>CM076584.1:429093752-429478153 GCA_034641835.2 Pinus albicaulis | reverse complement strand
TATTAAAACTCTGCCACAATGTTTCTTACCTTGCATAATTTCTATGCAACTTCACTTGCAATTCACCTCAGCTTTCTCTGGATTCTACTACGCCTTCATCACGGTTCCCTTGCACGTTTTCATCACTTTTTAAATACTGTTCACTTTTCAAACCATCACTGCACCAATTAACTCCCCGCGCTCTAGTTGAAATTTTAATCAACCTTCGCTCCTTCAGCATCCAATTTCCATCGCCCATCTTTTGATCCTCATTTCGATTTGGATCCAAAATGAATTGAATGAGCTTTTCCTTCAAATTAAATTATTCCTTAACCTATTCAATGGTTAAACCATTCGCACCATTTCAAGAGCCGACATCCATCTGTAATTGAATGAATTTAATAATAAAAATCGACTTCAATTACCCAATCGAACCCACCTGGCAATTATGAATCTGCTCCAATTGCTGGTTAACTCCGCCCTTTCTTAACGCCTTCCTCTGCATTAACAATTGGAATCGATGTTAGGTATTCAGCGCTTGCATAAACAAATCTGGATTTAACTCAACGGACTCAGTATGATTTCTTCCAATTGCAAATTCAACGACTTGTCAAACTATACATTCTGCAATCCTTCAACGTTGTGATCTTTCCAGGCTCAACTTAGAATCAATTGACCTGCGTCCTTTCTGTGCAATTGCATATATCAATTTACTAGGTAGCTCCTATACAGAAATCGAGCCAATTAAATCTTGCCTCCTCCGTCTGGCATGTTGTGACTCGATTGCACAATATCGACTCACCAAACTATTCAAAAATTCAACACCATCGAACTTCATTAATTCCTACTGAAACATAATTTTAACACAAAGTTTAAACATGCTCAATCTCAATTTCTGAGTCCCGACTGTATTGTAGTCGGCTCCACCAAAATTTCAGCGTCATATCAATATTTACTTGGACTTTATAATTGTTAACAGAGCTGTGAAGAATTAGTCTGACACCTTATTGCATTCGAATTGTACAGCATTATAGACATTCAATTGCATTCAATTGAAAACATAAATCGATACTCATTTAAAATCGATACTCGCAATCTCTTAGTACAGAAATCACCCATCTTATCCAAGACTGAAAACGCACTTTGATTATAGAATTCCTCTTATAAACACGCAGAAACTTATTACTATCATAGGAAGAGTGTTCATTACAGTTTTCTCTTATAAACTAGCGACATACACCAAGTCAATTTATAATGAATCCCAATTCATTCACACAATCTAAACTCAGAAAAAAGGTGTAATTTCCAGAAAAATTAAATTCTATTTTAATTCACACAGCACTTACATAATAATCTCCTTCCTTGGCATGATTTCCAAATCATTGGCCCTTTACAAATTTCCCGAAGGCTTCCAAATAGAAACCCCTGCTCTCTTCTCACACTCTTTCTCTGATCTCAATGCCTTTGAGGCTTGATAATTTATACAAATTTAATAGAACCAATTTTGGTTCTCATCCCTTTAATTACTCAAAAAACCCCCAAATATCTCACAAATCCTAAAATCACTCTTGAATCCCTAAGGATCCTCTCTCACCCATAATTAATGAAACTAATTTCTAAATTAATATTTAGAAAAATCTCTCATCCCTTTACATCCTCAACTAATCAATCCTCCCATATTCTCAATTATTTACAATATTTAATTAAAAATACATAAACCCACTCAAATCATTCATAAAAACTCAAAAACCCCTAAGTTTAAAATACAAATTATTTTCCTCTTCGCTTAATGCCCCTGCATCAAGTCTCCTCCAGGAATACGAAGACCTATTCCCTTCATCGGTTGCATATTTAAAAGGCATCAAAGGAGACCTTGGAGAAATGTGAATTATGCTCAAACCGGACGCCAGGCCAATGAAGCAACGACCTTACCGGCTGAACCCGCGGATCAAGGAGAAAGTCAAGCTGGAGATCAATAAAATGTTGAAGTCAGGTCTAATCTTCCCTGTGGAAGAAGCAGAGTGGGTGAGTCCCATCGTCATTCAAAATAACAAGGACAAGTCAGAAATCTGCGTCTGTGTTGATTACCGAAGCTTGAACAACGCCTACATCCATGACCCATTTCCCACCCCATTCAGCGACGAAGTATTGGACAATGTTGCTGGAAATGAGACCTACTCCTTCACTGATGGGTTCTCAGGCTACCATCAGGTGCGCATTGCGGACGAGGACAAGACAAAAACGATGTTCACCACCGAGTGGGGGTCTTTTGCATATCACGTGATGTCGTTCGAGTTGAAGAACGCCCCTGCTGTGTTTTCCAGGATTGTCATAGCTGCTTTCCGGGAATACATTCATTGGTTCCTAGAAGTCTACATGGACGATTGGACCATCTACAGTTTGTTGACAGACCACGCCACCCTGCTATGCATAATGTTTGATCGGTGTCGACAATTGCAAATTTCCTTGAACCTGAAGAAATGCATCTTTGCGGTTCCATTCGAAACGCTCCTAGGACATGTGGTGTGCAGACAAGGGGTCTACATCGACCCCGCCAAGGTAGCAGTGATCATTCACATGGAAGCCCCAGAAACAGTGAAGCAGTTGAGGTCACTGCTGGGGCACACGGGTTATTTCAAACGGTTCATCAGGAACTATGTAAAGATAACTGCTCCTTTGGAGAAGTTACTACGGAATTTAGAGGTGTTCCAGTGGACGGATGACTGCAGGTTAGCCCTTGACACTTTAAAGGAGAAGCTGGCAACGACGCCCATTCTGGTCCATCCAGATTGGGATAAGCAGTTCCATGTGCATATCGATGCTTCCGGTATTGCTCTTGGGGTTGTCTTGGCGCAACCAGGGGAGACGACATTTGACCACCCAGTCTACTTTTCCAGCCACAAACTGTCTAATGCAGAGCGAAATTACACCACCACGGAGAGGGAGGCCCTCGCAATGGTGTACTCGCTCCAGAAGTTCCGCCACTATCTCCTAGGAGGTAATTTTAAGTTCTTTACTGATCACTCCGCATTGAAGTACCTAGTCAATAAGCCCGTTTTGGAAGGCCGGATATGCCGATGGCTTCTACTCTTTCAAGAATTCACCTTCGAAGTGACTGTCAAGCCTGGAAGGTTGAATGTCGGGCCCAATCACTTATCTAGGTTGGAGACGGGTGAGAACGAGGGCTCTCTCGATGATCAGTTGCCTGATGCTGATCTTTTCCAGGTAGAAGCCATACCAGATTATTTGGCTGACATTGCAACTTACCTAACCACGGGGCAGTGCCCTTAGCACTATACTCTGATCCAGAAACGACACCTGGTCATTCGTGCCGCTGACTATCAACTGATTACGGGTCAGTTGTATAAATTGGGCCTTGATGAGATTCTGCGAAGGTGTGTCCTCGACCATGAATGCGAAACCGTGCTGTGGAAGTGCCATAGCGGCATTGTGGGAGGACACGTGGGGGCAAAACCCACCGCCAAGAAATTGCTACAAGCTAGACTATGGTAGTCGACGGTCCATGCAGATAGCAAATCATTTGTCAAGAAATGCAATGTTTGTCAGAGAACAGGGAGGCCCTCTCACAGAGACGAGTTACCCCTACACTCGGTGAATGTGTTGCGCCCATTTGAGAAGTGGGTTGTTGACTTCGTAGGCCCCATAGCCCCGGTAGCCAGGCATTCCAAGGCCCGGTACATCATCACCACCACAGACTACCTCACCAGATGGGCCGAGACAGCGGTGGTACGGAATTGTACGGCAGATACGGCAGCCAGGTTCATCTTTGAATACATCATCAGCAGGTTTGGCTGCCCACGGAGCTTAAGCAGTGATAAAGGTACACACTTCATTAATGAAACGATCAAATTGCTGTCGGACATTTTCATGATCCAACATCACAAAATCAGCCCGTACCGCCCGCAAGCCAATGGCACTGTTGAAGCGTTCAACAAAATCCTTGAACAGGGTTTGACGAAGATCTACAATGCCAAGCGGGATAATAGGGACGAATGGTTGCCAGCCACACTGTGGGCCTACAGAACAACGATGAAGCCTTTGACTAATCAAATACCTTTTCAGCTGGTGTATGGCCGTGAAGATGTGATTCCCTCCAAGTTCACCATACCGAGTCTTCTGGTCACCACCTCCCTAAAGTTCTCGGAGGAGGAATCCATGCAGGAGCGCCTACACGAATTACAAGAACTTGACGAGGCCAGGTTCCTTGCCGAGTTTCATCAAAAGGTTTAGAAAGACGGCCAGAAGGTGTGGCATGATCGCCACATTAAGAGCCAAACATTCCAGGTTGGAGGTAAGGTTCTCCTATACGATAGCAGGTTTCAGAAGTTTTCGAGAAAACTGCAGATGCACTGTTTGGGACCCTACTTCGTCGTCGAGATTAGGGATTCCGGAGCCGTTCGGTTGGCTCAACTGGACGGTACTATTTTACCTGGGTGGGTGAATGGCGCACGCCTGAAGCCCTTCCAGGACTAAGTTTCTTTAGCTTTTTGTTAATAACTCTCGCACCCGAGAGAAGTCCGTAGAGTAGAGTAGTTGAATAACTCTCCCGCAACCGGGATGAGCATAGGTAGTGTTCGTTGTCCATGCATAAGTCGTCAATAGCCGTTAGGTTGTGGGGACCGCACCTCAACTGATTATGTTCGGGGAGGGGCGCGTCTAGCATGTCGTCCTCATAGGATAAGCAAACGTGTCAAGTGTCAGTCCCTATCATTTCATTTAGTACTTGTGTCAGTCTATAAGATCGCCAAGATTTGCAACATAAATTGCCATAATTAGAAGTAACCTTGCAATAATCATTTTGCCAAAATTTGAAGTAACCTCAGCCGTCGCATCCACCCATTTCCCCATACCACCATCAGTCGATGTCAGAACACACCTCAGTAGGCAACTGATCACACGATTATCGTCGTGGAGGGTGCCAACAGGAATTAATTCATTATGGGATCTCATCAACCTCACTCGTGCCGGTTAATTACATAGCCTTCATGAAGAAAAGCATGAGACTGCCGGAGAGATCTGAGTTAGAGTTATAAATTTCTGAAAACGCAAAGGCAATTGGAGCAGAACCAGAGTAGCAGAGGTGTCCCGAAGCAAAGAGCCAAGAGAAGGGGTCGAGAACTATTCTGAAAGTGTATCAACGCGACAAAGATGACAAGAGCCAATCCAGTAGTAGTAGAATAGCAGCTCAATAGTCGGATTCATAAAATGGAGTCCCTCATCGGGAAGTATGACAGTGCTGCCCTCATCGATGCAAACCTCACGAACTCTTTCAAGTTCCCGGCGTTTAAACGCCAGGTGAACATGGAGAGCTATACCACAGAAGAAAAGCGAGCAGCAACCAGGATTTTTCCTGAGTTTCGAGGCATCCAGCAATCCTCCATTCTGCATTTGAGGAATCTTCCAGTATTCGAGATGACAGGAGCAGCCATGCAATGTACCAAGTTCTTGCTTAGTCAAATTCAGAACGGGTCCTTGTGGTTGGGCAAAGAAATTCCAATCCATGCCAAGGATATTCATCGGCTCACAAGGCTCTCATAGGAAGGCCCAGATGCATCCTCTGCATGCCAGACCACCTCCAAAAGAGAAAAGAAGTCAGGGGACGTGGATTATTATGCAAAATATGGAACCCGGCAGGGAGGAAAGGGAGTGAAAATGGAACTCATCAACAAGCCCGAAGTCAGGTTCGTGTGTTACCTCATTTCTAGTAAGACAATGAGGCACTACACCAAGGGGGAATGTACCCTGGATACCATTTCCATTGCGGAGCACTGCGTCCAGGGGGCCAAGCTGAACTGGTGCTCCTTCCTGCTGAAGGAGTTGTTCGACGCATGCGAGGATAATTACAAGAGGGCCATGAGCTTCATCTATGGATACTTGATAATCACGCTGGCCATGTGGAAGTGGCATGCTCCCCTCGTCAGGCTGCCGGCAGAAATAGTGGAGGGTCAACCTCTGGCGATGAAATTCGTCCCATGGAAGGTGTCGGGGGATCCCAGCACCAAACAGGTCAATGTAGAGGCCTTCCGGAGTTGGTATGTTTAATGACTGATGTGGTGACAAGCCAGTAGAGGATTCCCAAGAATTTTTTGGACGGATATAGCGAGCCAGTCTGGTTCGGGGTCAACCACAAGCACACCTTCCTCTAACCTACTTGCGTGCCGGAAGAGACATTTCAGATGAGGCTGCTAAAATTCCAACTCGACGATGCAGCCTTCCACAATGAAGTTTTTTCATGGCCGGGGGTCGCGATGGAAGTCCGAAGCGGGGTATACACACACAATTTTGACAAGATTCTACCACATCAACTGCCTGGCGAATCGGAAGAGGAAGCGGCAAAAAGGGTCTCCAACTTGCAGCTCTTCCCACTCATTCGCCAACTAAACACACAGGTATGAAGCCTCAACGAAGTGGTCCGAGTAGTCTCAAGCAGTGCCACTCCTTTCCCTATTTTTTCTGAATTTCAGCTTTCTCAGTCCAACCCGCTTCTTCGCACGACCTCCATCACCTCCCCCATTCCCAATGTTCTGTTTACTTCACCGAGTCTAGTGACCACCCCGCTGGGGGAAAAGAATAAGTCCGCAAACCCCCTAGAGGCTGTCACGGCCAAGAGGGCCAGAACCATAGAGTCAAGTCTGGTGGTTGACCTCACTAAGGAGGATCCACCCTGGCCATTGAGCCCAGGGGTACCCATCCAGGAAGAACCACTCATCGAGACAGGGGCAATCGGCGAGATTCCACTCATTGACCCCTCCGACTTCATAAACATCCGTATTTCACCACCCCGTACCAACCCACTCCCACCTACCACTTCATCCGCACCATCCAACTCATCCGCCACCGTATCAGACCCAGTAATCCGGGATCTAATCAATGGGGACCACGGGACCGAGGCCGACTCAAGTATAGCAGTGATACCACCGATCAAGCCCACTGGGGACCCCCATATCACTTTTTTCTGATTTAATCACACAGATGGTGCAAATCGTTGCAGACACGGCTAGGACACATCCTGAGCCTACTCCACTTCAACAGACCATCCAAACAGATCAGGGGGAGCGGCTGGACCTGAATATGGCAAACTCTGCACACCATCCAACTCTGCCACCATCCCCTCAAGAACACTCCACCAGATCAGTTGCCAGTGGGAAACCACTGCAGGAGCGGCGGCCGGATCAAGGTACTTCAGGGGCCAAAAACATGGAGATGTGAGGCACAGCTCAGTTGTACCACTTCATTCAGAGGGAAGCCCAGCAGGCGGAAATTCTCCACTCCCAGCTACAACAGAGGTGTGAGCAACAGCAGCAGTAGATATTCGCACTTACTGAACAGCGCAAGTAGCTCACAACGGCACACGGGAAGCTCCAGGACCAGATGAACGAAGTGGCCAAGGTGTTCACGGGACTATGGCCTGCAATAACGGCTCACTACACTCGGATACCCGCAGTTGTGCAAGAAACGGATTTATTACAGCGAGAAATCCACCTCAGGGTGGTGTTCGCCGACCTCCACCAGGAAAATGCAGAGCTCCAGGCAGTGTTAGCAGCACAGCCAGCGCTGCCCGACCCAGCGGCAGTCTACACAGCACAAATTATGGAGAAAGAGGGCCAGGTCACCAAGATGCAGGAAGCTCTTAGTACTGCAGCGTGAGATGCCTATGACCTCCTGAAAGGTCTACAGGAATGCTCGACGGCCCTCACAGTAAAGACTCAGCCCATCTCAACTCAGCTGTAACAACTCTCAAAAGAAATTCAAGATGCCACGGACCCCTCGCAATTGGACCAGCTGTACGCCCAGGCAGATGCTCTGGAGATCCAGATCCAGCAGACAGAGGCCAGTTCGGCAATGGCCAAGTAGGCAATTCGAGAGCTTCGCCAGCCCCTCCAACTTAGTGCCCGGAAAATGCAGCAGTTAGCCGCTGAGGCCGGAACCCAAATCAGCACGTATTCGGTGATGTACCGGCAAACGTCGAGGAAGAAGCTATCAACAAGATCGCCACGGAGACGGCCGCATTATTACAGGGGTGGAAACAGGCTGTGACAACCTTCAATGAGCTTAAGGCTTTAGCGTTGAGCAAGGTCTCGAAGTTAGGGCCCTTGTTTGGACAACAAAATTAAGGTGCACAACAAGAACAGGGCACAGGGTCCGGCGGAGCTATGGAGGTGGAAACAGTGATTTTCGATTGACTCGGGACGAGTCAAGAAACTGTGGTCGGGGCTTGTTGGGGCCCTTGTTTTGAATTTTGAATAAGGAACAGATTTTGGGTTGCGGATCAACACATGGCAGGCACAACAACGGTAGTTAGCGGAGCTTCTAAGGTTGCGGATGAACAGGAGATAGCTGATGAGGCTGACGTAGATAAGTGCAGATGAAGAGAAGATACTGCAAAGAACAGATAGCGGAACTCATAGGCAACAGAAAGAAGCCGAAATAATCTAAAGAATAACACAAGAGAAACTAGTAGTTTCACTGGAGGGTGAATAAATAGGCTGTCACCCAGCCGAAAAGGAGATCGTGCACGGATGCAGAGGGATTGAAGAGGATTGAGCAGACGCTGCAAAAGAGCTCTGTCCTGAGTACGACATCCTTGTAGTTCCTAGGCTCTATTGATCTATCATGGCTGTATTATCTATCTCTCTGTCCTGTGGGACGTCTGTAATAGAACTGTAAGCTCTTCCTGTTGAGCGATGTAACTGTGGATCTAGCTGAAGGTTCTTAATATACTTGAAGGTTGTTGTCTTGATATATGAGTTACATGCATGTATGATGTCTGTGGTACCTTAAATTTTATTTTCTTAGTATCTTCATAATGTTCTGAGAAGATCTTCTATGTATGATGTTATGTATGTAAATTATTCTATGTTAGCTTCGAGTTGCGGATCTATCCGCCACTACCAATCTGTTCCCCTCCTGCATGTGGTCGTGGCACGCCTCGGGTGAGACTCTCTGCTCTCCGGAGTGGGGTGAAAATGCCGGCGTGGTTTTAGACTACAGCGGACTCCTTTGTTGGCCCCAATCCCTGAACCTGGGTCTTTCCTGCGAAACCCGTTTCCTCGCCAACATAGAGATGTTGTGTAGATCAAGAGCTGATATGAAGTAGATTTGAAGGTTGGCAAGGCAACAGTGAAGATGGAGAAAAACAAAGTTGATATCCAGGTAAATCAACATATGATTTTATTGTAGTGTGAGGAAGTCGGTGCTTCCATATCAAGTTGTAGCTTGATAGATGTCTAGTTGTAGTTGGTCGAGGTAGGAGCCTCCTATGGGTTGTAGCCTCCAGAAAATAGATAGGAATTGGAGCTTCCTCGCAAGTGGTAGCTTGCAGAATTCGAGGTAGTAGCCTCCTGTAGGTTGGAGCCTACAGAAAATTAGTTGTGAGAGGGATTTGGAGCTTGCCTTTGCATCACTGCAATAATAAGATGTGGTTTTCTCCCTTATGGGTTTCCACTTATATATTCTTTCTATGTGCTTGATGATTAAGTTTTGATGTGATGTTTTAATCTGTTTAATTACTTGTTGTCCACACATTATTTTTTTTTATCCGTTATGTATTAAGTTGCTTATGAAATGAAGGTGTAAATGAGTTGAATGAAAAAAAATTAAATGTCCATTAATGTATTAAAATGATTCACCCCCCCCCCTCTCATTTTAACTAAGGGTTCATCAGAACTATCATGTGACAGTCCTAATTTGGTATTCAATTCATTCATCATGTGATTGTGAAAATGCTTACCATGATCTATGACTATATCCTTTGGAACACCAAAACATGAGATGACATCATTGAAAAAGAATATTGTATTTTTTTTGCCTCTGTTGTTGAATGTAGGCATCGCTTCGGCCCACTTGGTAAAGTAGTCTACTACGACAATAATATAACCATGCAGCCCGGAATAATGAGGGTTGCAAATCATGAAGTCAATGCCCCATTTTGAAAATGGTCCCACAACAATAACAGGATGCATTGACACTGGTGGTTTGTGAAATTTACGATCAAATATCTAGCACGCATGACAACTTCTGACTGCAAGGATGCAGTCGCGAAATATTGTAGGCCAAAAGTAACTAGCGCGGGTATATTTTGTCCAGTAGCTTATCCAGGAAATTTTCCACCACAAGCCCCAGTATGACAATCATTTAAAACCTTCTCGGCCTCCTCATGAGTGAGGCACCTCCTTAAAATCGTTTCGACACCACGATGATAAAGTGTATCACTGATGATCAGATAATCTTTGGCTTGGTATCGAATATGTCGTTGTTCAGAGCGAGAGGTATCAGGCCGAAAGTATGGGTCTGGAGATAAATGATAAAATCCCCATACCAAGGATCAGATGATTCGATCAGAAACAGAGACTCATCAGGAATAGATGGTTC
This sequence comes from Pinus albicaulis, assembly GCA_034641835.2. NCBI lineage: Eukaryota > Viridiplantae > Streptophyta > Pinopsida > Pinales > Pinaceae > Pinus > Pinus albicaulis. Next base: position 429,467,782 of record CM076584.1, on the reverse strand, counting down.
TGATGTAGTAGCAGTACTATCAGAGGGAAGGTCGCAGAGAAGCTCAGCCAAAACTAAAGACTTCTTTGACTTGGATTTGAGGAATTCCAAATCAAATTCTTATAAAATGACAATCAATTTTGAATATTTTCCCCCCAGCAATTAACGACATAATTTGTAAGTCATGGGATTGCAATCTGAAATGACAATGGTCTTCCAGAATATGATATAATAGCGAAATATTTGGATAGAGTGAACGGCCCGCCAAGGCGAGCTTTTCGACGTATGAATACTTCACTTCCGTATCATTGAGATTATGACTCAAATAATATATCGGATGTTCTATCCCATCTTCTTCTCAAACCAATACCATAGCAATGGTCGTATCATCCGCGGCGATATGTAAGAAATAATCACTCTGATGATTGGGGGGATACATTAATGAGGCTCGGACAAGTGTATCCTTGACAGCATCAAAAGAAGCTTGCACAACCTTATCCCAATGTAAGGGAATCCCATTTTTCAAGAGACGAGTAAATTTTTTAGCCATTTCAGCTTAGTTGGGTATGAACCTCCTTAGGAAGTTATCCTTTCCTTGAAGTTTATGTAACTGAAGCAAATTTGATGGTGCAGGAAAATCAAGAATGGCCTGGACCTTCAGTGGGTCTATTTGAATTCCTTATTTTGAGACGACGAATCCTAGCAAATTACCAGAACCAACACAAAACACACATTTATGTGGATTGAGGTCTATTTTGTAGTGTCGGCAGCGTAGAAATATATCTCTCAAATGCATCAGGTGATCAATCTGGTTTTGCGAATGTGCGAGTAAATCATCTAGATAAGGTTGAACAATGTTCTTGATGTCATTGAAAGCATAATCCATTGCCCTCTGAAAAGTTTCCCCAATTTTCTTTAAACCAAATGGAAGTTTTTGATAAATGAATGTGCCCCAAGGATAGATGAATATTGTCTTATATTGGTCCTCTGGGTGGATATTGATTTGATTGTAGCCAGAAAATCCATCCATGAACGAAAATATTTCACATCCAGCACAATCGTCAATAATCTAATCGATAAAGGGAGTAGGATAGTTTTCTTTTGGAAAAGAAAGATTGGCATCCCGATAATCGATGCACACCCTGATTGTCCCTTGTTTCTTCATGACAGGAACAATGTTGGAAACCCAATCAATTAGCGAAACATGGTAAATGAAACCTGTTAGCCACCCATAAATTCTGTCATATCAGGTGGTGGCTAAATGATGTTGGATAGCCTTCAAGAAACAATTTCATTGCTAAAATTGTTGATACTTAAAGTATTTTGATAATATCCTATCCTTTGGATAATCGTCACTGCTGTTTCCCTTCAGAACTCAGAAATCCTGCTGATTTCCAAGCCAGAATACTGCTGCAAGCACCATTTCCCTTTTCCCCTTTTCCACAGCTAACCTCATTTTATATACCTCTATTTCCCATGAAAATTCCTCATTTTCATGTTTTTCCCGTTCCCCCTTCATCAAAATCCCTTTTATAAGGTTTAAAGACTCCTTCTTTACCTTATCGGAACCCTCAGATTCCTTTGAAAACCATTGAAAATTCATAAAAATCATATTTTTTATGTATTATGGACTTAAGCCCCCTCGGGCTAAGTCTTAAACCCCTTCCTCCATAAACCCCCGGTCATTTCACCCTTCATATAACCTTCGGTCCCGCAATCGGGCGCCAAGCCATTTCGTAAATAATATTTTAAACCTTGGTTTATATTAAAAATCGTCGGTTTTATTATTTTATTAAATTTTCGCCAGTTCAAATTCAAATCAATCTCCACCGTCAATCTGATCTGCAGATCGACGGAGCGGAGTTCGTCCCCCCCAGTGGTCCCCGCCATCCACTAACCCATTCCAAAAACTGCGCGGTATTCATCGCACCGCCTTTGGGCGAGGGCGGTTTTTTCCCGATCGCCAGCGATTCCACTCATCGGTCGATGTGTGGCCCGAGCACTGTTCATAAAACCGCCGTCCATCGCACATTAACGTTCGGACGTGGACCCCGCGTGATATCGTTGTACACCATCTGATCTGGGGCGGGCCATCCAACGGCTATCGCTCACCGAAGATGCCCGACAGTTAAACGGGCTACGGCGTAGCATTCAATAAATCTCCGTCGTCGATCTGATCTACAGATCGACGACCCATATTCCATCGCCCTGATTCGATCGCCCAGTCAACATTTCCCACTTTGACTTCCCGTTTCCGCTCTCGACCGTCGATCTCTGCGCGATTGACGGCTCTGATTTAAACTTTTCTTCCGCCTCTCTATGATTTCTCCCAATCAATCCTGACCGTTGGATGATGCCATCCAACGGCCACGCTCCTCCCACATGTCCTCTGAAGCAATATAACCTATAAATGTAGGATTTTCTAATATTTTTCATATTTTGCAGGGTTCAAAGGTTTTTTCACTATGTCTGAATAAAATTCGAAGGCAGAGGATGACGATCCTCCCACCTTCGATTTGTCAAAATAAAACATTTTCAGGATCTAAAATTCACGTTTCATCGGTGTTTCATGAGGCATTGATGCCATATCAACCCTGCGCAGCCCTGCACACCAACAAACACAGCAAGACAATTACAAATCAAAGAATATCAGTGACGAAGATAAAAATGAACCAGGACAGAGGATGGAAGACATATTTGCGGGGATCACGGCTAAAAAATGTTTATCAAAAGCCTAATCCCCAATTAAAATACAGTTTAAAGACAATCTTAAGGGTTTTTATCAATAGGAAAGCCTCCACCGCCACATCTAAGGCAAATTGATTCCTCCCAGCTGCTGAAATGTCGCCTGTGCTTCAAAGTATTCAATCAGAAGTTGAATTTATTGATCAGGATCAGATATTTGTCTCAAAACACAACCAAAGAGTAAATTCTGCCAAGGAACTTAATGACAAAACATCTGCAGAGTTACTTCGACACCGCACAGAGCCTCAAAGGTCAAAAAAAGCTCCCACCGAGCTTAAATCTTTATGTAAAACATTTAATACAGAGTACACCCATGTAATTTTCTTCATTGAGCCCCCCAAAGGCCAAGAAGCCATTAAGTCTGTATTAATTGTAATTAGAGATCTTTTATCAGATCTCACCTCCTCATTCTTCTATATATACTTCTATAGAATATGAGTGAGGGGTTGGTTGTTGGTTATTTTTTGATCACCAGTTGTAATATTGAAACTCTCTGAAATAAATACATAGTTTATTGAAGTTGAAGAACAAATTGAAGTCTTGGAAGCCTTGATGATATTGTTGCATGCTTGTTACTGTGAAGGCTCTATCATTGGATCCATGAGCTTGGCTGTTGGTGAAGTATTCTGAACTGCTTATTGTTTTCTCCTATTTTCATTCTGTTCCAAAATTTCTTACTACAATAGGATAGAAAGTATTAGGCTAAGAAATGACTCCTGGAAGCAACTTAGACCTGTTCATCCTTCAATGTTTCATTTTTTCTTCTGCTGAGGTATTTTAGAGTCTTTAATCTCTCTCTTTAATCTTCATGCTTGTTTATTTCCTTAATAGTTCGAACAGTTGGTTTCAGCATGATTTATGGTTCTCCCTGCTTGTTTGCTGCCACTTAAAAACTATTATTGAAGTCTCCCTTTGAATTTCTTTACTTATAGTGAATCAAAGAGGTCTGTTTTGATCTTGCCCTTTGTCCTCACTTAAACAGTTGGCTTAAAGGTCGTTATAATTATGATCATAGATGTTTTTAGGTGTTCCCTCTTCTATGACTGCAATTATCAGTGAATCTTTTATGTTTTCTAAGTCATTTAAAATAAAATCTTTGAGGAAATAGGGTGTTCCCCGAATCTTAGATTTCATTTTGAAAGTTGTCTTGAAGTCATTATTTTCTTAAAGAATGTTTGTAGAATTTATGGTTAGCCCTGTCTATCAAATATTTCTTTATTTTTCAAGTTTTGTTTTCAAGTTTCCCTTTGTTGAGAATTAAACTTCTCTTTCCAAATCATTGATGTCCATCTCATTCCAAAACCAAAGGATCCTGTGGCCAAGTTATATTTTCCCTCCGATATCCCATATCCATTGACGAGTATGTTATGACCTCTTTTTGACTCCATTTCCCAATGAACTGGATGTTTCTCCATTCAATATATCTTTCCTAGATCTTTCATTTTTTGCTATGACAACCCAACCAAAAAAACAAACAAACACCTGCACTTAATAACTAGTATAAAATCCATATTTTAAGCACACAAGATAAACCTTTGCAAACAAAATTTTGAGAGATTCCTCTCTGAGAACAGGAGGACTAAATCCTGTAACTTTAAAGATTGGTTCTGATGTTGCCTTGTCTTTTGATTTTCCAAACTATCAAAACACGGGACACCAACATAATGGCGATCACGGTGGGACACTACTGAGAATATAATGGTTTGAAAACTTTTCTTCAAACTTTTTAGGCCCAGTATAACATAAGCAACCATCTTCAAGCACTACCAAGCAATGGTAATCATGATAGGACTTAATTGAATCAGTGACAAACTAAGTAACCCTTAGGATTCTCATTAAACCTTATCAAACCTTGAAGGAATCAGTTACTAAGCCATAAGAGTGAACTCTGTATGTTTTGACACCCTAGCTAAGTGTTAAGTCAGATTTAGGACACTCTCATAACCTATAAAATCAAGAAACTCAGAAAAACCCAAAAAACATTTCAGTTTGGCTTCATAATAAGCATGGTGGTGGAACCATCCAATATCTTACCTTCATAAAAAACTAAAAGTTTCCACCTGGCGACTCCACTAGCCCCAGTAGGCCTATTACTCATCTAGGTTCCCAAATCTCTTTAAGACTGTGTTAACTATCCTTGAAGAAAGTTTAGAAGCCTAGTCCCATTTTAGACAAAACATCCTGAGAGGTGAAGCTTCCAAAAAAAATCCCTAAAACCCCCCACCTCTCTCATTTTTGAAAAGCAGTCTGGCTTCACATAGGATCAATACTAGATCCCATCCAGACCCAAATCCTCCTTTAATCGTTGACAATCCTGAGAGAATTTTGTGGCAGACTTCTAATTCTGGAAAATCAGCTGCTAATAGGAGCCTCTTAAGAAAAAATTCTTTCCCTGAAAATCTTATTGTCTTAGAGGATTCACACTTTGATTTACATCATACAAAGAACATCTTTAGAACTAGATCTCAGGGTGAATTAAACCAAACTAACCTTGATATTGCAGATTTGCAACAAAGCTTCAGTAGAGAAGCCTCACCTTCCACTCCTCCTGATTCCCAGCTTCTTTATCACTTTAGCCTTTTCCATAACAAGTCTGCTCAAAATCAGTTTGCTGGCCCAAGTATTTTTTCCACTCCAATTCATACTACCACTGTGCAAAACACTCTTGTCCAGCCCACTTTCACTACTGTAAATCCACCCTTATTTCCAACCATGGCAACATGGTATGCCCCATTAGTGTTACCACAACCTCTACTTCCCTTACCAAATGATTACCAATCTAAAATCCCTCACTTCACTAGAAAAGAGTCTACAACAGCCCAACATCATGTAGATAGGATGGAAGATGCATTTGATTACATGGAGATAGAAGAAGAAACTGTGAAGATGAGGATATTCGTCCAAAGTTTAGGAGGAGATGTAAATAAATGGTTCAAAAACTTACCTCCTAATAGCATAAATGATCTCCCTGCCTTGCATCAAACATTTATCAACAAATGGGAACTCAAAAAGAATCCTCTCCAAATACTAGCAGAATATAGCAGCCTCAAAAGAAATCAAGGAGAGAGTATTCCTGACTACTCCACTAGATTTAATAGCATTTACAATGCTCTTCCACCTCACATGAAACCTCCTCAAGGCATGGCCTTAGTAATATATCCCGAAGGCCTTGATGTTGCCATGATGTATCAGTTAAGGGAGAGGGATTACTTAACCTTAGAAGACATGCAGAAAGGAGCTATGAGCGTAGAAGCAAACATAATTGAGAAAAGAAATAAGTTAAGATAGGAGAAGAGGGTAACTTATAAAGATGACACTACACCCTCCACATCTAGCTCAAAGACAGAACAGATGTTGGAAGAGATCATGAAAAGGATGAGCATACTTGAGCGAACACAGCCAAGATACAATCAGAACAACTCCTAAAACAGAAATAGAAATCAAAATTATAGAAGGGACAACAATCAAGATAAGCAAAAAGAAAGTGACCAACATATTAGACCTCTCTTTCAACAGAACTATGTAGATCAATATGAAGAAGATAGGGAGTTGGAAAGGTTGGAAGAATCTCATGTAAACTTGATTGGATCAGACAGTGGGGATGATGTTTTCCTCACTGAAGAAGAACAAGATTTCTTCTCTTATGATCAAAATACAAATACCTATGAAGATTCTGATGACTATAGATTGGGTTTTGAAAATGCAATCATGGAGGTACACAAACAGTATGATCTTAGGAGCAAGGGAAGCATAGATAATTCAAAAGATAAGAACACTAGCACTGCTGTCAAGAAAAACACAGAAACTCAGCCCAAAAAGACAGCAGAAAAAACCAACATTTTGACCAAGAAACCAGACATGAACAAAGATAAAGGTGTCCAGCCAAATGTTGAATAGAGTACCCCTAACACTTCAGCTAGTGGTCCTAATAAAACTGTCCCAATTACCAGTCCATACAAGGTTCAGTCAATCAAAGTTGTTGAAAAGAATTCAATTGAAAAAACAAATGTAAATACAAACAAGTCAATTATTCCTTTCAGCCTTGAGGAAGATATTGCTAAGATAAAGATTACCATTCCCCTAGTTGAGCTAGTAACCCAAGAAGTGTACAAAAACTAAGTTTTGAAAGCTTTAAACTTAGGAAGTGATACTGACACCTTAAACTTGACAGATGACAAACCTTAATTGTTGTTTGGTACAGAAGTTGAAAGAAAATACCAAGAAGGGGATGTCCCTCCCTTCTATGTTAGTTTGAACATACATGAGAAAATTTTACACAATGCCATGTTAGACTCAGGAGCTTCACATAATCTAATGCCCAAGGTAGTGATGGAAAGCTTAGGCTTAGAAATTACTAAACCATACAAAGACTTGTATTCCTTTGACTCAAGCAGAGTCAAATGTTTGGGTTTAATCAAAGATTTGTGTGTTAACTTGTCCCAAATCCCTGCTAAGAGTTTAGTCATGGACATAGTTGTAGCTGACATTCCCCCTAAGTATGGCATGCTCTTATCCAGATCTTGGGGAGCCAAACTTCAGGGAAGCCTTCAAATGGACATGTCTTATGCCACCATTCCCGTTTTTAATCAAAACAGAAGACTATACAGGGAATCTCACATGAAATACATGGTGAGAAATATAGACAAACCAAAAAACTCTCCAATCTATTCTATTAAATCAAGTTTAGATTCCTTTATCTTATGTAACGAAGATGAAATTACTCAACAAGATAAAGAAAACATGGACCCAATCAGTTCACCTGAACAATCAAATCTTCCCTTCAATCAAATTCAAACCATTGCCAATCAAAAGCAACAAGAAAATGAAAATAGGAATGACATACTTTGGATCCTAAACTTTGATGGATCTTGTAATAAAACAAGTGCAGGAGCAGGTGTGTGGATTCAAAATACAAAACAGAGTTTTTCATACAAATTAGATTTCCCATGCACTAACAATATTGCTGAGTATGAAGCACTTATCCTAGGCTTACAACTGCTTAAACGGTTAGAAGCCCAGAGGATATCAATCTTAGGAGATTCTGAACTTATCATAAGACAAATCAAAGGAGAATACTCAGCTAAAAATCCAAGACTTAGGGAATATCGAAACGCTGCCCTTGATCTATTAAAAACCTTTGAAAAGTATGAACTTATTTTCATTCCAAGAGAATTGAATCATCTAGAAAATGAACTTGCTTTCAATGCCAGCAATTGCCAAATACCTGAAATAAATCAACAGCTCAGTGTAAAAGTAAAACACAGGCTTGTTGTACCTGATAACGAAGATCACTGGCAAGTGTTTGATTCAGACAAACACATAGATGATTTCTTGAAATCAGAAAATGATTTCAGCATACCAATATCAGAAACTGGCCATAAAGAAAATTATTTGTATATTGAACAAATCCCAGAAGCTGAAATGACATATACTGCTGATATAAATCATTATGAGAATCCTTTTGAAGCAAAGGTAATTGACAACGCAGACCAAGAAGACTTGGAATTTTTACAATGCAAAAATGATAAAATTCCAAGAGGTCTAGCAGCTTTAGAACACCTTTTTTACTTTAACGATGTAGCCAAAGAACCAAGAATGGAGCCTGTGGAAACAAATGTAGAAGAACATAACATAGGCAGTCTAACAGAACCCAAGATGATCAAGCTATCCAGCACTCTCCCAGCTCACATAAAATTGCAGTACATAGAGCTGTTCAAAGAGTTTAAAGATGTTTTTGCTTGGGGATACAAAGACCTAAAATCATATGATACCAGCATCATCCAGCATAAAATTCCTTTGAAGGAAAATCAAAAGCCTTTTAAACAAAAACTAAGGAGAATAAACACCCTTTTACTCCCTTTAGTTAAGGTAGAAATTGAAAAAATGCATGATGCTAGGATCATTGTACCAATTAGATATTCTAAGTGGGTATCAAACTTGGTTTCTGTTAGAAAGAAAACAAGGGAAATCAGGCTCTGTATTGACTTCAGAAACTTAAATAGAGCTTCTTTAAAAGACAACTACCCCTTACCCAAGATGGACCATATACTTCAAAGGGTAGTTGGGTCAAAAAGGATATCCCTCTTAGATGGGTTCTCAGGTTACAACCAGGTGTTAGTGCTCCCAAGTGATCAAATCAAAACTGCCTTTACCACACCTTGGGGCACCTTTATGTATGTAAAAATTCCTTTCGGATTAATGAATGCAGGGGCCACTTTCCAAAGGGCCATGGACATAGCCTTTTCTGAAGACATTGGCTATTTCATAATCATTTACCTTGATGACATAACCATTTTCTCAAAAACTGATGAAGAACATTTGATTCACCTGAGAAATTTTTTTGAGAAGTGTAGGAAATTTGGCTTATCATTGAATCCCAAGAAGACACTCTTTGGTGTCCAAGAAGGTAAACTTCTTGGCCATATAATTTCAGAAGAGGGAATCAAAATAGACCCTACAAGGATAGATGGCATATTGCAGATCAGCCATCCAAGGAGCATCAAAGAATTGCAATCTTTCGTCAGAAAGATTAATTTTCTAAGGAGGTTCATTCCTAATCTTGCTGAGCTATTAAAAAACATTACAAACATGCTTAAGAAAGATGTTGATGTAAAATGGACTTTACCAGCTAAACAATCATTCAAACTAGTCAAACAAGCTTTTACTCAAACACCAGTCCTGATTAGTCCAGATTTCACCAAAGACTTTTATATCTTTTCTTTTGCATCTGAGCATACAATAGCTGCAGTATTACTTCAAAAGAATGACTTAGGGCAAGAACAACCAATATATTTCTTTAATAGGGCCTTAAGAGATGCTCCTCTCAAATATAACATCATGGAGAAGCAAGCCTTAGCATTAGTGAAAGCATTGAAAGATCTTAGGGTCTATATTTTACACTCTCACATAATTGCTTTTGTTCCACATACTGTTGTCAAGGACATTCTAAGTCAAGACCCTGATGGTAAAAGGGGAAAATGGATTGCAACTATTCCTGAATATGACTTAGAAATTAGGCCCACAAAACTAGTTAAAGGGCAAGGATTAGCAAAACTTATGGCTGAGTCTAACTTTCAAGCACTAAACATAAATATGGTAGATGTGTTGGAGGAAATAGAAGAATCTACTGCTCCTTTTATTGAATAAACTTTTCTAAATTCTCCTTGGTATGTTGACATTATTTATGTGCTTTTATATCTAAATGCTCCTCCTTCTTTGTCCAAAACTAAAGCTAGATTTTTTAAACAAAAAGCTTTGAGTTTTTGCATCTTAGATGGAGTATTATATTGGAAAAATGTTGTTGGAATCTTGCTTAAATGTTTACTTGAAGATGATGCAGGAAAAATCATGCATGAATTGCATGACGAAGAATGTGGAGGACACCTCTACTGGAAAGCCACAACAAACAAAATTCTTAGATCTAGTTATTATTGGCCTACCCTTTTCCCGGACACTCAAAATTTGGTCATGTCTTGCCATAAGTGTCAAATCTTTGTGGCAAAAGAAAACTTCTTCCCTTACCCTTACATCCTATCAAAGTTGAGGCACCTTTTCAACAATGGGGTTTAGACTTCAATGGGGAAATTCACCCATCCTCCTCAGCTCAACATAAGTGGATCCTCATAGCTACTGACTTCTTTACCAAGTGGATATAAGCTATACCTTCCAGAAATGCCAATGACTCTGTCATTATCAAGTTCCTTGAAACAAATATCCTATCCAGATTTGGTTGTCCCAGAAAAATCATAACAGATAATACTGCTGCTTTTAAATCAAAGAATATGGTTCATTTATGTTACAAATACCACATAACCTTGGGTCATTCCACTTCTTACTATCCCCAAGGAAATGGATTAGCTGAATCTTCCAACAAGAGCCTCATCAATATCATTAAAAAGCTGTTGGAACAAAATCAGAAATCATGGCACAGTAAACTGGTTCATGCCTTATGGGCTGATAGGTTAACTACAAAGAAATCAATAAACATGTCCCCCTGTCAGTTATTTTATGGCATGGATGTAGTCTTTCCCACCTCATTGGGAGTGCCAGTCATGAAGCTCCTTCAAGAAGTGCAAATTGAAGAGAATGATATGCAGAGAAGAATCAACCAAACAATCCATTTATAGCAGAACAGAGAGGAAGTCTTGAAAGAACACAGTTAGTCCAAGAAAATATGAATAAGTTATTTGATAAGAGGACTAAGGCAAACAATTTCCAAGTTGGAAATGTTGTTCTTAAATGGGATTCAAGAAGAGAAGAGAAGGGAAAACATGGAAAATTTGAGAACTTTTGGAAAGGACCCTATATTATTCATGCTGAGAGGGGTCACAATGCATTTTTCTTGAAAGAATTGAATGGAGAAGATCTATATGGAGGTATTTTCAATGGCAGGATGCTCAAGCATTACTTCTGCCAAGAATCTTAAGTTTCAAAGAATTTTATTTTTCATTGTAAATATCATAGTCTAACCATTGCATTCAAAGTTAGAAAAATTAAAAATACAAAACAAAGAAAGAAAGAAAAGAGGGCAGATGGTGAAAACAAGAAAGGTATAGCCCCATACCAAAAAAGAGAAACAAATTTGAAACTGTGCAAGCTCAAATGCCACTCCTGAAAAACACACTTCTAGTTAGTCAAACAGTTCAATCTTGACTATTTAGCTTTAAATTTTCTGCTGATAGGATAGTGAATTCGATTTGCCAAACTATTTAACCTTGGCTTATCAGTAGATAGTTTAGGATAGAAATTAAAGGTTCAAATATGCTCAAAATCTGAACCTAAAGTTTCAAGGAGAAAATGACTCAAATCTGTTTCAAATTCTGAGTCAAAAGATGTAAAAATCTGGTTCTAATCAGATTAAAACCTGAACCAGAAGAAAAGCAAAGATAGCTCAAACCAAAGATCAAAACAGAGCTGTAGAGAAGAGGAAGGAAATGTTTTCAAATTTCAGATCTCAAGCCTTCCATTTTTGTTTTAAATTTTGTGCAAAATAAATGTCTATGTGCAGCTTGTATTTTATGCCATAGATCAGCATCAAGTTAGACTGTTCAATCCTGACTTGTATGTTTTTTAATTTCTGTTGTAGAATTTAGAGAATAAAAGTATGTTGGGCAGTTTAATCCCAACAGATAATAGAATAGGTAGAGAAACATCTGAACTCAACTGTTTAATCTGAGTTCAGGGAGAAATAAGGAGTAGAATTAGATTAGTTTTATGATTTCAAAAGAATAAAATGTTGTAAGAGAGTTTTCCAATCCAAGTGCACTCTAAGAAGAAAAAATGTTAGATTAGTAGGATTGGGTAGGTAGAAAGCTTGTTGATGAAAAAACCATTTTTTTTATGGCTGCTAATATTTTTTCAGAACAAAGAATATCATCCACAGAAAGGAAGGCAGCCCAATGGAGGAGGCAACTGATCAGCCTCCCAGAGAATGCAAGTCTGAAATTCTTGATGCCTTTAAAAAGGCACCATCCCCAAATGGAGCCACTGTTAGCCACTCATAAATTCTGTCATATCAGGTGGTGGCTAAATGATGTTGGATAGCCTTCAAGAAACAATTTCATTGCTAAAATTGTTGATACTTAAATTCTTTTGATAATATCCTATCCTTTGGATAATCGTCACTGTTGTTTCCCTTCAGAACTCAGAAATCCTGCTGATTTCCAAGCCAAAATACTGTTGCAAGCACCATTTCCCTTTTCCCCTTTTCCAAAGCTAACCTCATTTTTTATCCCTTTATTTCCCATGAAAATCCCTCATTTTCATGTTTTTCCCACTCCCCCTTCATCAAATCCCTTTTATAAGGTTTAAAGACTCCTTCTTTACCTTATCAGAACCCTCAGATTCCTTTGAAAACCATTGAAAATTCATAAAAATCATATTTTTTATGTATTGTGGACTTAAGCCCCCTCAGGCTAAGTCTTAAACCCCTTCCTCCATAAACCCCTGGTCATTTCACCCTTCATATAACCTTCGGTCCCGCAGTCGGGCGCCAATCCATTTCGTAAATAATATTTTAAACCTTGGTTTATATTAAAAATCGTCGGTTTTATTATCTTATTAAATTTCTGTCGGTTCAAATTCAAATCAATCTCCACCGTCGATCTGATCTGCAAATCGACGGAGCGGAGTCCGTCCCCCCCGGTGGTCCCCGCCATCCACTAACCCATTCCAAAAACCGTGCGGTATTCATCGCACTGCCTTTGGGCGAGGGCGGTTTTTTCCCGATCGCCAGCGATTCCACTCATCGGTTGATGCGTGGCCCGGGCACTATTCATAAAACCGTTGTCCATCGCGCGTTAACATTCGGACGTGGACCCCACGCGATATCGTTGTACACCGTCCGATATGGGGCGGGCCATCCAACGGATATTTCTCACCGAAGATGCCCGACAGTTAAACGGGATACGGCGTGGCATTCAATAAATCTCCGCCGTCAATCTGATCTGCAGATCGACGGCCCATATCCCATCGCCCTGATTCGATCACCCAGTCAACATTTCCCACTTTCACTTCCCGTTTCTGCTCCCGACCGTCGATCTCTGCGCGATCGACGACTCTGATTTAAACATTTCTTCCGCCTCTCTATTATTTCTCCCAATCAATCCTGACCATTGGATGATGCCATCCAACGGCCACGCTCCTCCCACATGTCCTTTGAAGCAATATAACCTATAAATGCATGACTTTCTAATCTTTTTCGTATTTTGTAGGGTTCGAAGGGTTTTTCCCTATGACTGAAGAAAATTTGAAGGTAGAGTATGACGATCCTCCCACCTTTGGTTTGTTATACAAAAATCATTCGCAGGATCTAAAATTCATGTTTCATCGGTGTTTCATGAGGCATTGATGCCATATCAACCCCGCACAGCCCTGCACACCAACAAACACAGCAAAACAATTACAAATCAAAGAATATCAGTGTCGAAGACCAAAATTTACCAGAACAGAGGATTAAAAGACAGATTTTGCAGGGATCACGGCTAAGAATGTTTATCAAAAGCCTAATCCCCAATTAAATACAGTTTAAAGACAATATTAAGGGTTTTTATCAACAGGAAAGCCTCCACCGCCACATCGGAGGCAAATTGATTCCTCCCAGCTGCTGAAATGCCACTTGTGCCTCAAATTATTCAATCAGAAGCCGAATTTATTGATCAGGATCAGATATTTGTCTCAAAACGGAGCCACAGAGTAAATTCTGCCAAGGAACTTATGACAAAACATCTGCAGAGTTACTTCGACGCCACACAGAGCCTCAAAGGTCAACAAAAGCTCCCACCGAGCTTAAATATTTATGTAAAACATTTAATACAAAGTACACCCATGTAAGTTTCTTCATTGAGCCCCCCAAAGGCCAAGAAGCCATTAAGTCTGTATTAATTGTAATTAGAGATCTTTTATCAGATCTCACCTCCTCATTCTTCTATATATACTTCTGTAGAAGATGAGTGAGGGGTTGGTTGTTGGTTATTGTTTGATCACCAGTTGTAATACTGAAACTCTCTGAAATAAATACATAGTCCGTTGAAGTTGAAGAACAAATTGAAGTCTTGGAAGCCTTGATGATATTGTTTCATGCTTCTTACTGTGAAGGCTCTATCATTGGATCCATGAGCTTGGCTGTTGGTGAAGTATTCTGAATTGTTTATTGTTTTCTCCTGTTTTCATTCTGTTCCAAAATTTCTTACTACAGTAGGATAGAAAGTATTAGGCTAAGAAATGACTCCTGGAAGCACCTAGACCTGTTCATCCTTCATTGTTTCATGTTTTCTTATGCTGAGGTATTTTAGAGTCTTTAATCTCTCTCTTTAATCTTCATGCTTGTTTATTTCCTTAATAGTTTGAACAGTTGGTTTCAGCATGATTTATGGTTCTCCCTGCTTGTCTGCTGCCACTTAAAAACTGTTATTGAAGTATCCCTTTGAAGTTCTTTGCTTACAGTGAATCAAAGAGGTCTGTTTTGATCTTGCCCTTTGTCCTCACTTAAACAGTTGGCTTAAAGGTCGTTATAATTATGATCATAGATGTTTTTAGGTGTTCCCTATTCTATGACTGCAATTATCAGTGAATATTTTATGTTTTCTCAGTCATTTAAAATAAAATCTTTGAGGAAATAGGGTGTTCCCCGAATCTTAGATTTCATTTTGAAAGTTGTCTTGAAGTCATTATTTGCTTAAAATATTTTTGTAGAATTTATGGTTAGCCCTGTCTATCAAATATTTCTTTATTGTTCAAGTTTTGTTTTCAAGTTCCCTTCGTTGAGAATTAAACTTCTCTTTCCAAATCATTGATGTCCATCTCATTCCAAAACCAAAGGATCCTTTGGCCAAGTTAGATTTGCCCTTTGATATCCCATATCCATTGATGAGTATGTTATGACCTCTTTTTGACTCCATTGCCCAATGAAACAGATGTTTCTCCATTCTATATATCGTTCCTAGACCTTTCATGTTCTGTTGTATCAATTCAACCCAACCAAACAAACACCTGCACTTAATAACTAGTCTAAAATCCATATTTTAAGCACACAAGATAAACCTTTGCAAAAAAACATTTGAGAGATCCCTCTCTGAGAATAGGAGGACTAGATCCTGGAACTCTAAAGATTGGTTCTGATGTTGCCTTGTCTTTTGATTTGCCAAACTATCAAAACACGGAACACCAACAAAACCAGCATGCAAAAAATTTTCAACTTATGCTTTAATGGCAGTGGCCTTCTCAGATGAATATGACGAAGGTGTTGACGTACCAGTTATACATCTAGGTACATGTTAATGGTGTGTTCAATGATACTAGTATCTATGCCTGACATTTCCTCATAAGACCAAGCAAATACATCACGAAATTCATAAAAGAGAGAGCGATAAGTTTTGAGTTCTTATGGAGAACAAGACACGCTGACATGAATGTTTTCTACAACGTTGGGTCTGGTCGAAATATCGATAGAAATGGTTTCTTCAATATTTGATAAGTTTTGCTTGGATTTGATTGCATTAATGGGAAAAGAATTCAAAAAGAATGTTTTGATCGATGGTTGATATAGTTCAATAAGATTATCTTCTTCGTAATCATGAAGTCGGGAACGATGATGATGATCTTCCCATGGTTCTCCTTCTGGCATCATGGATTCCACAATATTCTCATATGTCAATAAAGTGGATGAAAAAGGATCAGATGGAGTACCAAAATATAATGAACGATCAACCCAAATGACCGGTGACGATGATTTCAGATTCGCCTCCGAAGCCATGTAGATTGATTTCTATGCCAGTTCAATTAGGTTGGGCGGCAGAAATTCATCCAACTTAACAACTTCATAATCACTCGTAATCTTCCTTAAGCCAGATGGAGTGGAAGATATCTTGTAGCAGGTCTCTATGTTTGCAATTTCTGCCAACGTCGCAAGCGGCGGTAATGCAAAGGTTCCCATTAGGGAAGAATCCTTTAAGAGTCCTATACCAATGTTCTGAAGTGCTATTTGGGGTGCGTAAACTAGCGGAACACTTTCAGTTACCTGGGAACTGGAGGCAAAGAAGGAGAGTTAATTCATGACTGTGATAACAGCTTTATGTGGAAAGGCGATCATTCTAAAATATGTAGAGACAATCGTAGTCATAGCATATACCCATGGCCTTCCAAGTAAAATGTTGTAGTCAAGGGGTCCGTCAATGACCTCAACTTCAACATTTACTATTTTTCCCCCTAGTTCGACATGCAGGTTATTGATGCTACCGCAAGGCTTATATGTATGTTCGTCGAAAGATTTCAACGTCGTAGGCGATTGAGATAGGCGTGGCGAGCCAAGTTACTTCTAGCAGTTTAGAGAAAAAATGCACATAGATGCTCCCTCATCAATAATAGTATGGTAAATGAGGTGGTTGAGAACATTTTCTTGGATGGAGAATGCCAATTCTGCTGGTAATTGCGGCACATAGCCCGTATGATTAAAGACTACAAGATTGGAATCGGTCGGATCAATTCTACCAATTGCTGAAAACAAAGCCTGCTTATGGGAGGGAAAATTTTGGAGTACCTTGAGCATCAACATTGCTGAAGGGGATTGAGCCAAATATTCAACTATATTATAATTTTGAGCATCTCGGGCTTGAGGATTGAATGTCGATTTATGGATAACTCCCTTTGGTGGCTTTATTGTTAACTCAGGAATAGCAGTTGGCAAAATAGATTTTGTAGATGTATTCAAGGTCAAGGTAGTAGGTTGATCAGTAGCCTGACTACCGTAATATTTATTACACATTGACACCAAAACATCAGTTGTTGGCTTCATGACAGATAACATAAGCACTTAGGAACTAGAAGTTGGATCCGTAGCAACCAAATTTGTGTCTGGATTCAGAAATGGATCTGTCAACACAGCAGATGCATGTGAGGTCTTCATCAATTTTGAGACTTCGGCGCGGTGAGGACAATCTCGAACAAATTACTACTCATTACAAATTATGCAACGGTAATGAGGTTTCCGATTTCCAGTGTTTTGATCAGATGATCGTGCCTGCGGGGTAGAAGTTTTATTTTTCTTTGATTTCCCCTTTTTCTTACTTCCGGGTTTCTTGTCACTTTTGCATTTGTTATATGACAGGGCATGAATTTTGGAATAAGGTGTAGGATAATATGCAATAAAATGATGTGTGCTTGTAGTACTGATCATACCGTCATCAGCATGAGAGTCCATAGATGGAGGAGCAACAGTAAAATTTGATCGCGGCGTGTTGGGGAATTTTCTCGTAGAGCGTGCCAGACTGAGTATAAATCAAATCTAAGTACTGGGCACGAGAAATAACATGCTCTTCAGTGACGACACCACCCTTAGCCACATCCTCAGTTATACATGGTAACAGGGACTTAATGAACCACTCAACAAGGGGCTAATCAGGAACAAATGTCTTAACCATTCTACGACAATGACGCCACTCATGAATATGATCAAAAATTTGAGTAGTATTAGTCTTTTTGAAATTGTTCAAGAGTTCCGTTCCAGTTTCATATCGTATGGTTAACTAGAAGTGGGTAAAAAAGACAGTAGATAGGGCATTGAAATCATCAAATGAAGTTCTTGGTAACTCACTGTACCATTTCACGGTCAGACCAGTGAGTGTACGCTGGAAAATACGTAGTCAAACAGAGTCATCATTTAGGGAGTTGGATGAACACCACAAAAGATAAGTCATAACATGCGTCGACGGGTCTTCTCCAGGGTTTCCATTGAACTTAGGAATATCTGAGGGCAATTTATGAGGTATCACCGGCCACCAAGGAGCATAGTTGATTGGATCGTTTGTAGGCCGGTTTAAATCAGGTAATTCTAAAGTTGCAACAAAGGGAAACTGTCGATTTAAGTCAGGTTGAGCATATCCAGGGTATGATGGAATTGCTTGGGAAACAGGCCTTTGAGCACCAGCATAAGGAATTTGTTGTTGGTAATCCAGATAGGGGTTGTTTTGATAAGCAAACGCTTGAGGATTCTGTTGTCCAAAACCTAGGTAAGCTACTTGTTGAAATGAGGATTATTTCATTTGCACTTATGGCTGCCAAGGTGTCTGTCCACCAAGATTATAACCCAAACTTGAATAGCTTAGATTCGATTGTGAATAGGTATAACCCGGTTGTGGCTGTGACATCCCATAATATGGTAATCCAGCTTGTGAATAAATAATTCTGGATACAGGTGGTTGTTGTAAACCAGCCGAAGGAGTTTGAATCTAAGGGCCCATTACTTGAGGGTATTGGGTTGAAGGACCCGCCTGAGACGGTTGAGGTACAACACTTTGAACCTATAACAGGGGTAAAGATGTATTAACAAGTGGAGTATATGTGGGAGCAACAGGTTGAACTGATTGATATGATTGCACAACCATTTGTGGTTGGATGGGTAGAGTGGGATTCCATTGAAAAATAGTCATTTCGACATTAGGATGACCATAACGATGGAGTACTATCGAAATGGGTTACCATAGGTTTCCCCCTGGCATGAGGATTATAATAAGATGGAAAATATTGTTCTCCAAATGTCAGGAGTCCAGTTGAGATTGTACTGGATGGAATATACCCAGATGGACCAGCTTGATATTTCCCTGATGATGTATATAAAGGATCAAGTCGTTCAGTACTCATTAGATATGTACCAGATAGAATACTACATGATGACATTGGTGAATTCCATGGGTTTGAGGATGCACCAGAGAAGGTTCCAGATAAATATTGGTAACCAGGTGGGACGGAAGGGCCACCATATAAATGTGACTCTGGTGAAGTTGTGAACATCGACGGGGTAGCAAGAGCAGGTTTTGTCGCAACTGGAATATATGGTACAGCCAAAGATGTTGGCTTAGGCATGGTTATACGACCCAATGTATAACCTAAAAGATCTATGGGAACTCGAATAGACACAGGATCAAAGAAATAAGTGTGAGGTGATTGAGGAAAAGTCTCGTAAAGATAAAGCTCCGATCCAAAATGGGTTGGAATCGAAGGCATTTCGTCTTGTGGAATTTCTTCAATCAAAATCAAACCAGGTGGAAGTATTTCACCGTTAGGGCCGAAGTATATTTCAGGTGGTTGACTACGCGATATGGGAGACTCAATAGCTACAATAGATTGTGGGGCGACCGATACAAGAGCAACTTCCGGTTGTTTGACTTCAGGATTTAGATGTTCTGGTAAAAGAATGACAGGATCCAGATCAACTTCCAGTTGAACAAAGTTGGGTTCGGGAGGTATGGTCTCACTGATTAGATGGATCGTGACCACAGGTAGCTGTGAGGACTCTGTCTCGACAATAGTAAATGAACCAGGATTTGTAGAAACAAATCGAGATGAATCTGGTATATGTGAGGATGATGTTGCACCAGAGGTACTTATAGTACTAGTTTCGGTAGAACGATGTCGCCTTCGCCGACCAAAAATGGCTTCCGGTGATAAAGGTGGTTTAAGTGCTATTCTACGCGAACAACGGGGAAAGGGATGTTATTCTTCCACGATGAATGATTTATTTTATGACCAAAAAACAAATAAACAAAATAAAAGGGTAATTATAGGAAAAAGGTTTACCAAGTAATTGTGAACTACAGAATACCTCTTGGCGAACCAAGACGTACGAGCAGGAAATCTCCCCGAATGATGTGTTTGGTGTATCAAAAGTTACAAGGCAGCGGGCTCGTTTACCTATGGTAGCAACCTAAATTTTTCCTCCCAAATATACCTGAAGGTACATGCAGGACCAAGTCCATATTAGCGTTGTCTAATGTGAAACTGCACAGTGAGAGCACTCCTTATACTTTTCGTACTAGAACACTGCCCTATATACCCGTAGGTACATGGACGAGCTCCAATATACTTACGCACATGGAGTGAGGTATCACACTTGGAATGTATTGCAGACAAGTTAGCGACAACTTCTATGTTTAACAACACCGGAACACGTCTCTAGCCTAGGCCTTTTAAATGTTATCTTTGATGTTCCAATGCTTTTTTAGGTCAATTGATGTAAAATTTATGTTGATATTGTTTAAAATTTTGTCTTTGAGGTTCACCGTGTGATGTGATGGAAATTCCTAAAAATTCAAACTAAATGATAATAAAATTTTTCAATTTAGCTTTTTCCATGAAAATCCTAGCTACTAAGGGAAAGAGAAATTAGTTTTAGAGCAAACAACAAAGAGCACAAACTAAAATGCAGCTTTCCTAACTTGTTCCTATGCAACACACACAATTCACTATATGCACATGCATTTTTTTCTTTTCATCTCCTTTAATGTGAATGCAAGAAAGGAAAAAATATGCATAAATCAATAAAACAAGTGTTTTATTCCTTGAGAAACGAGGAACAAAACAACAATTTCTCTTTTAGGAAAAATGAAGAATGGAACTATAATTTTTCCTACAGGAAACGAGGAATGAAACAACAATTTCCTTTTCGAAATCAAATTGATCTAATACAGAAATGAAATACTTTGAATTTGATTTTCCAATGATAAAGAAAAACACTAAAGAGACATTGAACAAATTTACTTTTCAGAGGAAGAATCAGGAAAGTTTATTGGTCTCTAAGAGGTATCAGACATCTGAGAATACAGAAAAAAATGGCTGAGAATGATAGCAATGAAAAAATTAGATGGAATTTGGTTGGTTGAGGTGCCAACATAGTCTCTAAGGGGAGACAATGCATTGCAGAGCACCCCTGAGTGGGAGACAGTGCACTGTGTCTTGACCAACAGTGCGTTGGGCGTAGCAGGGATTGAAAAACCAAGCAGCAGAACACACTTCTAATGCAATTATTTCATTCAAATGTATAATAACTAAAATTAGATGCTACTAATGAGGATAAGCAGAGGAAAAAACACCAAGAATGATAGGATACTCCCCAGCGGAGTCACCAATTTGTTATGTGGAATTGTGATCTATGGATAAACCAAATACCCTAAGTGTGGTGCTAGTCACTTAGAACAACAGAGGAAAGAATTACTATCACTTTCTCTAAAACAAGTAGATATATAGAATGGGGAAAGATCCTACTTGTGATTAAATCACTTCTCCTTCTCCTTCTGTTGTTGTTGATGTTGCTCTCAATCCAACTCAAATCGCCAGATCGATTCCTGCAAACACAAACAGAGAACAACAAACAACATGAAATATATAGATATCTACTTATCTTACTCAACCAAATCAATTAGATATGAAATACATACATCATTCAAGAATCCATTGCACGAGAAATAGAGACATATGTATGGGAAAATGAACAGCAATCTTTATTAAAGAGTAGAAGGGGGAGGTTACAACCAATGGATCGATTTGTTTCCAACCAGATCTAGCTTCATTCCAGCCTCATCACATCCAACATCACACTAGCAGCATATCAGTACTTTCACTCTCTCAAATGATAGTCCAACAACATAACTTTACCACATTTCTTCCTTCCCTAGCACTAGATTGAATGCTCAATTTATAGAAAAACTGATGGTATTTTCTCAATGAATGACTTTCTAATAATAGGCAAGACATGTTCCCAAGTTCAGAGGTGCTATATGGACACTTGGATTTGAATTTTAACACATATGGACTTTTCTAGAAGGCAATGGCCATGTGGAGATTCCCGAAACAATGAGAATTCCACTACCAGGTGACCAATGCACTCTTGAATGTCGAGAAGTGAATTGCATTGCACCCTTGAATGGAGGATTTGTCAATGCAATGAATTTAGTCCCTGTAGAGGCTGCGTTGGTGAGTTAATAGGTGATATAACATATACTTCAAATCTTGTAAATCTCATAATATAAGCCATGAATGAATTGTTATTCTCTTAGGGCATATAGCAACTGAAATAGGAGGGGATGATAGACCCCATTTCATTGGTCCTAGGGATGATGTCCAGTTTGACTAGGTCATGGGGGATGATGCCCAAATTGACCTATAACACCTTGAATATAAGAGAGTCATCATCTTCATGCATTAGGGTGACATTGAGGTGTGCTTTGTGGAAAGAAAGGACAAGTCAACTTGGGGATATGTCTACAACATTAACTACAATTCTTGGTTGTAAAATCTCTCCTATTCATATTAATACAAAGTGTACATTGTTTTACTATATATGTTATGTTATGCTTACATTTATGTTCCAATTCTTTTTTGATCCATTGAATAGAATAATTGGACAATGTTACATAGATTTCGTAGATCTTTGGCTTGTTGTGATTATATGTACAGGTTCTAATTATAGCAATCAGAGCTTACAAGCTGAGAGGAGAGAGAATATCGCAACGGATTCCAAGTAAACATCTTTTCATTCTTCAATTTACCTAACAGAAACTCTATGTTCTTTGCTTTTTGTTGTTCTAGATCATTCCACTAGGTTTAGGGAAGATACTTTTGTCCGCAGTCGTAAATTATGCATAATAGGTTCGACCACTCATTTTTCAAATGGTTAAGGGACGCCATCCTTGTATAAATTTAATACAAAATACATGTATGTCCTGGATTCTCCTGATCTAACAATAATATTCTACTATTAAATACAGAATAGCTTCTACAAATCTTTGTGAAAGTTGAAACACAATCTCCAATCACAATATCATGAAGAAAGATCAATCACACATAACACGGATAATTTTACTGAGGAAATCTTATAGCTAAAAACCCCAATATCTTATATTATGTATTATATCATGGATTATGAAACAATTACATACAAAGCTCTAATCCAAGAGCTCTCAATACAGGAGTTAACTATCTTACACTGTCATACAAAAATTAGCAAGTTCCTTAGCCAATTTACTATCTCCAGACATCCTGCCTCCACTACGTAATCCCAACTGATAGAAATCCCTGAATGAATATAATCCTACCTGCCTTGACTGTGCAATCTTCATGGGCACATCCAATGTGTGTGTGGTTGCATGCGCACAACCAGATAATGTCACAACTGATAGTTTACTTCCCTTTCACCTAAAACTTAACTGGGTCTCCACTGGATCTGACATGCATGCAGTTAATAGTAGTAAATATTTAGTTGCATGTGATACCACTGATTGTGAATTAATTAATAGTTAATTCACTCAATCTCTCACTAGTGTATCTTCAGTTACAACTAGCACAACTGAGTTTAACTCACTTAATTGAGTTAAACTACTGTACAACTTTCATAATTGCACTTCCAACTATGTTACAACTTTGAATCACTCAGTTACAAATAAGTCCACTTGCATGTCCCACCAACCAACCTCTTAACTCAAAATTCCTTTAGCTAATTGATTTTCCACTTCAGTTAACTATTTCCAAGTGCTCATTGAGAAATAGATTATCGTTTATTATCCAACTAATATTAAGGGAAAATAATAGTCGACATGCAATCTATAAATAGAACTTGCACATACATCTATAAATAGACATGCATCTATAAATAAAACTTTCTCATACATATATAAATAAACATCCACCTAAAAATAGCCTGGGGCTCCATCCTAGTGTAGGTGCTTAATTTTCACTAGGATATTTTTGTTGAATCTCAACACTCCCTCTCAACAATAAAGGGGTTATCCTTCACCCCGATCCTGTCTCTATGGTATTCGAATTTTCTCCTAGTGAGTGCATTCATCATAATATCTGCATCCTAATCTTCCGTAGGAATGTACTGAAGCAACATGATCCTCCTTTACACACAATCTCTGAGATGATGGTGCCGGATATCTATATGCTTAGATCTATCATGAAACACAGGATTAATCAAGAGTTTAATGCAACTCTGATTATCACAATGAATCATTGTAGGATCTAAATGAGAACCAAACTAACCACCCAAGATTTTTCTCATCCAGATAGCCTCACATGCAGCTTGACTCATTGCCATGTATTCTGCTTCTGCTGAATTGAGTGCCACGAATCTTTGCTTCTTGCTGTACCAAGAAACAGTTGTAGATCTGATACTAAAGATCCCCCCTAATGTGCTCTTTCTATCTGTTGGACTTCCAGCCCAATCTGCATTCGTGAAGCCATGCAACTTCACTCCATCCATCTGTCTGTACCATAAACCATACTCTAATGTGCCCTTCGGGTATCTCAGGACATGCCTACCTACCTTCCAAAAGAGCTTGGTAGGCTTAACCATACACTATAGTCTCATGTTCACTAGATACATTAACAAACCCACTAATTATTGATAGACAGTAGCATCCACTACCTCTCCAGAAGTAGAATCCTCTTTCCTCTGGTTTCTTGGAAGAGGAGTATCCATGGGTTTGCAGCCCTCCATGTGAAACTTACCCAATATCTCCCTTGCATACTTGCCTTGAGACACAAAAATTTCACCATCTCGCTGCCATATTTCCAATCCAAGGAAATAATGAAGGAGGCCCATATCCTTCATTTAGAACTCCCTTGCAATATCCTCCTTGTATGAGTGTAGAATTTTCTCATCACCAGTCAATATTAAATCATCAACATAAAGAAAAATGATTAAAAGCTTACCCTCCACCACAATTTGGTATAGGTTTGCATTTGCTTCACTTTTGGTGAAGCCCAGTCTGTTGAAATAGATGTCTATCCGAGTGTACCAAGCACGGGGTGCTTGCTTCAGCCCATACAACGCTCTTTTGAGTCGGCACACATGTGACTCGCTGTTGAAAATCTTGAAACCTTCAGGCTGCTCTATGTACACCTCTTCCTCAATGATCCCATTTAGAAACATAGTTTTCACATCCATCTAATGAATGCGCCAACCCATCTGCGCTGAGAGAGCAAGGATGGTCATTATGGAAGAATACCCTGCGACAAGTGCAAAGGTCTCTTCATAATCTATCCCCTCGATCTATGAGAAGCCCTGGGCCACAAATATAGCCTTGTATTTCTCAACACTCCCATCAGCAACTTGCTTTACTTTGTAGATTCGTCGTGAACCTACCATTGATTTATCAACCAGCCTTGGAACAATTTCCCAAGCACTGTTTTTGACAATAGAGTCATACTTCTCCACCATTGCATCTACCCATATGGGCTCCTGCACTGCTTCCTCAAAGGAGTATGGTTCAGTCACAATACATTTGCTCATGAGAGCCATGTATCCATTAAATCGGTCAGGAGACTGTCTTTATCTGCGTTGTGAAGTAGGGGCTCCTACATTTTGTGCAGCATCAAGTCTCAACCTATCATCTTCTGTGGTACGCCTTCTACCAGTTCTGATGGTTGGCTCTACGTGAGTGGACTCCTCCACTCCATGAACCTCCTCCTATGGCTGATCCACATCTAGAGACTCATCTTTGGGAACCAGTAGTTACTCCTCCACATGCAAGTCCAGCTCCCTCTCAAGCGACAACCGCATGGCTTCCCCCTCATCAAATTTTATATCCTGTCGCACAACAGTCATTCGACTATTTGGAAAATACACATGATTATTATGGGTTGTTTCTGTGTACCCCACAAAAATCCAATCTTCAGCAGTCGGCTCCAGCTTCTTCCTGGTGTCCTTGGTCGCATGCACATAAACAGATGAGCCAAAAATCTTAAAGTGTGAAACATCTGGTTTCTTACCAATGAAAGCTTCTTCATGTGTACTCACACCAAGTACTCTATGAGGACAATGGTTTTGCACATAAACCACAGTGTTGCATCCTTCTGCCCACAAATTCATTAGTAGGCCCTGATCATGAAACATTGTTCATGCTACACCCACGATCGATCGTTCTATTCTTCCTCTCCACGATCCCATTTTGATGTAGGTTATGAGGCGCTATGAGTTCTCTTCGAATTACTTCTTTGCTGCAGAAATTCTTGAATTCATTAGAGATGTATTCTCCACCATTATCGCTCCTAAGAGCCTTCACTTGCTTCCCCGACTCTTTCTCCACCAATGATTTAAACTCACAAAACTTTGAGAATGTTTGATCCTTCTTCTGCATTAAGAAGATCCAGCATTTACGAGAAAAGTCATCAACAAATATTACATATTACTTATGTTTTTTTGTTGAAGCAACCAAGAACGGCCACACACATCTGTGTGAACTCTCTCAGGGATCCCTGAAGCACGGTTCTCCTTCTCATGAAAGGTGGACTTTACAAACTTCCCCATGGTGTAACCCTTGCACTGATCTAATTGAGCAAGTGTTCCCATTGGGAGTCCAGTAGATATTTGTTGCATGACTTTCAAGGCTCCATGATGACGATGGCCCAATCGCTTGTACCATAATTCACCCTCATCCTAGCTCACCACTTTTTCTGCCTTGCCCATCATGGCAGTGCAGCCATCTACCTCTAGCTTGTAGAGATTCTTAACTCGAATCCCTATCCTCTTGGCTTGACCCATTGTTTTATGTCACAAGAAATTTTTTCCATCGCTAAAAACAACGTCATAGCCTTTGTCCTCCAACATTGCGACTGAGAACAATTTTTTCTTCAGACCTGGAACAAACATAACATATTTCAATTGAAATTGTTTACCGGACTCCCTCTGAAAGGTAATGGTAACAATCTCGGTAGCATTGTACCATCCGTCTTCGCCCATCTATATATGCATCTGGAGATTTTTCTCCCCCATGTCACTGAAAAGTTCCTTATCTCCCATCATCTGAAAGGAATCGCCACTATCCAAATACCACACCGATCCCAATGCACTTGACACCATGCATGTGATCAAAGAGAAGTCAAGCTCAAATTGCAAGGCAAGGGCCTCACCAGCTGCAGCTCCAGCAACCTGCTTGTTCTTCTTCTTTTGTGGATAGTTAGTAGCAATATGCCCATGTTTGTGATAGTGAAAACACTTCACCTTGGACATATCCAGCTTCTTGCCTTTAGACTCATATTTAGAATGGAATTTCTTCCCCTTCTCCTTCTTCGCCTTGGAAGCCAAAGCACAATCCTCTTCATCATCATACTTTGATGAAGAGCCATATCTGGTGTTCCTCCTGAACTCCTCCTGCACCAGATCCGACCACAGTCGTTCCCAATCCATAAATTTTTCCTGTCCATCGATAGAGTCTTCATAACTGTGCCAACTCTTAGGAAGTCCCAAGAGAGCCAAGCTCACCAAATAATCATCCGCAACAGTTATTCCCACACTCCCCAGTTCATCCTGACATTGGACAAACTTTGTGAGATACTTTGGAATGTTGTCGCCCTTTTCCATCTTGATCTTCCTGAGTTTATCTTTGAGCACCGATTTCCTATGGTTGCAGCTGCTTTGGAATAGATATGTTAAAGCCTTCCACGTAGCATATGGTGTGGCTTTCCCATGTACGCTTGATACAATATGGTCTTGTATTCCCTCCAACGGGATCCTCCTCTCCTTTTCCACTTTCTTTTTCCATGCATCAAGATTGGCAGCATCTGATGAAGCAGGCTTAGGAACATCATTGTCAATGAATTCTTTCAAGCCATTATCTTCAAGCACTGCCTCCATCCTATCCTTCCAAGCATTGTAGTTCGAGCTGCCGTCAAGTGCACACTCTAACCTCAAGTCATTGAAAGTCATTTCGATCTTGAATTAGCTGTAGCACCAAGAAAGTATTTCCACAAATTCGAATTCTTTCCACCAACAAACTCAGCTCTTGCTTCACTACTGTAACTTCTTGTGCTCTGATACCATGTAGAAATTTATTACAAAATACATGTATGTCTTGGATTCTATTGATCTAACAATAATATGCTATTGTTAAATACAGAATCGCTTCTACAAATCTTTTCGGAATTTGAAACACAATCGCCAATCACAATATCATGAAGAAAGATCAATCACACATAACATAGATAATTTTACCGGGGAAATCTTATAGCTAAAAACCCCACTATCTTCTATTATGTATTATATCATGGATCATGAAACAATTACATACAAAGCTCTAATCCAATAGCTCTTAGTACATGAGCTAATTGTCTCACATTGTCATACAAAAATTTTCAAGCTCCTTAACCAATTTACTGTCTCCAGATAGCCTGCCTCCACTGCACAGTCCCAGCTGATAGCAATCCTTGAATGAATGCAATCTTGCCTGCCTTGACTGCGCAATCCTCATGAGCACATCCAATGTGTGTGTGGTTGCATGTGTGCAATCAGATAATGTCACAACTGATAGTTTACTTCCCTTTCACCTAGAACTCAAATGGGTCTCCACTAGATCTGACATGCATGCAGTTAATAGTAGTAAATATTCAATTGCATGTGAGACCACTGATTGTGAATTAATTAATAATTAATTCACTCAATCTCTCGCTATTGTATCTTTAGTTACAACTAGCACAACTAATTTTAACTCACTTAACTGAGTTAAACTACTTTACAACTTTCATAATTGCACTTCCAACTCTGTTATAACTTCGAATCACTCAGTTACAACTAAGTCCACTTGCATGTCCCACCAACCAATCTCTTAACTCAAAATTCCTTTAGCTAACTGATTTTACACTTCAGTTAACTATTTCCAAGTGCTCATTGAGAATAGATTATTGTTTATTGTCCAACTAATATTAAGGGATAATAATAGTCGGCATGCATCTATAAATAAACATGCAATCTATAAATAGAACTTGCACATACATCTATAAATAGACACGCATCTATAAATAGAATTTGCTCATGCATCTATAAATAGACATCCACCTAAAAATAACTTGAGGCTCCATCCTAGTGTCGATGCTTAATTTTCACTAGGATCTTCTTGTTGAATCTCAACAATCCTAGTTATTGATGATTATGCATACAAGGGTGTCAACTTTGTGAACAATCCAAACCTAATCCTACCCCTAGCATGAATTGGAGTACACCTGGTAAGAAATGTGTTTGTGAATTTTTTATAATATTTTAATGTTTTTGGGTATTTTAAAATATTTCATTTTATTTTATTTTTGTATTTTTACATAGATACATTGTCACCAACACTTGGCTGGTTTAATATTCACATGTGGGACCAGCCTGACCCTGGGTCAATCACCACTATATCATATAAAAATAGTTGCATAAGGTGTATGTGAAGCATTCAAGGAGAGGGTGGAGAAGAGCATGATGAGTTGCATGAATTATTAGGATGCAATTTTTTTTTGCTTACGTATTGGCTTATGAGCTTCATCCTAATATACCCTATTTTGACTAATATACCCACGTGATATATATGATGTAAAATACTATGTTTTAACCTATGGTATATATATGACCATTTAGATGATGTTTGTTGAGATTCAACAAGATAATGATCCTAGTGAAAATTAAGCACCTACACTAGGTGGGGCCGGCAAGCCATTTTTAGGTGTATGTCTATTTTTAGAATGTTGAGCATATTCTATTTATAGCGGGAGTCTATTTATAGATGGTTGAGCAAATTATATTTATAGATGAGATTCTATTTTTAGATGCATGGGCGAAGTCTATTTATAGATCGCATGTCAATTATTATTATCCCTTCATAATAATTAGGCAATAAATAATAATCTATTCTCTTGAAGCACTTGATTTCAGTTAACTGATGTGGCAAACCAGTTGACTGAAGGAATTACGAGTTCTAAGGTTGGTTGGTGGGACATGCAGAGTGGACTTCGTTGTAACTGAATGATACAAAGTTGTAATAGAGTTGGATGTGTAGTTATGTGAGTTGTTATTTAGTTTAACTCAGTTAAGTGAGTTAAACTCAGTTGTGCTAGTTGTAACTAGTTGTAACTAAAGATACACTAGTGAGAGATCAGTGAATTAATTATTTAATTAATTCACAAGTAGTGGTATCACATGCAACTGAAGAAATACTACTTTTAACTACATGCATGACATATCCAGTGGAGACCCAGTTGAGAGATAGGTGAAAGGGTTTGTTTGACTATCAGTTGTGACTATAGTGGGTGCACAAGTGCAACCAAGCACACATTGGATATGCCAATGAGGATTGCACAGTCAAGGCAAGGCAAGATCGAATTCATTCAGTGATCTTCATCAGCAGGGATTGCACAGTGGAGGCAGGCTGTCAGGAGGCAGTAAATTGGTGCATGTTTATGCCAATTTTTGTATGACAGTGTGAGACAATTGTATATTGTACTGAGAGATCTTGGAGTAGAGTTTTGTATGAAATTGTTTCATGATCGATGATATATACATAATATATGATAGTGAGGTTTTTAGCTTTATTCTTTCCGGGTAAAAACATTTGTGTTATGTGTGATTGATTTTTCTTCGTGTGTTTGCAATTGGCGATTAAATTTCCACAAAGATTTAAGTAGAAGGATTATGTATTTAATAGTGGCATATAATTGTTAGATCATGAGAATTTGGAAATACATGATTGTATTAAAATTTTCTACATGGTATCAGAGTGAAGAAGATTGCAAACTTGAAGCAGTAGCTGAGTTTGTTGGTGGAAATAATTCGAATTTGCTGCAATGTAGTTTTTAACCCTGAACATAAATTATCTACTCACGAATCTTATAACAGAAGATAAAAAAATAGCAAGAGCATAAAACATAAAACAGATAAACACAGAGATTTTCCCCTGGATCCCAAATCGGGACGACCATCTTGATTTTTCATTATATTCCCTTTAGTGTTAAGGACCAAAAATTTTGGCCGCATGCTTAGTCGTGGAAAGAATATAACACATACCCAACATTCTCCCACTTGTTGTTTTCTTTCCACAGGGGGCCACAAGAGAGCTTAGTCATTGGCCCAATTCTTCAACACCCATTGTTTCTCTACACCAAGATAACTTCTGAGTGCTCACAGACTTTGTCAATGCATCTGCAACATTCTTCAAAGTGTCCACCTTTACCAGCAACACCCTTTTAGCCTCAACCATATCTCTAACAAAGTGATATTGAACATCAATGTACTTTGTCTTTGAATGATAAGCAGGGTTCTTAGCCAAGAAAATTGCACTTTGGCTATCACAGTCTATCCTTATAGCTTGTTGTACCAACCCCATACTTGAACAAAATATCTGCAACCAAATTGCTTCCTTGCTTGCATGAGTGGCTGCTATTTATTCGGCCTCTGTAGTTGAAAGAGCCACTACAGACTGTCTTTTACTCATCCAACTGACTGCGCCTCCAAATAAGCTAAACACATACCCACTTGTAGATCTTCTTTGGTCCAGATCTCCAGCCCAATCTGCATCAACAAAACCACGAATGTCCAACATTCTTTCCAATCCTGGTCTTCCCTGGTAGCACAAGCCATAATCACTAGTGCCACGTAAATATCTGAAAACCCGCTTCACTGTTGTCCAATGCTCCTTCCCTGGGTTTGACATAAACTTTCTCAATACTCCCACTGCATGTGCAATGTCTGGTCTAGTACAGACCATTGCATACATCGGGCTACCCACTGCACTTGCATATGGAACACGGGACATATCCTCCTCTTCTTCTTGTGTCTTGGGACACTGTTCAGCAGATAGCTTTACACCTACAGGAATAGGAACTTTCACCGGTTTACTATCTTGCATATTGAACCTCTGCAATATAGTCTCAACATACTTCCTCTGGTTTAACCAGAGCTTCCTCTTTGCCCGATCTCTCTTAATTTCCATGCCCAAAATATAGTTTGCAGCACCAAGATCCTTCATGTCGAATTTGAAGAACAGTTGGGTCTTCAAATCTTGGATAATTTCTTTGTCATTTCCAATCAACAACATATCATCCACATACAAGACCAAATAAATAACACGGTCACCAATTAATTTAAAATAAACACGGTGATCCTCCTTGCTTCTGGTGAAGCCAAGTCCCCGTATATAGGTATCAAATTTCTGATACCACATCCTTGGTGACTGTTTTAACCCATACAGAGACTTCTTCAACTTGCATAACATTTCTTTCTTACCCTTCACCATAAAGCCTTCAGGTTGCTTCATGTAGATCTCCTCTTCTAGATACCCGTGAAGAAATGCTATCTTCACATCCATCTGTTCTATCTCAAAATCAAATGCAGCAGCAACAGATAAAAGTAATCTAATAGAAGTAACTTTGGCAACAGGAGAAAAAATATCACCAAAATCAATTCACGGCACCTGGGAATAACCTTTCGCTACCAACCGAGCTTTGTATTTCTCCACCTTGCCTTCTACATTCATCTTCTTCTTAAACACCCATTTGCTCCCAATGGGCTTCCTTCCAGCCGAAAACTCCACCAGATCCCATGCATCGTTTTTTTGCAAGGATGCCATTTCATCAACCATGGCCTCCTTCCAGAGTTTTCCATCCTCTGAATCTACTGCCTCCCTGACAGTTCTGGGTTCATCATCAGTTATAGTTAAGGCAAAACTTGAACAAAAAGCAGATGGACTATACCTTTCTGGTTGCCTTCTTTCCCGAACTGATCTTCTCAAAGCTGGAGTTTGTGGCTCTTCATCTTCTGAGTCTTCTTCTGTTGTAGAGTCTGATTCATCCTCCTTTAGCTCAAACTCTATCTTCTTAGGTTCCTTTGGTAGGACTTCATGTTTAACAACATCTTTCACCTCTCTAAATACCACATGTCGGCTGTACACAACCTTCCTTGTTTCTCAGTTCCAAAGCTTGTAACCCTTTAAACCATCCTTATACCCAAAAAATATGCACCTTTCAGATTTATTATTCAACTTGGTTCTTTTCTCCTTTGGAACATGTGCATATGCATCACATCCAAATACCCTCAGATGTGAAAGAGAGAGTTTCTTACCAGTCCATACCTCATGTGGGGTCTTATCCTCCAACGCTGATGAAGGTGATCTGTTAACTAAGTAACATGCAGTCTCCACTGCCTCTGCCCAGAATTCTTGTCCTAACCCGATACCACTGAGCATGCTTCTTGCCTTTTCCATCAGTGTTCTGTTCATTCTTTCTGCAACTCCATTTTGCTGAGGTGTGTATGGAGTAGTCTTCTGTTGTGCTATACCACACTTCTTACAGAACTCTTCAAATTCCTTCTTGCAGAACTCCCCACCATTATCTGTCCTCAACGCCTTTATCTTCTTCTCTGTCTGGTTTTCCACCAGAGCCTTAAATTTTTTAAATTTGTCAAAGACTTCAGATTTCTTCCTCAAGAAATATATCCATGTATTCCTTGAGAAGTCATCTATGAATGAAACATAGTACACAGACTTTCCTAGTGATGGAACTGACACAGGCCCAAACACATCACTGTGCACAAGTTCTAATATCTTCTTTGCCCTCTTGGCACCAGAAGGAAAACTCACCCGATTATGCTTCCCATATACACAATGTTCACAGAAATCGAAATCCAGAGAACAATTAGACATACCTTCTACCATACCATTTCTATGCAGTATCTGAAGGCCCTTCTCTCCAATATGTCCAAGCCTTTGATGCCATAGCATGGTCTTTTCTCCAAAGACAGCTAGGCTTTCCGTCCCACTTTCAGGAACCATAGAACTGTTACACCCATCAATAACAGTGCTACCTTGTAGCTTGTACAGAGTTCCAGTCCAAACTCCCCGCATTAATACCATTGCTCCCTGAACCATCTTGCAGGCATCTTTCTCGAACACTGTTTTTACACCTGCATCATCCATCTTGCTTACAGAAATCATATTTCTGGCCAATGCAGGAATATGCAGAACACCGGGAAGTGTTCTAATCCTTCCACCTTGTAGCTTCAGCTTGACCTTTCCACGTCCGACAATTTTGGCCTTCCTATCATCCCCTAGGAAGACATCACCATCATATTTCTCATACTCGCAGAACCACTCCCTATGGGGAGTTAAGTGAAAGGATGCACCTGAGTCAATCAATCATGACTCGTGATCTACATGTGTATTTGAAGAGGAAGCCAAATACACATCCCCACCTTAATCTGAGGTGTTTTTTTCCTCTGTAGAAGGAGCATCATCAGATCCCTTTCCTTTCTCAGGAACTTTAGATCTGCAATCCTTTTTGTAGTGCCCTTCTTTTCCGCATTTCCATCACACCTTTACAAACTTTCCAGGAGATTTAGATCTCCCACTCAAAACCTTATTCTTGTTTCTGTTCTGGGACCTTCCTTGTACAGATAAGGCATCTCCATTCTGACCCTCCATATTTCTCCATCTCATTTCCTTCGACAAAAAAGCTGAGACAATGTCATCAAAATTCAAGGTAGTTGTATTGCTACCTATTGCAATAACCAGACTGTCCCACGAATCTGGTAGAGAACACAACAAATTGATGCACTTATCTTCATCTGAGATTTTAATATCAACAGATGAAAACTGACTTACACAGTATTGAAGGCACTCAGATGCTCTATCACCGAGTCTCCATCCTTCATCCTCAGGTTATACACCTTTTTCCGCAGGAATAATTTATTCACCAGAGACTTAGATTGGTACAAATTCCCTAGCTTGTCCCACAAGGTCTTCACCGTAGCTTCCCCAGATACATTCAACGATACTGAATCTGAGACACACAACCGTATCGTGCTCTTAGCCTTCCAATCCAGTTTCTTCCAGTCTTCATCTGACATTGTCGCTGGTTTAGTACCTGTATCTACCGCAATCCACTGATCTTTATCCACCAGCAGATCCTCCATCTTGAGCTTCCATAACTCAAAACTCTGACCATTAAATTTCTCGATCTCTATCTTTCTGCCACTCGCCATCTTCTTTCACGGCAAGAATTGATCCTGCAGATCTCCCACTGAATAGGGTCTACCTCAGGCCCAAGCAAAAAAAACCCTCAGCAGCAAAGGCATCCCCATGAAGCCGAAACAGCTCTAATACCAAATGTAGGTTTTAACTCCGAACAAAAATTATCTACTCACGAATCTTATAACAGAAGATAAACAATAGCGAGAGCATAAAACATAAAACAAATAAACACAGAGATTTTCCCCTGGATCCCAAATCGGGACGACCAGCTTGATTTTTCATTATATTCCTTTTAGTGTTACAACACATATATATACATGACGAAGCATACATAAACCTCAATCCATAAACCCTAGACTAGAACATAACCGTAGTTCCCTTGACCGGATCTACAAAAATACCAGGGGCCGAAAACCATCGTGCCCCAATACCATGTGCAAAACCATGGACGCGGACTACCCACCGGAAATTAAGGACCAAAAATTTTCGCCGTGTGCTTAGTCGTGGAAAGAATATAACACATACCGAACATTCTCCCACTTGTTGTTTTCTTTCCCCAGGGGGGCACAGGAGAGCTTATTCATTGGCCCAATTCTTCAACACCCATTGTTTCTCTATACCAAGAAAACTTCTGAGTGCTCACAGACTTTGTCAATGCATCTGCAACATTCTTCAGAGTGTCCACCTTTACCAGCAACACCCTTTTAGCCTCAACCATATCTCTAACAAAGTGATATTGAACATCAATGTGCTTTGTCTTTGAATGATAAGCGGGGTTCTTAGCCAAGAAAATTTCACTTTGGCTATCACAGTCTATCCTTATAGCTTGTTGTACCAACCCCATACTTGAACACAATATCTGCAACCAAATTGATTCCTTGCTTGCATGAGTGGCTGCTATGTATTCTGCCTCTGTAGTTGAAAGAGCCACTACATACTGTCTTTTACTCATCCAACTGACTGCGCCTCAAAATAGGCTAAACACATACCCACTTGTAGATCTTCTTTGGTCCGGATCTCCAACCCAGTCTGCATCAACAAAACCATGAATGTCCAACATTCTTTCCAATCTTGGTCTTCCCTAGTAGCACAAGCCATAATCACTAGTGCCACATATATATCTGAAAACCTGCTTCATTGTTGTCCAATGCTCCTTCCCTGGGTTTGACATAAACCTGCTCAATACTCCCACTGCATGTGCAATGTCTGGTCTAGTACAGACCATTGCATACATCAGGGTACCCACTGCACTTGCATATGGAACACGGGACATATCCTCCTCTTCTTCTTGTGTCTTGGGACACTTTTCAACAGATAGCTTTACACCTACAGGAATAGGAACATTCACTAGTTTACTATCCTGCAATTGAACCTATGCAATATAGTCTCCACATACTTCCTCTGGTTTAACCAAAGCTTCCTCTTTGCCCGATCTCTCTTAATTTCCATTCCCAAAATATAGTTTGCAGCACCAAAATCCTTCATGTCGAATTTGGAGAACAGTTGGGTCTTCAAATCTTGGATAATTTCTTTGTCATTTCAAATCAACAACATATCATCCACATACAAGACAAAATAAGTAACACGGTACCAATTAATTTAAAATAAACACGGTGATTCTCCTTGCTTCTGGTGAAGCCAAGTCCCCGTATATAGGTATCAAATTTACGATACCACATCCTTGATATTTGTTTAACCCATACAATTTGCATTGTTTGCATACCGGTTCTTTCTTACCCTTCACCATAAAGCCTTCGGAGTTTAGCCATGTAGATCTCCTCTTCTAGATCCCCGTGAAGAAATTTTTTCTTCACATCCCTACATTATTCTATCTCAAAATCAAATGCGGCGGCAACGGATAAAATTAATCTAATAGAAGTAACTTTGGCAACGAGGAGAAAAATATCACCAAAATCAATACACGGCACAGGAATAACCTTTCGCTACCAACCGGGCTTTGTGTTTCTCCTTTCTCACCTTGCCTTCTACATTCATTTTCTTCTTAAACACCCATTTTCACTCAATGGGCTTCCTTCCAGCCGGCAACTCCACTAGATCCCATGCCCCTTTTTTATGCAAGGATGCCATTTCATCAACCATGGCCTCCTTCCAGATTTTTCCATCCTATGAATCTACTGCCTCCTTGGAAATTCTGGGATCATCATCAGTTATAGTTAAGGAAAAAAGTGAACATAATGCAGATGGACTATACCTTTCTAGTTGCCTTCTTTCCCGAACTGATCTTCTCACGGCTGGAGTTTGTGGCTCTTCCTGTTTGGAGTCTTCTTCTATTGTAGAGTCTGATTCATCTTCCTTTTTCTCAAACTCTATCTTCTCAAGTTCCTTTGGTAGGAATTCATGTTTAACAGCATCTTTCACCTCTCTAAACACCACATCTTGGTTGTACGCAACCTTCCTTTTTTCCAGGTTCCAAAGCTTCTAACCCTTTAAACCATCCCTATACCCAATAAAGATGCACTTTTTAGATTTATTATCCAGCTTGGTCCTTTTCTCCCTTGGAACATGTACATATGCATCACATCCAAATACCCTTAGATGTGAAAGAGAGGGTTTCTTGCCAGTCCATACCTCACGTGGAGTCTTATCCTCCAACACGAATGAAGGTGATCTATTAACCAGATAGCATGCAGTCTCCACTGTGTCTGCCCATAATTCTTGTCCTAACTCGGTACCACTGAGCATGCTTCTTGCCTTTTCCATCGGTGTTCTATTCATTCTTTCTGCAACTCCATTTTGCTGAGGTGTGTATGGAGTGGTCTTCTACCGTGCTATACCACACTTCTTACAGAACTCTTCAAATTCCTTCTTGCAGAACTCCCCACCATTATCTGTCCTCAATGCCTTTATCTTCTTCTCTGTCTGGTTTTCCACCAGAGCCTTAAATTCTTTAAATTTGTCAAAGGCTTCAGATTTCTTCCTCAAGAAATATATCCATGTATTCCTTGAGAAGTCATCTATGAATGAAACATAGTACATAGACTTTCCCAGTGATGGAACTAACACAGGCCCAAACACATCATTGTGCACAAGTTCTAATATCTTGTTTGCCCTCTTAGCACCAGAAGGAAAACTCACCCGATTCTGCTTCCCATATACACAATGTTCACAAAAATTCAAATCCAGAGAACAATTAGACATACCTTCTACCATACCATTTCTATGCAGTAATATGTCCAAGCCTTTGATGCCATACCATGGTCTTTTCTCCAGAGACAGCTAGGCTTTCCGCCCCACTTTCAAGAACCATTGAACTGTTACACCCATCAATAACAGTGCTGCCTTGTAGCTTGTACAGAGTTCCAGTCCGAACTCCCCGCATTAATACCAGTGCTCCCCGAACCATCTTACAGGCATCTTTCTCGAACACTGTTTTTACACCTGCATCATCCATCTTTCTTACAGAAATCAGATTTTTCTTGCCAATGCAGGAATATGCAGAACACCAGGAAGTGCTCTCATCCTTCCACCTTGTAGCTTCAGCTTGACCTTTCCACGTCCGACAATTTTGGCCTTCCTATCATCCCCTAGGAAGATATCACCATCATATTTCTCATATTCGCAGAACCGCTCCCTATGGTGAGTGAAGTGAAAGGATGCACCTGAGTCAATCAACCATGACTCATGATGTACATGTGTATTTAAAGAAGAAGCCAAATACAGATCCCCACCTTCATCCGGGGTAGTTTTTTCCTCTGCAAAAGGATCATCATCGAATCCCTTTCCTTTCTTAGGAGCTTTAGATCTGCAGTCCTTTTTGTAGTGCCCTTCCTTTCCGCATTTCCAGCATACCTTTACAAACTTTCCAAGAGATTTAGATCTCCCTCTAGATTTGGATCTCCCACTCGAAACCTTATTCTTGTTTCTATTTTGGGACCTTCCTCGTACAGATAAGGCATCTCCATTTTGACCCTCCATATTTCTCCGTCTCATTTCCTCTGACAGCAAGGCTGAGACAATGCCATCAAAATTCAAGGTAGTTGTATTGCTACCTATTGCAATAACCAGACTGTCCCACGAATTTGGTAGATAACACAACAAGCGGTATATCTTCATCTAAGATTTTAATATCCTTGATTGACAGCAACTTACCACGGTGTTGAGCGTTCGGATGCTGCGTCACGAGTCTCCCATCCTTTCATCCTCGGGTTATACGGCTTTTTCCCGGGGAACAGATTTATTCACCAGAGACTTAGATTGGTACACAGTCCCAAGTTTTTCCCACAAATTATTCACCGTACCTTCCCCGGATACATTCAACAATACTGAATCTGAGACACATAATCGTATTGTGCTCTTTGCCTTCCGATCCAACTTCTTTCAGTATTCATCTAACATTATCGTTGGTTTAGTACCTGAATCTACTACGATCCACTGATCTTTATCCAAAAACAGATCCTCCATCTTGAGCTTCCACAACTCAAAAATCTGACCATTAAATTTCTTGATCTCTATCTTTCCGCCACTCGCCATCTTCTTTCACCACAAGAATCGATCATGCAGATCTCCCCCTGAACTAGGTCTACCTCGGGCCGAGCAAAAAACCCCCTCGGCGGCAAAGGCGTCCCCTTGAAGCGAAACGGCTACGTGCAAATGTGGTTTTAACCACGCTCAAAATTATCTGCTACGAATCTTATAACAGAAGATAAACAATAGCGAGAGCATAAAACATAAAACAGATAAACACAGAGATTTTCCCCTGGATCCCAAATTGGGATGACCAGCTTGATTTTTCATTATATTCCTTTTAGTGTTACAACACATATATATACATGTCGAAGCATACATAAACCTCAATCCATAAACCCTCAACTACAACATAGCCATAGTTCCCTTGACCGGATCTACAAAAATACCAGGGGCCGAAAACCATCGTGCCCCAATACCATGTGCAAAACCATGCACAAAACCATGGACGCGGACTACCCACCGGAAATTAAGGAAATAATATAACACATACCCAACATTCTCCCACTTGTTGTTTTCTTTCCACAGGGGGCCACATGAGAGCTTAGTCATTGGCCCAATTCTTCAACACCCATTGTTTCTCTACACCAAGAGAACTTCTAAGTGCTCACAGACTTTGTCAATGCATCTGCAACATTCTTCAAAGTGTCCACCTTTACCAGCAACACCCTTTTAGCCTCAACCATATCTCTAACAAAGTGATATTGAACATCAATGTGCTTTGTCTTTGAATGATAAGCAGGGTTCTTAGCCAAGAAAATTTCACTTTGGCTATCATAGTCTATCCTTATAGCTTGCTGTACCAACCCCATACTTGAACACAATCTCTGCAACCAAATTGCTTCCTTGCTTGCATGAGTGGCTGCTATGTATTCTGCCTCTGTAGTTGAAAGCGCCACTACAGACTGTCTTTTACTCATCCAGCTGACTGCACCTCCAAATAGGCTAAACACATACCCACTTGTAGATCTTCTTTGGTCCAGATCTCCAGCCCAGTCTGCATCAACAAAACCACGAATGTCCAACATTCTTTCCAATCCTGGTCTTCCCTGGTAGCACAAGCCATAATCACTAGTGCCACATAAATATCTGAAATCCCACTTCACTGCTGTCTAATGCTCCTTCCCTGGGTTTGACATAAACCTGCTCAATACTCCCACTGCATGTGCAATGTTTGGTCTAGTACAGGTCATTGCATACATCAGGCTACCCACTGCACTTGCATATGCAACACGAAACATATACTCCTCTTCTTCTTGTGTCTTGGGACACTGTTCAGCAAATAGATTTACACCTACAGGAATAGGAACATTCACCGGTTTACTATCCTGCATATTGAACCTCTGCAATATAGTCTCAACATACTTCCTTTGGTTTAACCAGAGCTTCCTCTTTGCCCGATCTCTCTTAATTTCCATGCCCAAAATATAGTTTGCAGCACCAATATCCTTCATGTCGAATTTGGAGAACAGTTGGGTCTTCAAATCTTGGATAATTTATTTGTCATTTCCAATCAACAACATATCATCCACATACAAGACCAAATAAATAACATGGTCACCAATTAATTTAAAATAAACACATTGATCCTCCTTGCTTCTGGTGAAGCCAAGTCCCCGTATATAGGTATCAAATTTCTGATACCACATCCTTGGTGACTGTTTTAACCCATACAGAGACTTCTTCAACCTGCATACCAGTTCTTTCTTACCCTTCACCATAAAGCCTTCATGTTGCTTCATGTAGATCTCCTCTTCTAGATCCCCGTGAAGAAATGTTGTCTTCACATCCATCTATTCTATCTCAAAATAAAATGCAGCAGCAACAGATAAAAGTAATCTAATAGAAGTAACTTTGGCAACAGGAGAAAAAATATCACCAAAATCAATTCCCGACACCTGGGAATAACCTTTCGCTACCAACTAAGCTTTGTATTTCTTCACCTTGCCTTCTACATTCATCTTCTTCTTAAACACCCATTTGCTCCCAATGGGCTTCCTTCTAGCCGGCAACTCCACCAGATCCCATGCATCGTTTTTGTGCAAGGATGCCATTTCATCAACCATGGCCTCCTTCCATAGTTTTCCATCCTCTAAATCTACTGCCTCCCTGACAGTTCTGGGTTCATCATCAGTTATAGTTAAGGCAAAACCTGAACAGAAAGCAGATGGACTATACCTTTCTGGTTGCCTTCTTTCCCAGTCTTCTGAAAATTTGGGTTGTGGCTCTTCATCTTCTGAGTCTTCTTCTGTTGTAGAGTCTGATTCATCCTCCTTTAGCTCAAACTCTATCTTCTTAGGTTCCTTTTGTAGGACTTCATGTTTAACAACATCTTTCACTTCTCTAAACACCACATCTCGGCTGTACACAACCTTCCTTGTTTCTGGGTTCCAAAGCTTGTAACCCTTTAAACCATCCTTATACCCAATAAAGATGCACCTTTGAGATTTATTATCCAACTTGGTCCTTTTCTCCTTTGGAACATGTACATATGCATCACATCCAAATACCCTTAGATGTGAAAGAGAGGGTTTCTTACCGGTCCATACCTCATGTGGAGTCTTATCCTCCAACACTGATGAAGGTGATCTGTTAACCAGATAGCATGCAGTCTCCACTGCCTCTGCCCAGAATTCTTGTCCTAACCCGGTACCACTAAGCATGCTTCTTGCCTTTTCCATCAGTGTTCTGTTCATTCTTTCTGCAACTCCATTTTGCTGAGGTGTGTATGGAGTAGTCTTCTGCCGTGCTATACCACACTTCTTACAGAACTCTTCAAATTGCTTCTTGCAGAACTCCCCACCATTATCTGTCCTCAACGCCTTTATCTTCTTCTCTGTCTGGTTTTCCACCAGAGCCTTAAATTCTTTAAATTTGTC
The DNA here is from genome assembly GCA_034641835.2 of Pinus albicaulis. NCBI lineage: Eukaryota > Viridiplantae > Streptophyta > Pinopsida > Pinales > Pinaceae > Pinus > Pinus albicaulis. Next base: position 429,425,655 of record CM076584.1, on the reverse strand, counting down.
AAAGACTTCAGATTTCTTCCTCAAAGCCATGTTATTCTGGGAAGTCATTGTAGATAAAACATAGTACACGGTTTTCCTAGTGATGGAGCCGACACAGGCCCAAACACATCAACGTACGTAAGTTCTAATATCTTCTTTGCCCTCTTACTTTTGAAAGGAAAAACTCACCCGATGCCCCATATGCAATGTTCCACCGAGAAATCGAAATCCGGACAATTAGACATGCAACTTCTACCATGCCATTTCTATACGATGTCCAGAAGGCCTTCTCTCCAATATGTCCAAGCCTTTGATGCCATAGCATGGTCTTTTCTCCAGAGACTGCTAGGATTTCCGCTCCACTTTTGGGAACCACAAAACTTTTACCATCAGCCACGGTGCTCGCACGGCTTGTACGAGTTCCGATCCGAACTCCCCGCGTGTACGGTGCTCCCAGGCCATCTTGCCGGGCATCTTTCTTGAACACTATTTTGCATCATCCATCTTGCTTCAAAATCATATTTACGGCCAATGCAGGAATATGCGAACACCAGGAAGTATTCTAATCCTTCCAGCTTGCAGCTTTAGCTTTACTTTTGCACGTCCGACAATTCTGGCCTTCCTATCATCACCTAAGAAGACATCACCCCCATCATATTTCTCATACTCGTAGAACCACTCCCTATGGGGAGTGAAGTGAAAGGATGCACCTGATTCAATCAACCATGACTCATGATCTACATGTGTATTTGAAGAAGAAGCCAAATACACATCCCCACCTTCATCCGAGGTGTTTGCCTCTGCAAAAGGAGCATCATCGGATCCCTTTCCTTTCTCGGGAGCTTTAGATCTGCAGTACTTTTTGTAGTGTCCTTCCTTTCCGCATTTCCAGCACACCTTTACAAAATTTCCGGGAGATTTAGATCTCCCTCTAGATTTGGATCTCCCACTCGAACCCTTATTCTTGTTTCTGTTCTGGGACCTTCCTCGTATAGATAAGGCATTTCCATTCTGACCCTCCATATTTCTCCGTCTCATTTCCTCCGACAGCAAGGCTGAGACAATGTCATCAAAATTCAAGGTAGTTGTATTGCTACCTATTGCAATAACCAGACTGTCCCACGAGTCTAGTAGAGAACACAACAAACTGATGCACTTATCTTCATCTGAGATTTTAATATCAACAGATGAAAACTGACTTACCACAGTATTGAAGGCGTTCAGATGCTCTGTCACCGAGTCTCCATCCTTCATCCTCAGGTTATACAACTTTTTCCGCAGGAACAAATTATTCACCAGAGACTTAGATTGGTACAAAGTCCCTAGCTTTTCCCACAAGGTCTTCGCCATAGCTTCCCCAGATACATTCAACAATACTGAATCTGAGACACACAACCGTATTGTGCTCTTAGCCTTCCGATCCAGTTTCTTCCAGTCTTCATCTGACATTGTCGTTGGTTTAGTACCTGGATCTACCGCAATCCACTAATCTTTATCCACCAGCAGATCCTCCATCTTGAGCTTCCATAACTCAAAACTCTGACCATTAAATTTCTCGATCTCTATCTTCCCACTGCTCGCCATCTTCTTTCACCGCAAGAATCGATCCCGCAGATCTCCCACTAAACAGGGTCTACCACAGGCCCAAGCAAAAAACCCTCAGCAGCAAAGGCGTCCCCTTGAAACCGAAATTGCTCTGAGACCAAATGTAGGTTTTAACCCTGAACAGAAATTATCTACTCACGAATCTTATAACAGAAGATAAACAATAGCGAGAGCATAAAACATAAAACAGATAAACACAGAGATTTTCCCCTGGATCCCAAATCGGGACGACCAGCTTGATTTTTCATTATATCCCTTTTAGTGTTACAACACACATATATATACATGCCGAAGCATACATAAACCCCAATCCATAAACCCTGGATTAGAACATAACCGTAGTTCCCTTGACCGGATCTACAAAAATACCAAGGGCCGAAAACCATCGTACCCCAAAACCATGTGCAAAACCATGCACAAAACCATGGACGCGGACTACCCACCGGAAATTAAGGACCAAAAATTTTCGCCGGGGTGCTGCCCCGGACCCCGACAGGGGTGGCTACCGCCCCCCCCCCGTTGCACCCATCACAAAGGGGGGGCTATCACCCCCCCGCGCGTGCTTAGTCGTGGAAAGAATATAACACATACCCAACATGCAAGAATTTCTTGGTGCGACAGTTAAGTAAACATCGAAATGGCTTTCAATGGTTTGCGGCTAGAGTATGTACTCGAGGGAAGCTTGAACTACATTGCATGGAAGGATAGGACGGAGGCAGTGCTTGAAGATAATGGCTTGAAGGAGTTCATTGATAGTGATGTTCCTAAGCCCACTTCGATGGATGCTGCATTACTTGACGCCTGGCAAAATAAAGTAGCGAAGACGAGAAGGATTCTGTTGGAAGGTGTGAGAGACCATATTGTCTCAAGCCTTCATGGGAAAGCCACTCCATTTGCAATGTGGAAGTCTTTGACAGATCTTTTCCAAAGCAGCAGCGACCATAGGAAATTGGTGCTGAAGATAAACTTAGAAAGGCCAAAATGGAGAAGGGCGACAATATTCCTAAGTATCTCACAAAGTTTATCCAATTTCGGGATGAACTGGGGAGTGTGAAAATCACGGTTGTTGATTATGATTTGGTGAGTTTGGATCTCTTGGGACTTCCTAAGAGTTGGCATAGTTATCAAGACCCTGTCAACGGACGAGAAAAATTACCTGATTGGGAACGACTGTGGTTGGATCTAGTGCAGGAGGATTTCAAGCGGAACACCAGAGATGGCTCTTCATCAAAGAATAATGATGAAGAGGATTGTGCTTTGGTTTCCAAAGCAAGGAAAGGGAAGGGGAAGAAATTTGACTCCGAATCTGAGGCTAAAGGCAAGAAACTGGATTTGTCCAAGGTGAAGTGTTTTCACTGTCAAGAACATGGGCATCTCGCCATTAACTGCCCACAGAAAAAGAAGACCAAGAAGGTTGCTGCAGCTGCAGCTGGTGAGGCCCTTGCCTCAAAATTTGAACTTGATTTCTCTTTGACCGCAGGATTGGTTTAAAGCGCAATGGGATCGTTGTGGTATCTTGATAGTGGTGCTTCCTTCCACATAACGGGAGATAAGGAGCTTTTTAGTGACTTGGAGGAGAAAGATCTCCAGATGCATATAGAGATGGGCCACGATGGACGATTCAATGTGATCAGCATTGGTACATTAACTTTGAGAGGGATTCAGGTAAACCATTTCTATTGAAAGATGTTATGCATGTTCCAAGTCTGAAGAAAAACTTGGTCTCAGTCGCGATGTTGGAGGACAGAAGCTATGACGTTGTTTTCAATGATGGAAAATCTTTCTTGTGACATAAAACAACGGGTCAAACCAAGAGGATATGGATTCGAGTCAAGAATCTCTACAAGCTGGAGGTAGATGGCTGCACTGCAATGGTGGGAAAAGAAGAAGTGGTGAGCCGGGATGAGGGCGAATTATGGCATAGGCGATTGGGCCATCTTCACCATGGCGTCCTGAAAATTTTGCAGCAGATTTCTACTGCACTTCCCAAGGGTACACTTGCGCAGATAGATCAGTGAAGGGATGTACTATGGGTAAGTTTGTGAAGACTACCTTTCATGAAAAGGAGAACCATGCTTCGGAGATCCTGGAGAGAGTTCACACAAATGTGTGTGGACCATTCTCGGTTGCTTCAATAGTACAACATAGGTATTATGTTATTTTTGTTGATGACTATTCTCATAGATGTTGGATATTCTTAATGCAAAAGAAGGATCAAACATTCTCAAAGTTTTGTGATTTTAAAGCATTGGTGGAGAAAGAGTCGAGGAAGCAATTGAAGGCTCTACAGAGCGATAATGGTGGTGAATATATCTCGAACGAATTCAAATACTTTTGTAGCAAAGAAGGAATTCGAAGAGAACTCATAGTGCCTCATAACCCACAGCAAAATGGGGTCGTGAAGAGGAAGAACAGAACGATCGTGGGTGTTGCACAAGCTATGTTACATGATCAGGGCCTACCAATGCACTTGTGGATGGAAGCATGCAACGCTGTGGTTTATGTGCAAAACTGTTGTCCTCATAGAGTACTTGGCATGAGTACACCTAAAGAAGCTTTTACTGGTAAGAAACTGGATGTTTCTCACTTTAAGATTTTTGGCTCATCTGTTTATGTGCATGTGACTAAGAACGCCAGGAAGAAACTGGAGCTTACTGTTGAAGTTGGGATATTTGTGGGGTACACAGAAACACCGCATAATTATCATGTGTATTTTCCAAATAGTCGAATGACTGTGGTGCGATGGGATATAAAATTTAATGAGGAGAAAGCCATGAAGTTGTCACTTGAGAGGGAGCTAGACTTGCATGCAGATGAGGAACTTATTGTTCCCAAAGATGAGTCTCTAGATGTGGATCAACCACAGGAGGAGGTTCATGGGGTGGATGATTCCACTCACGTAGAGCCAAACATCAGAACTCGTAGAAGGCATACCACAAAAGCTGAGAGGCTAAAGCTTGATGCGGCACAGAATGTAGGAGTCCCTACTTCACAGCGCAAACAGAGAGTCTCCTGACCGATTCACTGGATACATGGCTCTCATGAGAAAATGTATTTTGACTTAGCCATCTTCCTTTCAAGAAGCAGTGCAGGAGCCCACATGGGTAGATGCAATGGTGGAGGAGTATGAATCCATTGTCAGAAACAGTGCTTGGGAAATTGTTCCAAGGCCGATTTATAAATCAGTGGTAGGTTCAAGATGGATCTACAAGGTAAAGCAAGTTCCTAATGGGAATTTTGAGAAGTATAAGGCAAGATTTGTGGCCTAGGACTTCTCACGAATCGAGGGGATTGATTATGAAGAAACCTTTGCACCTGTCGCACGGTATTCTTCCATAAGGACCATCCTTGCTCTCTCAGCACAGATGGGTAGGCACATTCATCAGATGGATTTGAAGACTGTGTTCCTTAATGGGATCATTGAGGAAGAAGTATATATAGAGAAGCCTGAAGGATTTGATATCTTCAGCAGCGAGTCGCATGTGTGCAGACTCAAAAGAGTGTTGTATGGGCTGAAGCAAGCACCCCGTGCTTGGTACAGTCGAATTGACATCTATTTCACTGGACTTGGCTTCACTAAGAGTGAGGCGGATGCAAACCTATACCAGATTGTGGTGGAGGTTAAGCTTTTAATCATTGTTATTTATGTTGATGATTTAATACTGACTGGTGATGAGCAGTTGATACACTCATGCAAGGAGGACCTTGCAAAGGAGTTTGGGATGAAGGATATGGGCCTCCTTCACTATTTCCTTGGATTGGAAATATGGCAGCGAGAAGGTGAACTGTTTGTGTCTTGAGGCAAGTATGCAAGGGAGATACTCGGTAAGTTTCACATGGAGGGATGCAAACCCATGGATACTCCTCTTCCGGGAAACTAGAGGAAAGAGGACGCTACATCTGGAGAGGCAGTGGATGCTACTGTCTATCGACAGTTGGTGGGTTCGCTCATATATTTATTTAATACAAGACCGGACATATGCTATGCGGTGAACAAGCTTAGTCAAGTGATGGTTAAGCCTACCAAGCTCTTTTGGAAGGTGGACAAGCATGTCCTGAGATATCTCAGGGGCACATCTGAGTATGGCTTATGGTACAGACAGACGGATGAGGTGAATTTGCATGGCTTCACAGATGCAAATTGGGCAAGCAGCCAAATGGACAGAAAGAGCACAATAAGAGGGGTTTTTAGTATCAGAGCTACAACTGTTTCTTGGTACAGCAGGAAACAGAAGTCCGTGGCACTCAGTTCAGCGGAAGCAAAATACATGGCAGCAAATCAAGCTGCATGTGAGGCTATCTGGATGAGGAAGATCCCGATCGGTTTGTTCGGTTCTCATTTAGATCCTACAGTGATTCATTGTGATAATCAAAGTTGCATTAAACTCTCGATTAATCCTTTGTTTCAGATAGATCTAAGCATATAGATATTTGGTATCATCATATCAAATATTGTGTGCAACGAAAGATAATGTTGCTTCAGTACATTCCTACAGAAGATCGGGATGCAGATATTCTGACGAAGGCGCTCACCAGGAGAAAATTCAAATACCATAGAGACAGGATCGAGGTGAAGTATAATCCCTTTCCTGTTGAGAGGGAGTGTTGAGATTCAACAAGATGATGATCCTAGTGAAAATTAAGCACCTACACTAGGTGGGGCCCGTAGGCTATTTTTAGGTGTATGTCTATTTTCAGAATGTTGAGCATATTCTATTTATAGCGGGAGTCTATTTATAAATGGTGGAGAAAATTTTATTTATAGATGAGATTCTATTTTTAGATGCATGGGCGAAGTCTATTTATAGATCGCATGTCAATTATTATTATCCCTTAATAATAATTAGACAATGTAATATTCTCAAATGGGGAAGTAGCAATACATGAACACAATAATGGAAAAAAAAATGAATATATCAACACACCATGATATGAGACAAATGTACAACCATATTATAAAACATATCAACAAAAAATAGGCACAATATCTTGAGGATCTAGTCGCTCAAGCAATACAAAACAAGCCTCCACAAGCAAAATATGTCAATACATGAGAAATAGCTTCCATACAAATGCCCTTAGCTATGAAAGCGGAGTTTTAGGGCATAAATTGTTGCATAAAGATAGATCAATGTAGATCTGATGTTACATAACTCAAATAATTCTAGGAGTGAATATCTAGCCTCCTAGACACCTTTCCAAGAGAACCCGGGAAGGGTTTCCGGAAATACACCCAAATATAAATGGTGATCTACAGCCCTAGGACTGAAGAATCACTGCAAACTGAAGCTCATGAAATATAAGGCTAAAATAATATGGATCTTATGTAGATCTCCTCAAGGGTATCCTCCAATGAAAGACTGAACCCTTCACCTACAGGAAAACGTTCTAAAAGAGCCAGTAGATCCTCCTCTGATGCTGCCCTCCAAAATAACGTAATTCCCAGCTGAAACTGCACTGTGAATGATGAGGATAGGTTGTCCCGGTGCCAAATATCTAAAATTTTCTCAAGAAGCCTCCTTGTTGATCTCCTAAGAGAATGAATCCTTCCTCCTATGGAAAACTAGCTCAGAAAGTGGGTTTCTCAATCCTCCACCGCAACACCCTGCAACACAACACAAATCTGAATAGAAACTATGATGTAGCTGGAGACTGAAGCTTGGCTAGAATTTTGGATATGTGGAAATGATAGATCAATACTCTCCCAAGAGTCCTCTCAAGGAAAGAGGTGCGATTCCCGCTCGGGAACACCCTGTGCTAAACAGCACTGCAATATTAGCTGAACAGATGAAGAGAGCAACAAATTGTAAACAGACATATCCAAAATAATAATCATAACCTAACCTCATATGGCTTCCATCCTCTTCCTTATAAACAATGTGAGCCTTCTCACCTTGGGTCCCACTCATTAGGGTTTCCACCATCATGCAATCAATCTCCCTCCAAAACTACGTTGTCCCACCATTAATGCCACTCCTCCATAACGGTGTTGTTTGATTTGGTCAAATTTTACCTATTCAACATGCTCCAGTCCCTTTTCACACCTAAGGGTCTTCAATCTAGCTTTTATATGACCTCCATTCACACTAGGAGTGTCTTTTATTCCTACTAAGGAGATTTATGGGTCTCCATACCCTCTTATTCCTTTATCTAAAAGAAAAACAAAATTTAATATTCCAATTAGCTGTGTGCTAATTTAGGAATATTACAGTCCTCCCTTCCCAAATTTTGCTAGTCCTCAAGCAACTGTAAAGATAGAACTAAAGAGCCTCTCCTCTTCTCCTGTAGCATCTCCATGTGATAAGCTCCTCCAAAGAACAAGATGTTGTCTCATCAATAATTCTCCAAGTTGCTCCTCCCAAATGTATAAGTATGCCTTTGGTGAAAATTCCAAATGGCTCTCATCATGAACAAGTGGGACATCCATGGAAGAAACTATGTGTGGTCTAGAGGCCTTCTTGAGGCATGGAATCTGAAATATTTTGGGAACTATCATTCCCATGTGAAGCCTCCATCCCCAAGCTATCATCCACAAAAAGTGAGTCACCCTCCAACATGGCAACTCATGAAACATCTCCTCCACCTTAGGCTCCTGCAAAGAAGGTGGGCTGCATAGCTGAACATGATGGATCAAGTTGTCCATCCCACATTGTCTCTCTCTCCACTTATGATAAGTGTAGAGCTGCTGTTGAATATGGGTTGCAATAATGTTGCCTTCATGGAGAAAAAAGGCAATAGGATCCTCAAAGACCCACTCTTTAGTTCTTACCCGAATCATCCCATATAAAATGAATATGTCATTATCATCACATGGAATCCAAATGAGAGAAGTACTAAAGATTTTACATAGTTCTGGAAGGTACCAACAATTTCTCAAGTAGTCACAGCGCAGTTTTACCAACTGCAGTTTCAGAGCATGATGTGGCAAGTTGTCTCCCAATAAATAGCTAGTTGTGCATGTCCTCGCACTTACAAGTAAATAGTAAATTGCATTGTATATCAACTGAACATACAAGAAATAGTACAACACTTGCCCAAAGACATACAATAAATGGCTCTCTCCATCATAGATGTTGGTCCCAAAATGACCATGAAGCCCAAATATAGGCTTGCCCTCTTATGGAGCAATGCACTGTATAGAAATGGTAAGAGAATGCAAATATTGTGTTATATAATCAATAAGTGAAAAAACACAATTCTTACCATGTACTAAGAGTAATCTAATAATAAGATCCATGAATGAGCCCTCCATAGTGGTAGGATATATTCCCATGAAGAGGAATGAACTATGTGCTGCATGGAGATCTTTCTTCTTATGCTTGGAAATCCAAGTCAAGAAGACCGTATCATGGTAATAGATGTCTCCATCCACTAATCCATCACTCTCATCTCCTACTTGTCCATCAAGTGCATCATATGTGAAGTGATCTTGGGAACACTCCATCAACCAATTCAAGCTCCCAAATGACAACGTTGTTGGCCTTTGTAATAAGGCTCCTGTCATCTCATAGCTCCATTCTTTGACATGCAAAATGTAAAAGTCATCTATCATAATGCTACTATATATGGGAGATTCCTTCCACATTGGAAGTACCTCTTGATCCTCCAAGGCTGAGGAGTATCCCCTTTGCACCATGATAGTGCCATCACCTACTCCTACAAAATTATGCAAAGTATGGAAGGAAATCAATCCATATCCCCCCAAGAACCACCAAAGCAACAACAACTCTTGTTGCCTCCCCACACCATCACCATATAAACTATGGAGCAACAACATGATGGTTGACATGAAAGATATCACATCACCCCAATATACCCAAACTCCTTGCTACCACATGATTTAAGTTCCATGCCAAGTTCCATCCACCAACCTACTCTTTGAAATAGAATGTGTCATATGATGACCAAACTCTTTCAAGAGTAACCAACGTAGTCTTTCCTCCTATTGCCCAGTGTCATAAATCTGCAAGTGGCTTCCCAACCTCTTTCTCATCACCCATCCAACCAATGGTGAGTGTCTAACATTATGCTCAAAATAGGTATCCCTCCAATGGAGAATACCACCATCCCAAATCAGATTTTCTATCTTTGCATTCCATTGAATGTTGAAATGAAATCTCCTGGAGATCTCCAAATGATGACCACTCATCAATGACCAAGTTGATCCCATAAGGATCCAAATATACTGAAGGAAAAATCTTCTCATTGAGCAATGAAATTCTCATCAAGAAAGATCCATCATAACGATGGAAGATAAGATGTCTCTCATCAATCATCTGCCTATCCTCTGCTATGCATGTAGAAATGTCATTGGAATGCTCCAATAATGGTTGGGCCCCCAACTCATCACTGCTGCTCAATGACAGTGCTGTTGATCTCCATAATGGTGCATCTACTTCCTTAAGATCATGCTCAGTGTTGAACACATAGTTATTCATTGCATTGTTCAAGACAATACTCATCCCATCCTCCAAGAATATACACTCCAACCCTAAGAGTTGTGTGCAGCTCAACAATGATACACTAGGATGACTATATATCTCCTCCTTGAACAAATAAAGGCTGTTGAGCGCAGTGATAGTCTGCTGCTCCAAATCAGCAATGTACTTTGACCCTAGGTCATGCAGTAGTACATTCCCATAATCCTCCATATGATGTGCTGAAAGAATAGAAAGTGGAAACATGTGCATACCTTGGTAAACCTTGGGAGCATCTTGCACTGCTACAAGGGTTCATCCTTCTGGTTTGATGTCTTCCCCAACTACTGATGATGATGGCTGCTTTTCTATGGCTGCATCAGTGTTGGTACAAGTCTCATCCTCCTCATGCATCTCCAGAATAGTGCATGGGACTCTAACTGTCAAGAGATCAAGACCACTTTGCAAAGGTGCAAGCGTTCTTTCTCCTGATGCAAGTGCTCCTACAGCAAGTGGTGGTGAATGCATCTTCTCCTCTATTTTCTTCTTGTCAAACTTCTTTATCAACCTTTGAGTAAAATATGCATATGCAATCACTCTTGCATGACTCAAATGGCTAAACCACCAAATTTTTGCTTCACCCTCAAGGTGCAGCGCTGCAATCTCAACAACTTCTTTCTCTACTACTGTATGTAGCAGGAAAAATGCATCCAACCTCATTCCCCAAGCTCTTCATGTGCATGATCATGACCCATCAAAGGTAGACAATAAAAATCTATTTCCCTTTATTCTTCTATTATTGCAAGGTCTCCTTTCTTCTTTGAGCTGAATGAATTGTGCGAGAGTTAGATTCTCCTTGAAAGCTCTAGGTTGAGACTTATATTCTGCAAGATACTCACTTAGAATCTCATGATATAAGTTTCCTCCATCTTCATACCTCTTGTCTCCAAAAGGAAAGGACATAGCATGTTTTTTGGAGTTCTATGCAATACCAGATCTTCTTGTTGCTGGTAGGAAGTACATGGACCTTCCTCATCTTGAAACCCTAGTGTGGTTTCACTCCTTTTCTCCATTTTCCTTTGCTTGACCTCCTTGGTGAGGTCCTTCTTAGATCTGAAAAGATATGAGATAAAACTCATTATTTACACCATTCTGATCTCTTTCTCCTTCTTCTTATCCTTTTGATAGCATAATGGTTGAGATCCACAGGCTTAGCCAAGATTATGCTCTGATACCACTGTAATATTCCCAAATGGAGAAGCAGCAATACATGAACACAATAATGGAAAAAATAGTGAATATATCAACACACCATGATATGAGACAAATGTATAGCCATATTATTAAACATATCAACAAATAATAGGCACAAGATCTTGATGATCTAGTCGCTCAAGCAATACAAAACAACCCTCCACAAGAAAAATATGTCAATACATGAGAAATAGATGCCATACAAATGCCCTGAGCTATGACAGTGCAGTTTTAGGGCATAAATTGCTACATAAAGATAGATCAATGTAGATCTGTTGTTATATAGCTCAAATAATGCTATAAGTGAAGATATAGCCTCCTAGACACCTTTCCAAGAGAACTCGGGGAGGGTTTCTGGAATGGTGATCTACAGCCCTAAGACTGAAGAGTCACTACAAACTAAAGCTCGTGAAATAGAAGGCTTAAATAATATGGATCTGATGTAGATCTCCTCAAGGGTATCCTCCAATGAAAGGCTGAACCCTTCACCCACAAGAAAATGCTCTAAAAGAGCCAATAGATCCTCCTCTAAAGTTTCCCTCCAAAATAATGAAATTCCCAACGGAAACTGTGCTATGAATGATGGGGATAGGTTTGCCTAGTGCCAAAGATCTGAAATTTTCTCAAGAACCCTCCTTTTTGATCTCCCAAGAGAAGGAATTCTTCCTCCTATGAAAAACTAGCTCAGAAAGTGGGTTTCTCAATCCTCCACTGCAACACCCTGCAACACAACACAAATCTGAACAGAAACTGCGTTGTAGCTGGAGACTGAAGCTTAGCCAGAATTCTGGATATGTGGAAATGATACATCAATAATCTCCGAAGAGGTCATTCAAGGAAAGAGGTGGGATTCCCGCTCAAGAACACCTTGTGCTAAACAGCACTGCAATCTTAGCTAAATAGCTGAAGAGAGCAACAAAGTCTAAACAGACATATCCAAAATAATAATCATAACCTAACCTCATATGGATGCCATCCTCTTCCTTATAAACAATGTGAGCCTTCTCACCTTAGGTCCCACTCATTAGGGTTTCCACCATCATGCAATCAATCTCCCTCCAAAACTGTGTTGTCCCAGCATTAATGCATAATGATGTTTGATTTGGTCAAAGTTGACCTATTCAACATGCTCCAATCCCTTTTCACACCTAAGGGTCTTCAATCCAACTTTTAGATGACCTCCATTCACACTAGGAGTGTCTTTTATTCCTACTAAGGAGATTTATGGGTCTCCATACCCTCTTATTCCTCTATCTAAGAGCAAAACAAAATTTAATATTCCAATTACCTTTGTGCTAATTTAGGAATATTACAGACAATAAATAATAATCTATTCTCTTGAAGCACTTGATTTCAGTTAACTGATGTGGAAAACCAATTGAGTGAAGGAATTACGAGTTTTAAGTTTGGTTGGTGGGACATGCAGAGTGGACTTCATTGTAACTGAATGATACAAAGTTGTAACAGAGTTGGATGTGTAGTTATGTGAGTTGTTATTTAGTTTAACTCGGTTAAGTGAGTTAAAATCAGTTGTGCTAGTTGTACTAGTTGTAACTAAAGATACACTAGTAAGAGATCAGTGAATTAATTGTTTAATTAATTCACAAGTAGTGGTCTCACATGCAACTGAAGAAATACTACTGTTAACTACATGCATGTCAGATCCAGTGGAGACCCAATTGGGAGATAGGTAAAAGGGTCTGTTTGACTATCAGTTGTGACTATAGTGGGTGCACAAGTGCAACCAAACACACATTGGATATGCCAATGAGGATTGCGCAGTCGAGGCAAGGCAAGATCGAATTCATTCAATGATCTTCATCAGCAGGGATTGCGCAGTGGAGGCAAGCTGTCAGGAGGCAGTAAATTGGTGTATGTTTATGCCAATTTTTGTATGACAGTGCGAGACAATTGTATATTGCACTGAGAGCTCTTGGATTAGAGTTTTTCATGAGATTGTTTCATGATCCATGATATATACATAATATATGACAGTGGGGTTTTTAGCTTTATGCTTTCCTGGCAAAAACATCTGTGTTTTGTGTGATTGATTTTTCTTCATGTGTTTGCAATTGGCGATTAAATTTCCACAAAGATTTAAGTAGAAGGATTATGTATTTAATAGTGGCATATAATTGTTAGATCAGGAGAATCCAGAAACACATAATTGTATTAAAATTTTCTACAGTTTTATTTATTAATGTGTTCTAATGACATTTTCATTTATATTGCTAATGAATGTATGTTATGCATGGTTTGTAAACGTAATGTGACAAATTCCAATATAAGACATAATTAGCCAATAAATCAAGAAATGTATTAGAGTTTCAAGGAATATGAATGTAGGTAATGTGAAGAAAATTTAATTCCAATAGATTTACCATCATATAGTAATGAAGTAATGTAGAATCCTCAAAGAATAAATGTGGTTCATCTAAGACACTATGAATTATGAGTCAAGTTTGACAACCAAATGATTTATTCTAGGGCAATATCCTCAGACAATAACTCAATGATGGTGCTATATTCTGCAACGTTGTTGGTCATTAGGCGAAAAAAAAATTCCCCCTGAACTGACGAGCTGATTGATAGGTGAAAAGGGACCCGAGCAACGGAAGCTACATTCCAAGTACTATACCTGGAATAGTGTATGAAGACTATGTATATCATGGAGGGACATGACATCCGCCAATCAAGCACCACGTATATGCGAACACACAAAGTAATCATCAATACACAAAAAAAAAAAAAAAAAAAAAGAGAGAGAAAATCACACCACACAAAAGCTATTTACAATATGTACAAGCACCATGCAGCTAAAAGACTTGCACATAGTACTTTTTGAGGTAGAGCCCATTATGTGGCTCTGAAAAAGGACTTCCATCATAATCCACTAACTCCTAGCCCCTTTTTCAATAACATATTTAACAATATAAGGATCGTTCCAGACATGTTCTAGCTTGCCTACACCAAACATATTATGACCTTGATTGAAAACTAGAACTAGATCACCTTCCACAAAGACACGAGGTTGAACAAATGTATCATACTATGACTTTACACATTTCTTATGAGTCTCATTGGCTATTGCAACGTAGCGATGTTGTTCTTCAAGATGGGCCAAATGTAAAAAACATTCTTCCTCGGGGGGAGTTTCAGGTAACAGTTCATTGGCTAGTTTCAAAGATGGAATATTGCATTGAATTGAAAGTACAACCTCCACCTGATAAACCAAAGGGAAAGGAGTGAATGCTATGGAAGTTTTAATTAAGATTCGATAGGCCCATAACATGGAAAATAAAAAAAGATGCCAATTTGACTTATGATTCCCTACCATCCTTCAAAGCATGGTTTTCAAGACACGATTGATAGCTTCTACTTCTCTGTTAGCCTCAAGATAACAAGGAGATGAGTATTCTTGTCAAAAAACCAACTTGGTTGTTAATTCTGGCATCATATCATTGCAAAAATATGAACAATGACGGATCATTTTGGGAACCCCAAACCTAGTAATGATGTCGTTGAATATGAATAATGCCCAATAGTGCCATCGTTAGAGTAGGTAGCCATGGCCTGAACCCACTTAGTGAAGTAATCCACTGCTACGATGATGTAGTAGTTTCCTTTGGCTAAGGTTGGGTTACATTGCATAAATTCAATGCCCCATTTAGCAAATGGTATGACAACAACCATGGGGTGAGCGTAGAAAGGTGAGCATGCATCTTCTTAGTAAAAAATTGACATGGATGGCCCATTTGGACCATGATAATAAAATCCTTGAAGATCAAAGGCCAAGAGTAACCAAAACATAAAATTTTATGAGTAGTGGCATGCCCAAATATATGACTACCATATCCTCCACCATGGAAATCATTTAAGACTCATTCAACATCCTCATGAATGAGACATTGACATAACGTTGCATCAACACCATGACAATAAAGGGTATCAACAATAATGATATATTTCCTAGCCTAACAACGTTTACATTTACATTCATCGCGAGACAAGTTCAATAAAAAATGTTGAATTCGGAGATAAAGTAGAAGATCCCCTTGACATGGATCAAACAAGATAATGAGGAATAAGGATTCATTAGGTAATGATTCCTTAGCTACAATTTCTTTATCATCTCAAGGTAACTCATACATTAACTCAGTGAATGCCAGAGATTTATTGGGTCTAGCAACCATAAACTCCAAATGTAACTCTTGAAGGATGACAATCCACTTCGATTACTTTCTCCTAATGATTTGGAGACTAAGGATATGTTGCATGGGGTTGAAGTTAGTGACTATGGTACTCTTTTTCAAGAGTACGTAATGTCGTAAACGTTGGAAAAAAAAAAAAAAAAATCCAAGGACAACTTCTTAATGTGGGAATAACTAACCTCTTGACCAATAAGGCCTTTGCTAAGAAAGTAAATGGCATGTTCTATCATAACCCTTATCTAATCTGCAATAATTTTTCTAGGGTTCAATGTATTAAAAATTTAAAAATTTAAAGCATGAGAATTTTATTCCTAACACTTAATTTAAACCACACATAACTTCATAAATGAAAATAAAATACCAATAATATGTGTAAACTTAGAAGAAAATATAGTGATTCAAATTTAGTCACCAAAAAATATTAGGAGGAATATTACAAAATATCTTAGACGAAACCTGATATAAATGCTTCAAGAACCTTACCCGTAATTCACTTGTGACAACCTGGAATCCTCACAAAGAATTTACAGCCCTTTTCATTGAGAAAATTTGACTGAGTATCATTGGTCGCAAACCAGAGTACTAGATTGGACAAGCTTGAAGAACAGTTCAAGGAATTATCTATCTTTACCTCCTACAGTGTCCTTGTCCTCTTTGCATTAAAAAAGGCATGATTAATCTTCAATAGGATGTTCCTATTCCTTAAAGAGATCATTCCTTGGACTCCCTTTCTTATTTTCTTACGTCTCCTTCTATTATATCTAGGTGGAAGGTTTATCGTTCCCATAGGTTAACAATGCTTGATCCTGGCAAGATAATGAGGTCGATATCAAGTCAATTGATTCAGCAAGTGGTGGTTATAGCCAATGGATAGAAACCCTTCCTCCTATTTATTGCATATATTTTGGCCCCTTTTGGTTTAATTTTTGGATGCGATAATTCAATTTGGAAACTTGAGAAATTGGCTCCTACCAACATCAATCTCGGCCCTTGCAAACACTAAACTCGACCCTTATGCTGACTATAACATCTACCCCATCCTACACATGACCTATTAATTGGATAATTTGGTGCCTAACGACGTTGACATTGACCCTCGTAAGTATGAATTCAGCCCCACGCAAACCATAATGTTGACCCCTTCCTATAGACAATAATGTGATTCTATAACCTCAACCTAGAAACTAGAGAATTCAAATATTGACAAAATTGATCTCGTCCCTCACAATATAAAGAATGAGACCCTCTTGGGTTAATTTCTATTGTCATAAAATTAGCTTTCTTACATGAACAAATTCATCCTTGAATGCTTGCCAACATATCTTCTCTATGGATACAAGTCGATCTTCAAGAATGTTCTTTAAGTGGGGAGAATCGGCCCCTTGAATTAATCTTAAGTTGATTTTTACTCGTTCTTCAACATATCAACCTTTATCCTATAGGATTACTGTGCTTTATGAAATAATTGACTATGGAGTGTATTCCAACCCCGAAGCTATTGATATACAACTAGGGTATGTATCTCAATACTGAATTTGGTAAATATCAAGGTTTAACCTTTTCACTCATTATCTCCTATATATCCTTAACAATTTATCAATAATTCTCCTTTAATAGCCCTTCAATCTCCTCTCCCTTTTATAATAATTCCCTCCTCTGAATATCATGGGTCACATAATTTCCCCGAAAGTGACTTTCTACCCCTTTTATTTAATTATTATTCTATTTTATTTATATGACCCCTTGTTCTTCCTATTATCACCAAAAACGTACCTAATTGACTACTGATCAGACAACTTCAGTGTAAATATTTCAAACCAATCTTGTGACTGAGGCTTAGCCTCCTCAATCTGAGAGGGCTCTCTCAAGGGTTAATGATATGGAATAAAGATATAGATGGCTAACTCTATTTAGGAAATAAATTGGTTATGATGAATGTAGGTTGAAAAGATCAGAGCTTAATACCATTGGGCTACGGAGTCGGTGAAAGGGATCTCAATAACAAGGCTTTCCTTGTGGAAGATGAGGCTTGTAAATATTTCAATGAAAGAGAAAGACATACAGGAGGTTTTCAATAGCTTGAGGTTCAAAGGAAGTCAGAGCATATGATACACGAATTTTGAGTAATGAGACATCAAGAGATTGGAAGAAAACTATTAAGAGAGATAAATCATGGCTTAATACTTAAAGGAAGTCGGAGCATGAACAATCATGAGTTACGAGTAATAAGCATTAAGATATTGAAGAAAACCTTTCAAAATATAGGACAAAAACTCATTGAAATATAATAAGAATCTCAGGTGAAGAAAATTTGTGTTGTTACTGTATATAGCATAAACTCCAATAGCTTTACAATCAAATAGTCTTCTGAGATAACATCTCCAACCTGATGAGTGTAGATCGAAAATAATATCAGTATGTAGGCATTGGCTTATGGAGTCAAAAATTTCAGTGATTCAATGAGTTACTTGACATGGAAGTTGAGGCTGTTCAGAGTTTCTACCAGTACGACACAAAAATAAAACATGAGTATACACAGTCAATTCACATATAAAGGAATTCAGAGCATATCATAGATGAATTCTGAGTAATATAAGTTAAAACCACTACAAGTGAGATACGAAAGAGGTACAAATAGAATAGGAAAGCACTAAAAACTCCTTCAGAATCTCAAGTTGTTCAAGTAACATATCTTTGTATTAGCTGAAACAGTCCATTACAATACGCTACTATTTTGCCAAAAATCTTCCAACCCTTGACAAATTCGACCCAATGGCATTTACTAGACCTCTTAAATCCTTAGATGATCTGCCTCTAGGCTAGATACATTGAATTTTTGTCCACTGACACCTTGCATAACCATAAAACACGAAATTTATTACAAAAAGACACCTATCCTACTTGACAGTCCTATTTCAAAAAGGACTCAAACTCCTTATTACTATCTATAACAACCTTATCTATTTTAAATTACATCAATGAAAAGTGCATCATCACATGGTCAAATTTGGATAATGGCATTCAGTTCTTCATGACCACTTAGCTGACCTCCACAAAAATAGGAAACAGTACCCTGTTTTTTAGGCATAGGAACTTTTTCCTTTTTTGAACATTCTTTCATTTAATCTTCATTTCGTGGTCATTGGTTGTTTAAAGTTGGCCTAACATGTCCCGTGACTCTTTCCTAGCCTCCATCTGTCTAAAACCTCTTCAAAAACTACTCAAAAGGATGGTAATGTATTGCGCTATGAAAATACAGCAGTTTCGTAGCGCTTTCTGTAGCGCTGCCATTAAAAGCCTTTGTCCTCCAAAAACTTGATTCTTTCCTCTTGCATTATTTTAATCATCCCTCAACACATCTTTCATAGCAATTTCAGCTCTTAAATCAGCCTTTAACACCTTAAAAACTGATCAAAAGAAGCAAAAAATGCAACTACAGCAGTTTCGTAGCGCTTTTCTGCTTTTTAAGCCTGGAGGCGCTACGAAACTACTAAAAATGCATATTTTTTCATAATTTTCGAAAATGAAAGTTTGTAAGTGTACAAAAACTGTAGCTAACATGTATTCATCCTCCATTAACCATAAACCAACTCACTTTAGGCTCCTTGAGGCATTTCTTCTTCATTATTTAAAACATCCTCGCAATTTTTTTCTTGTTTTTTCCTGAAAAATAGGTCTTGGAACAGAGCTTATATCTCCTAATAAATGATTTAGTTTGAGAAACTGAAGGAGGTTTTTGTAGACCATTATGTCTTTAATAAAAACCTCTTCTTCTTTTTTGAAACACATCTCCTGCTGTCTAGAAACTGCATTTTCAAAACATGTGTGAAACGAGAAAACTCTATTTCTTAAAATAGGGCTTCAATGAAATCCTTGTATCTCCCAACTGATAACACCTGTGAGAAAATTGAGAGACATTTTTGTACCTGGGGATGTGATTAAGACAAACCTCTTTTATAACTGCAAAACACTTTTTCATTTTCCCATAAACTAAACTTGAATTTGACTGCTAAACAGTCATGGACAGGACAGTCTAGTAATAGCAATTTCGTAGCGCATTGTAATTTATCAATTTCTACCACCTCCTAATGAATTTAAAGAAACTGAGAGAGGTTTTTGTAGTTAGGTCTGTTATGAAGAAAAATCTCTTTGATATTTCCAAAATTATTTTTCAGTTGCTCAGAAACCACCTTTGAATTTGACTGCTCCAAACCATAAAATAGAGAAATGCTTCACATTCGCTACGAAACTATTAGCTAGTTTCGTAGTGTTTTCTGCCTATTTTACACTGAATGCGCTACGAAAGTAGGGATTCTTCGCTAAAATGGAATTTTTGGTACAAAAATCTTGAAAATTGAAATCAATTAGAAAATGATGAGCGATGTGACATGAGGGAGTTTGAAAGTGAGTGGGTTTAGACCTTAGGGTAAGATTTAAACAAGAAAATTTCAAAATTTCCCTTGACCAAGTAATGAGAAATGAATTATATGACCCTACCATTGACACATGAACCTCTAAGACTTTGTCAACTGATGCTTCATTTTTATGAGTGATAACACTTCCTATTAATAACCTCTGGGATCTAGATAGGCTAAGAGTCAATCTCCGGATCTTCTAGGAGTCAAAAAGGGACATTACAGTCCCCCCTTTCCAAATTTTTCTTGTTCTCAAGTAAACTTCATCCACTACCAAAATCCTAAGTTGGTTGAAGGCTTTGGAAACAACTTGTTGCACCATCTAAAGGTTTCCAAATTCAACAGTGTTGTTATTTGTCATCATGCTTTGAAGTAACCCCTATAATCGAACTCCTATAAAAACTCTTGGCGAGGTTGAAGAGCTTAACTCTTCATGACGGCCCATCTACTTCATGGTTTTATTGTATTTTTTTTTATATCCTATTGTTGTTTGACTCCTATTAACTATGGATACCCTTTATATTTGGCCTCTCACTTCCATCATGAATAATATTGATTTACTACAGGCCTCTCAACATAGTTAGGATTTGTTTGAATCATAACACCTGGCCTTGATTGTGAATCTCCTCCTTCTTTTGAATTAGAATGGGAGTTGATTGGTTGAGTATCATGTGATGACTCCATGTTCTTCTGCACATTTCTTCCTGGATTTTTTTTTAGTGTAGCAATATTTGGAGGATATTGACTCATACCTCTCAAGACTACCCTCTAACCTCCCTTAATTTTAAATCACATCTCCATGGTTCGGTATTTCTTCCAATTATTCCTAATGGTGATAAGACATGGGACACCCAATACTATGCCAAAATTGGACAATTCCACCACGTAAGAGTCATCAACCATAGTGTAGTTTCTTATCTATGACTCTACCTTTAGGACTATATGATTTCATGCCATGATGAAACAGTTGGACATCTCTACAGTAAAGCCTCCAAAGTCCTTTTTTGGGATGCCTCTTTTAGCTATTAATTCCAAGTCAATAAAATTATGGGTTGACTCAACATCGATTAGGACAGTGACCTGATGCTCGTGTATGGAACCTTTCACTCTAAAGGTGTTGTGGCTAGGTACTCCTAAGAGTGTGGCTATGGTGCCACCTACAACATCTACCCTTGGCACTCCTCCTCAAAACTAGATTATCCTTCATTCTACCTTGGTCTTGTTTCTTCTTCTCCCTCCCTTTCGGAGAGGACCTCAACGTAGTGCACTTTTCCCTTTCCTTACATTTTTTCCCTTGTTCCCAAATCTCCTTGCAACTATAACAGAGCTTGTTTCTTCGTAACTCATCTCAAATTCCAGGTTCTAACTTACTCATTTTGGTATCCTCCTCTTGGGGAGCTAGCTTATCTACAGCCTCGTGAAGAGGTGGTGGTTTGGGAGATATTTTATTTTTAGGCGCACCATCCTCTGTATCCCTTACCTTAGAAAATGATTCCTGCAATGTGTTAGGCTTAAATGCCTTGACCCAACCACACAATAGTTCAACTAACCCCTCTGTGAACAACATCACCAACATTTTCTAAGAGATATATGTAATCATCATGGCCAATCTTTGGAATTATAAAATAAATATGTCCATACTCCCTATTTGTTTCAACTCTGCAAGGTCCCTAAAATGTAGCTTTGGTTCCCTCTTATCAAACCTCTAGATTAATATTTTTGTAAACTCTAGATAGTAGTTGATATTGGAATTCCCAAATGTGGTTAACATGTGGTACCACCACTCATGAGCTTAATCTTCCAAATGCAGAGTGTCATATCGAATTTCCTCAAATTAGCTCATGGGATTGAGCTAAAAGTATGTGTTAAACTTTTGCACCCAAGCTCTAACTGAACCTCTCGAAGTGCCATTTAAAGTGGGTATATTTATTTTATTGGCCTTCTTTGGGATATCTTCTTTCATCCACCATTTGTTAGACTCCCTCGACATGCATCTATGCTTTATGGCACAATAGTCTTGGATTGACATTTGGGCATGAAATTTTTCTCCCATTGCCTAGTACTCTCTTAGGGAATCCGAAAAATAATAATAATAATAAAATAATAAATAAAATAAATAAAATAAATAAAATAAATAAAAATAAAATCACCCTACCTCTGTTTGTTACCTGCTTTCTCTTCCAAAAACTTAGGTAGGAGTGGTCTTGATAAATTTGGTTTTACTGGTGGGGGTATCATATTAGAGGAGTTACTAGCCTCCCCATTATAGTTATCATCTCCTCCAAATAAATTGTGATTTCTATGTGATCATTTTGCCCCCTAATTACATCGATTATCATAGAGATTAGCCACAATTTGTGCAACTTATTTTAGAGTTGAAGCCAACTCATGCTAACCCCCTGTTACCATTTTATCCATTTCACATCATCCACGCTCTAATTCTTAGAGTACCTCTTGTTTCCCCCTATCTAAATCATTCAAGATATTTTTAAATCTTTCAAATGTTGACTTTCACGATCCCCCATCTGTTCTTTTTCTCCTCTTGCTCCAACTTCTTCATCTTGAAAGTTATGTTTCCTTGATCTTCTGGAAACATCGATTGATAACCCTACTAGGATGGTAGGATAACCTATCTTTGATGCAACTGTAATACCCATTGTTTAATTTGCAGGAATTTTTCTATGTTTTTATGTATTAAAAATTTAAAGCGTGATATTTTATTCCCAACACTCCATTTAAACCACATATAATTTCATAAATGAAAAGAAAATACAAAAAATATGTGTAAAATCGGAAGGAAATATAGTAATTCCAAATTTTTCACCAGAAATATCAGGAGGAATATTACAAAAAACCTGATATAAATCCTTTAGGAACCTCGCTCAAAATTCACAGTGAAAACTCTGCCTCCTCACACAAAATTTATGGTCCATTTTATCAAGTGAATTCAACCCAACATATTGACTGGGAACCAGAGTATTGTTCTAGTCAAGCATGAATAATGGTTTAAGGAATAATTTTTTTTTGCCTTCTACAATTTCCCCATCCTCTTTCCATTAAAAAGAGTGTGATTAATATTCAATAGATCGTTCCTCGACCTTCAACAAATCATTCCTCGAACTCCTTTTCTTATTTTCTTGTTTTTCCTTCTATTCTCTCTACGTGGAAAGGTATATAATTCCCATGGGTTAATGATGCTCAGCCCTAGCAGGATAATGAGATCAGGATCCAGCCAATTGATTCAAAAATTGGTGGTTACAATTAAGGCTAGCAACCCGTTCAGTGATTGATCACGTACATTTCTGCCCCTTTTGTTTTGAGTCTTGGATGGGATAATTCAAGTTGAGAACTGGATAAGTTGGTTGCTACCAACATCGATCCTGGCCCTCGCACACACTGAACTCAACCCTTACGTCGGCTATAACATTGAGCGCCTCCTAAAAATGACTTGTTAATTAGACAATTTGGCTCCTAACAACATTGATCGAGGCCCTCATAAGAATGAATTTGGCCCTATGCAGACCATAATGTTGACCCCTTCCTACAAACAATAATGTGACTTTATAACCCTGACTTGGAAATTGCAGAATTCAACAATTGTAGCTTCGATATCGACCCTCACAATATATTTAATACAACCCTCATGCTTTAATTACATTTTTCTTCAAACCAACTTGCTTACATGAACAAATTCAACCCTAAATGCTTTCCAACCAATCTTCTCTACATATACAAGTCAGTCTTCGACCATGAAATCTTTGACCATCTCCACATTAAAGCCTCCAAAGTTCTTTCTTGGGATGCATGTTTTAGCTATTAATGTCAAGTCAATAAAATTGAGGGTTGACCCACTATCGATTAGGATAGTTACCTAATTCCCCTATATCGAACCTTTGACTATGAAATTGTTGTAACTAATGACTCTTGAAAGTGTGGCTATGGTGCCACCTACTGCTTATGCCCTTGGTTGCTCCTCCTCTGAACTAGATTATCTGTCATTCTGCACTAGTCATGTTTCTTCTTCTCCCTCACTTTCGGATAGCACCTCAATGTAGTGCACTCTTCTCTTTCCCTTGAATATGTGCCCTAACTCCCAAGGGTCCTTGTAGTTATAACAAAAATTCTTTCTTCATAACTCATCTTGAGTTCCAAGGTCTAACCTGCTCCTTTCGGTCTCCTCCTCCCTGGGAGGTAGCTTATCTGCAACTTGCGTGGTTTGGGAGATGCTTTTCTTTTCGACACTTCCTCCATATCCCTTGTCTTTGAAATAACTTCCTACAATGTGTTAGGATTAAAGGCCTTGACCCAACCATGCAATGGTTCAACTAACCCCTCCGTGGATAAATCACCAACATTTCTTGATAGATATATGTAACCATCATGACTAATCTCTAGAATTCTAAAATAAATCTATCCAGACTCCCTGTTTTCTCCAGTTGTGCAAGGTCCCTAAAATTCAGCTCTGGGTCCCTCTTAACAAACATCTGGATTGATCTTTCTATAAACTCTAGAAAGGTGTGGATGTTGGAATTCCCAAGTATTTTAACACATGGTACCACCACTCATGAACTTCACCTTCCAAATATGGAGTGGCATACTAGATTGTCTTTGATTCCCTCATGGGATGGAACTGAAAGTATGTATAAATATTTTGCACCAAGATATAAATAAACCTCCCAAAGTTTCATTGAAAGTGGGTATATTTATTTTCTTGTACTTCTTTTGGATATCATCATTCATCTACCATCTGTTAGTACCTCAACATGTCATTGTGTTTTATGGCACAATAGTCTTGGAACAACATTTAGGTCTGAAATTTTTCTCCCATTACTTGGTACTCTCTCAAGTAATCCAAAATATTGGGTAGAAGTGGCATTGATAAAGCTAGTTTTATCAGTGGGGGTACCATATTAGCAAGTTACTAGCCTCCCCATTATGGTTATCATCTCCTCTAAATAAACTATGACTTCTATGTGATCCTTCTAGCCCCTGATTGGATCAATTATCATGGGGATTGGCCACAACTTGTGCAACTTCTTTTAGAGCTAAATCCACCTATGTTGACCCCTTGTTACCATTTGAGTCATTTCACCCCGTTCACACTCTAATTCTTGAAGTACCTCTTGTTTCCCCCTAGCTAAATCATTCAATGCATCTTTTAAGCTTTCCCATGACTGATTTTCACAATCCCTCATTTGGTCACTTTCTCCCTCTTGCTCCTTCTTCCTCCTAAAGGATACATTTCCATAATCTTCTAGAAGCATCAATTGATAACCCTACAAGGATGGGAGGATAACTTGGAACTGATACAAATGTAATAACCCTTGTTTAATTTGCAAGAATATTTCTAGGGTTATGTGTATTAAAAAATTAAAGCATGAGAATTTTATCCCCAACACTTCATTTAAACCACATATAACTTCATAAATGAAAAGAAAATAATACTAATATGTGTAAAATCATAAGCAAATATAGTAATTCCAATTTATTCACCAAAAATATTAGGAGGAATATTACAAAATATCTAAGATGAAACCTAATATAAATCCTTCATAATTCCAACCAAAATTCACTATGACAACCTCACCTTTTCAAATAATTTACGATCATTTATATCAAGCAAATTGACCCAACATACTAGTTGTAGACCGGAGTATTGGTCTAGTCAATCTTGAAGAACAATTCAATGAATAATATGTCCCCGCGTCTTACAGTGTCCCCATCCTCCTTCCATTAAAAATGGTGTGATCAATCTTCAAAAGATCATTCCTTGGCCATTAATAGATCGTTCCTTCGACTCCTTTTCTTATTTGTTTGTGTCTCCTATTCTCTCCTTTGAAAATGTAACTATTTTCGGTCTTAATAATCATTGTACTTATTTCAATATTTATCCTATGTAACAAACAAAAGAAGAAAAAAAAAGTTATTATTATTATTAAAGCATGGGTTTCATGATGCTTTTTATGATATTCTAGGTAAAAGCATGCTCTTCATGCTTCTTGGGTTGTTAGGTCTTAGTATTTATCGTCATGAATCAAAGGAGTCAACATCATATTTATAAGACCCTTACAGGAAAAATGTAATTGAAAAAAGAATTTATTTTTAGTGTAGAAAGTCATGGAAATGCAAAAGTACAAGTTGGAAATGGCAACTTCAAGTAGGCTTAAAGCAGGGAATTTGACCCCTTGGAAAGGCTATATAAAGGAGTAGTTCGACCTCATTTAGCACTCACTCACCAAGAATTTTGATCTCAAGAGAAAAGGTTTGATCTAAGGCAATAAAAAACAAGGAAGAAGGATAGAAGGTCTAGAAGACAAAAGGAATTCAAGAAAACAAGGAAAATTTTGTTCTTTGGCTCTCTCTCTCTCATTCGTGTGAAAACTAGGTTTTTAGCAACTACAGAACAGGCCAAAATTATAGATCCAAGTTACAGTAGGACAAACTGCAGTCTGTTGTTCCTGAAAGGAAGAATTGCCCTATAGTGACCTCATTGACCATGGTTGGATTTGTCTTGCTCAAGGAAGGTCTCAAGAGGAGGTTGGATTAGGGTTTTTGCAACAACTTCAAGGGCCAAAGTTGCAGGTCGAAGAAGCAATATTGAAGTTGGGAGGTCGAAGTTGCATTTTGAAGTTGGTTGGTGATATATCAAGGAAATACTTGTTGGAAGGGCTAACTTGGTACTTGGAGTAGGACTCGGTATAGTATTAGGTCTTTGTGTCTCAATTGAAGCATATTCTATAAGAAGATAAGAGTTTTATGGGTTTCCCCCTTGGAGGGGTTTTTCCCTAGGTGAGGGACTAATTTATGTGTCCTCTATTGTTATTGTTTCGTTATTTATATTTGTTTGATGAAAATATTTAACTAAGGAGCATAATAATATTAACTAAGTTCATAAGCAAATTTTAAGGTTAAGGAAAATTGATATAATATGTTTCCACTTTGAATTTTCCAACACTCTCTACGTGGAAAGGTATAATGTTCCCATAGGTTAACAATGCTCGACGTTGGCAAGATAATGATATTGATATATATCCAATTGATTTATAAAGTGGTGGTTACGATCAACCGTTAGAAACCCATCCTCTCATTAATCACGTACATTTCGACCTCATTTGGTTTGAGTTTTGGATGGGATAATTCAATTTGGAAAACATTGAACTTGTTCGTTATGCCAACTATAACATTGAATCCCTCCTACGCATGACTTGTTGATTGGAGAATTTGACATCTAATGACATTGATCTCGACCCTCATAAGAATAAATTCATCCCTACACATATCTAATTTCGACCCCTTCCTACAAACAATAATATTACTCTATAACATCTACCTGGAAAGTAGACAATTCAACTATTCACAATATCAATATCGGCACTTGCAATATACTAAATGTATCCCTCCGGGGTTAATTACTTTTGTCTTGAAATAAACTTGCTTACACGAACATATTCGACGTTGAATGTTTGTTAACCAGTATTCTCTACAAATACAAGTCAGTCTTCAAGAATGTAATTTGAGTGGGGAGACTCGACCTCTTGAACTCGCCAGAAATGGTGGGGGAAAAATGGAACCAGCATCATTGTCGTGTCGGTAGTATGTCGCTCTTGAACATGGCACTTGTCTGCATTCGTGTCGGGTTGGGGACATCTCATCTCGTTTTTCACTTGCCTCCGTGGGTTTGGGTAATCCCTTTTGACCTTTGTTTCATCTTGCTCTTTGCCTCTTCACCATGACCTGCGATCCGTTTGAGTCAAATACGCAAATCCACTTAGTTGGAATCATCTTGGATATATGTTGAAGAGAAGTTGACCTCGCAAAATATCAACCTTCTCCCAGTTCTATATGATCCACAGTTCTGAAAAACATTATGTTCCTATGTCTCGTGTCGATGATGTGGGAAACACTATGGCCCACCTTCGATCAAGGTCACTTCATGTCGACTTCAGCTCATTATCCAGGAAGTTGATTTAGAGACTCCCTTATGGTACCTTGGAGCCTGCATACCTCAATGGCAGGTTCGTCGCATTCGACGTGAGGTTTTCATCATTGGCCTCCGATCGAGTGATTCTACGGGTGTTCGACGCCTGCTCATTGATTCACATGCCGTAGATTGTACCTACAGTACCTTGAGGACCATTGTCATTATTGGTGGTTCCTCTCGCGTCTGTTAACAGCTTTCATCATTGGCTGGTAATCAGGCGATGTTCTTGCATGTTCGACTTCAACTCACATATTCGCATGCTTGAACTTGTACTTTGTTCGGGTCGAGATGGAGCGCAAGACCCTGGATTGTGTCTGTTGTAATCCAGGCTGCGATATTGTGGATTATTATGATTATTTACATGACTCACTGATTGGATGGCTGCGACCATACCTGAGTCTATTTATCGATCCTCTCTGGATGGCTGCGTCCATGCCTTGGATCTCGATTATTGTATACTCTGTTATGGATGGCTGCGCCCATACCACGCATATATATCATGTATCTGAGACATCAGTTGTACTTCGCTCCGCAGGTTTTCCGATGGCAGTGTTTTCAGTCGGCATGTTCTCGTAAAGCATTTCACCCCTCTCTCTCTCTCGGGCCTCATGCTTTAGGGGGCATCTGTTACACAGCAATTTTTCACCGTCCCTACCATTCCCCATCCCGCACATTGGAGGGCTCATTCCGTGACCTGTGAGCAGAGACAAGACTTGAAAATACTTTCATTGCATCCCTCTGAAGATGAGCTTTCATTGCCCTGAAGACATCTCCCTGCAAAAACCCCTAAAAATAGCTCTTTTTCCATTGGCGCGGTTCCACAGTTCAGCCCTCGCGCCAAGGGGGAAAATCCTCCAAAGAGGGCGCGCCAATTGGCGCTCTGTCATAGAGCCGCACCCGTGCCAACCATATTAAGAGGTGTTTTTAAAAAATAAAAGGCGGAAGTTTCATCCTAACAAATTCCTGGATTGATTTCTATCTTGAGTTGGGAGGTTTGGCTACGGATTTCCATAGAGAGGAAGTGGTTTTCCACCTCTCATGGAAGCTTCCTTGATGATAGGGCCAATCCCATAATTATAGGGATCCCAACTCCCCTTCCTCCTTCTATAAAAGCTTTCTCTTCTCCATGGCAAGCTAATCTCCAAGTTCCCAAGAGCTTTCATATCCTTATGCTGCAAGAGCCTTCTTGATTCCCTTAAGGCCAAATCCAAGCAAGGAGACTATTGCCAAGTATCCGGAGAGAGAGGCTTGTCCCATCCTTGACAGGCTTTGTTGAGACATGTTTTGTTGACGACCCACTAAAGGAGAATGTTGCGTCGAAGCTATGGTTGTATTCTTCTTTTGACTCATTAATGATAAGCGTCTATTGGTTATGGTTCCACTCTTGTTCTTGATCATTTTCATGAGTTATGTCCTCTTCGATTGACATATAGTTGTATATACTGGATTTTATGCTTGTGTTTGTGTTGTTTCTTGCATGTACAGGTGTCCGACCACGGAGATCGTGAGGATTGTGATCTGCCAAGGCAAAGGAACGGGGGCACCACCTCTTCTACAGACGACAGTGTTGGATTCCAGGTAAGCCTTCCTCGCAAGTCGGTTTATTTGCAATTAGGAACCTGCACTGCAGCGTGTTTGATTGTTGCTAGACCTGATCTGGGCTAGTAGGGATTTCCTCTGTCCGCAGAGGGGATTTACCTCCTCAAAAATTTGGCGACTCCGCTAGGGACTCAGCTTGTTGTTTGATTTGTAAACTATAGACAGAGCCTGAAGCACAGCCAGATATCCTTCGAAACGCTTTTTCTCTGCAATAGCGGAGTAGATCAACGCTGCTTCAGTCAATCTCCGGTTTGGTTTACAGACTGAACAACTTGGAGTTTTGTCTTCTCTTTCCGGTCAACTTCTTGGCCTTGCTTGCTTGGTCAGCTCTTTGGACTGGTTTTTCCTGTTTGTTTGGCTTTGTTTTAGCCTTGTCATCACTTGTCTGTGTCTGAGATTGCTTGTTTTTCATTTTTCCATAGTAAACTCGGCTGGCGCTCTTTTTAGTGTGACAGTCGCGCCCATTGGCGCAGGTTTCCTGTGTATCACCCACGCCATTGCCTTTCTAGCGCTAATTTCAAGCTCACAGTCGCGCCAATCCTGTGAGCTATTAGGGTTTGTTGTGTTTCATGCTTTCTGGGACTGACTTGTGATTTTCATCTTGTTTTTTCGGTTGTTTGAGTGCACTGGAGCCTAGTTTGACTGATTGTAACCTCCATCCTTTGGTTGTTTGCCTATTTCCTTCGATTTTTCATACGAGCCCTAGGGCATCTAGGTGCTTTTGTGAGTCAATCCTCCCTTGGGAGTTTTTGGTTTTCGTTCGTTCGGTCGACTTTGGGATTGCTTCCTTGCATTCGTTTGACAGTTGTCTATCATCTTATTGCGCTTTTTGAGTGACTGATTTTGTTTTCATCCGAATTTCGCTTTGCTTCATTTTGGGCCTAGATTACACGGCTCATTAGTGTCTTTGGGACTTTTCTTGGTTTTGAGAGACTTTTGGTCAATTTGAGATCCGATTGCTTGCGCCATTGAGTGAAATCTGCTTTTTTTTTCTCTCTTATTATCATTTCTCAGATTGCCTCTTATTTGTTTTCAGTTTGTTTAGTGCATCTAGCTCTCAAACATTGAAAAAAAAAAAAAAAAAAAAAAATCTCTTTTGCTTTGATTGATTAGTGCAAATTGAAATCTTTTCGATGTTTTTAGTAATTAGTGACTTTGGAAGAAAAGTTTTTAATTTCATTAGCCGCATTAGAGATATCACTGATTGTCTTCTAATCATTTTGTTTGTGTAAAAAGCTCTTAACTCTTCTGTATCTAGCTTTCATCGAACAAAATGATATACTGTGGCATGTAGTTTTGCATTTAGGAGATTTTTGAGACAGCACATTTGTTAGGGCCTGAAAACTGAAACGTAATTGAAGATAAACTTTAAAATTCACTCAATTTACACTAAGGCAGCATTGAAATCTAATGAAACACATTTAGAGGTCTAGGCTAGAGACGTGTTCCGGCGTCTTAAAACCTAGTAGCTGTCGTTCGCCTTTTGGCTTTAGACAACACTAGTACAGACTTGTGCTCCCCGTACCGTCGCGTATATAAATGGAGACCCCATTAGGTTTCAATCCTTTATCCATAGGAAGCCGAGTCTGCCGCCCTATACCCGTCATACACCGAACACAGCATTCGGGGAGATTGCCTGCACGTACAGAAAGTCCTTGGTTGATTCCTCTTTCATTATTGAAACCAAGGTGTATATTGCAGTTCACGGTTATTTGGTACACCCTTTTGCCTAGTATTCCTGAGTAGTCATTTTATCTTTTCTGACTACCTAAATTTGAAAGGATCACCAAGCGCTTGTCCTTTCACGCTTGTGTCAAATCTAAAAGAGATAGAGTCACCTTTTCAACCGTTTCTCGACTCTTAAAACATGAAACGGTGAAGTTTCTTATTTTTCAATGTGGTAAAAATTAATCACCCACGATCACACGCCCTGTTAGATTTTTCTTGTTGACCGTTTGATCGTGTGTCTTGACTCTTTTTTAGCCCATGTGTGTGTTTGATCTTTTTTTTCTTGTCGTTTCTGTCACAGTGGTGGAACCCTCGGTTTCGTCTACTAGTAGTCCTTACACAGACGATTCATCAAAGGTTTCACAATCCTCTGCTGAACCACATGAGCAGCCCATTCTTTCTGAGCAACCCTTTGGGGGACCAGTTGAGTTCGATTGGCCCTTTTCTGACCCTGTGTCTGAATTGAGATTAGGAGTTGATTTCCTTTCTCTTACATCGGGTTCGCCTTTTATAACTGTTGTTTTTCCTCCTAGTCCTCGCCGTCTATTGCAAGATCTAGCGACAGGCTCAAACATGAGTGATTCTGGTGAGGAAATCCCAACGTCTGGTGAAGACTATCAGCTCTTCCCACGAAGATTATTTCCAGGAGACAACTCTGAATCAGCTGTTATGTCAATGGCCAGTCCCTCATTACCACCGAGGTACAGGTCCTTGGGTCAGATCATTTCCGCCGCAGCCTCTATGGGAGTGTCAGCTCCTTCTCCGAGGCCAGCTGTTCCTTCACCAGGGGTGTCTCCTCAGACACCCGTCACTTCTGTACCCACTCGGCCCATTGTCTGTGTGGCCGCCTCTACACCTGTTGTCACGGCACCCTCTGCAAGGGCTATGCCGCCTCCTGAAGATGTCTATTTAGCGACTGCCATGCCGGAGAACATTTCTCCGGAGGAGTATCGATTGTCCCTACAACAGCTGAACCCCGAGGTTGGACCATCCTCCCAAGATCCAAACCGCTCTTATTTTTCGCACTATGCACAGGATGGTACACCCGTGTATGCCTTTCCAGGTCAGTATGATGAGCACGGGGACATTTTGCGTCTACCCGCTCCTGAGGCTCACCTCCATGCTCAGGGTTTACCTTATAACCAGGCTTATAACCCGCAAGGGCAACCTTTCCAAGGCCAACCTGGCTATCCTTATGACCCACAGGGGCAGCCTGTGCAAGGCTACCCTGCAGGCCAGCAAGGGCCATCGTACGGTCCGCAAGGACAATATTACAACCCTTCCGATCAACCTGTGCAGCCTCAGCCGGGGTACCAACCGGGACCGGTCTATGGTCCTAGGGGGGAAATCCAGCCTTCTCCACCTATGCAACCACAGTATCCTGTTGTTTCCAACGTTGCATATCAGCCGGGACCATCCTATGGTCCTGCTCCAGGTTAAACCGGTTACCAGCAACCACCACCAGGCCAACCGGCCCATCCGGTACAACCTGGTGTTTCGCCTCCAGGCCAACCGGCCCATCCGGCACAACCTGGGGATCCTTCATAGCCAGGTCAACCTGCGCAACCGGCGCAGCCTGTCTATCTGGGTCAACCTGTTCATTCAGGGCAGCCCTCTCAGCCGGGTCAACTTGTTCACTCAGGGCAGCCCGCTCATTTCATTAACCTTGCCCAGCAACCGATTCATTCGATGTCGCAGCCAAATCAACAGTTGCGCCCTAGTTATCAGGCTCCGCAGGGTTCCACCTATCAGCAGCCAACTCATCCTCAGGGTAGTTATTATCCTCATGGTCAATCTCAACCGAATTATAACCAGCCCCGAGGCTCTCAGTATTATCCTCATCCACCCGGTTCTACCTATACTCAGCAGCCAAATCCAAATGCTGCTTACACTGGCCCGACACATAATCAGGGTTCGTACTCTGGTTATCAAGCCCCACACACTGGTTACCAGTAGCCAAATCAGTCTGGTTATACGGCCTACACCCCCTACAGTTAGAATCCTACGGGACAGAACCCTTGGGGGCAAGGATATTTCCAACCAGCGTGGAGTATGGGTACCGGTCCTCATCCCGGGCCTGGCATGCTGATTAATCCGCCATTGTCGTTCCTGGCCACCTTGGAGATGCCAGATGTTTCAAAATTGACCAATGATCTAATTTTGCATAATCCTTATTGGCCTCCGGTTCCTACCAAGATGTCAGGTGATTGCCCCAAGTTTGAGGGTAAAGCTGGGGAGGACCCCCAGGCGCATGTGATGACGTATCATCTTTGGTGTTCGTCTAACTCTTGGGTCGATGATTCGATTCGTCTGCGCCTCTTCCAGCGCACTTTGACTGGAGCTGCTGCTAAGTGGTACATCGAGTTGTCCCGTGGCATCTTCCAAGATTTCAATTCCTTAGCCATGGCTTTTATAACGCACTTTCAGTTACCGGTTCGCTATGAAGCCGGGACGCACCTCCTGACTTCTCTGAAGCAGGATAAAGCCACTCACATTTCTGATCACATTCATGAGTGACAGCGTCGTCATAGACTGATCAAGTTTCATATACCTGATCAGATACTAACTCACTGGTTCACCACCTCCTTCGTGAATAAAATCACCCAAGATATTGCGATGGGAGCGTGTGTGACGGAGGAATAAGCCATTATGCGTGCCCAATACCTGGATCTTGTATACTCTCAGTCCGGCACGCTTTATGATATCTTGCCTGATGCTCCACGGTCTGGAACCTCTAAGGCCCCACCTACCCCCGCAGTGGATGGTGTCATTGGTTCCGTGTCTCAGAATTCGAAGAAATCTTCAAATGGGAAGCAGAAGTCTAATTCTTCCAACAATACTCCTGCTCATACCGCCCCGTCCGATTCTGAAAAAACCACGGAGGTGAACTCCGTTCAGGCCAATCCTATGGAGAAAGCCTCCAAAGGGAAAAAGAAGGGCAAAGGTAAATCCAAATCCGATGCCCCAAAGCCAGAATCCAAATCTCGTATTGAGGATGGTTCTCAACGTAAACCGAAGTACCCCTGCCTCATTTGTGAAGGAGACCATTATACTAAGGATTGTCCATGACGATCTGAATTTAGTCAACTTCTCAAAGGCTCTAAAGGGACTCCGGCAGTTCTTAAAGAGCCATTCCCGTCTCAGCAGACCCAGATGGTTGAACAGCTGTCACCATCTGCACCATTTGGGTCCCAAGTTTTTATGATAAATGGTGTTGCACCTATCTCTGTCGCTATGCATTCGAAGGAT
This sequence comes from Pinus albicaulis, assembly GCA_034641835.2. Taxonomy (NCBI): domain Eukaryota; kingdom Viridiplantae; phylum Streptophyta; class Pinopsida; order Pinales; family Pinaceae; genus Pinus; species Pinus albicaulis. The sequence continues at coordinate 429,391,217 of CM076584.1, read as the reverse complement.
TACAACGAATCACGGCAGGCACCCGGGAAGGCAGTTGCGGATGGACCACCTCCCCCACCTATCTCCGGTTCGTTGGAAATCGAGAAGCCTACTCCTGAACCTGTTGTGAAGCCACCTTCTAAAGGTGCTCTTCAAAGATCTTCTTATAATCTGAATGCTCGTGCCACTCAACACTACAGTATTGTTGAGGATTTGGCACAGGCGCCTTCTGCTATGTATGCACTAGAAGTTCTTCAAAGTTGTCCTTCACAATGGAAGGCTTTATTGTCTGCAATCGGTGGTAATGATCCCGCCGATTCGAGTCTTCTCACCTTCGATTTAGAGAATTTCACCCCCCGACTTCCACATCAAATCGCTCTTGTTATTCAAGTCGGGATTAACGGTCTTAACATCCAAAGGGCCGTTGTGGATGAAGGTGCCTCTACCTGTGTTATGTCGTCTGCTTGCTGGAAGGCCATTGGCTCTCCAACCCTTTCGTCATCTCCCAATGCCCTAGAGGCATTTGATGGTCGGGAATATAAACCCCTGGGTGTTCTCGAGATTTTAGCAATCACTTTACAGGGGAAGATTGTCAACGTAGAAGTAGAGGTGGTTGACGCTAGGCTCAACTACAATATACTTCTTGGCCGCAGCTGGACTCATGCCATGCTATGCGTGCCATCCACCGTTTTTCGACTTCTTAAGTTCCCTCATGAGGGAAAAATTGTTACGGTGGATCAGTTGTCCTTCTTCACCTCCACCTCCGAGAACAATGTTCCATACGTGGATCAGATTCCGAATCCCCCTGACAGTATAGGACCCGGTCTCTTCAAATACCCCATTCTCATGGGTATTTTTCCCGCACCACCACCGCACACCGCTCAAGTTAACATGATTTCCAGGTCTAATGAACCCTGGCTCATCCCTACGCCTGAGTAGGTGTTTGAGTTTGGAGAATCAATGCCCTTGACTCCAGTAGAGATTAGCTACTGTGAAATTGTTGCTGCATCTGATCCTCCACCTCCTCAGCATGCTCCTTTGAGCATGGCTCTAGATGTCTACTCTCAATCCCCCTGGCTTGGTCAGGCCGATTCGCCTGATCCTCTCAAGGAGACTTTTCCTTCCGATGAAGCCATTGTTGAAACAATGTCTCTTGAGGAGCTACCTTGGAGCGATGGACATCATCGTTCCTCTTTCATGCCTAGATTGGGGGCAATGTCAGATTTTCTAGAGCGTTATGCATCTCAGGTTCCTACTCCTCCTCTCCAAACGCCCATCTTGACGCACAAGGTTTTTTCGGAGGGAAACCTGAGTAATATCACTCAAACCATCCCGATCAACATCTCCATTAAACCGGGGATCGTTGAGAATATACACATGGGAGTGACTTGTTCTCCTGATGAGATTCAAGTCTATACTGATATTTTTAAAGAATTCAGATATGTGTTCGCCTGGTCCTACGAGGAAATGCCGGGGATTGGTCTCAGTATCGTAGTGCATGAGATTCCAACCTACCCTGGTGCGAAGCCCGTGCGCCAACGCTTACACCCGATGCATCCTCGTAAAGCTGCTGCAATCAAGGCAGAAGTTGAAAAACTTCTGAACGCGGGCTTTATTTATCCCATCCCCCTCACAGAATGGGTTTCTAACATTGTCCCTGTTGATAAAAAGCAGGGTACTATTAGGGTCTGTGTTGATTACCGCGACATCAATCGCGCCTGTCCGAAGGATAACTATCCCACTCCGTTCATAGACCAAATCATTGACGAATGTGCCGGAAGTGAGATTTATTCCCTGGTGGATGGTTTCTCGGGGTATAATCATATCAATATTGCACCTGAGGATCAACAGAAGACTACATTCATCTGTCTGTGGGGTAATTTCGCTTATAAAAGGCTCTCGTTCAGCTTGAAGAACACTGGAGCCACTTTTCAGCATGCAATGTCTTACGCTTTCCATGACATTCGCCATATCGTTCAGCCTTATCTGGATGACTTGCCAGCTCACTTAGCTAGGCGAGAGGACCACCCTGAACACCTTCGCCAAATTTTCCTTCACTGTAGACGCTACAATATTAGGCTTAATCCTCATAAATGCGTCTTTTGCGTGGATTATGGCCGTCTTTTGGGATTCATAGTCTCCAAAGACGGAGTTCGCCTTGACCCTTTAAAATTCGAGGCCATCATCAATCTCCCATCGCCCTCCTCACTATATCAGTTGCAGAGTCTGCAAGGAAAAGCAAACTTCCTTCGGCACTTCATCCCGAACTACGCGGAGGTGGCTAAAGGATTCACATGCCTATTAAATCATAACGTTCCCTTTCATTGGGACGAAATTGCTCAACAATCCTTTAAGAAGCTAAAGATGTTATTGGTTAATGCTCCTTTGCTTCGTCCTCCTGATTATCACCACGATTTCACTTTGTATCTCGTCGCCGCATTTAGCACCATTGCTATGGTTCTAGTGCAGGATGATGATGATGGAAATGAACATGTTGTTTATTATCTATCGCGAAACCTTCTTGATACAGAAACGCGTATGCTCACGTCGAGAATTTGGCGTTAGCTGCAGTACACGCTGTGCAGCGTTTTTGCCACTACATCCTGCTACATACAATAACAGTGGTTTCGAATTGCAACCCCATGACATATATTCTCTCTCGACAATTAATGGGGGGAAAATACTCCAAATGGATCGTTATCCTGCAGGAGTTTGACTTAGAGTTCACTACCGCTAAGTCAACCAAATCACTTGTTTTTGCGGATCTTATATGCTCACTCCCGACAGACTCCACTCCTTCACTCTCCGAGGATCATATCCCGGATGAAACTCTTTTCCTCATCAGTACTCGCGACCCTTGGTACGGCGACATAATTTTGTATCTTCAGACCTCCACATTTCGATCTGAGTTGACTAAAGATGACCGACGTCAGATTCGGCATCAGTCTCAACCCTACCGCATCGTAGGAGATACCTTATACCGCGTTGGAGTAGATTCGGTGCTCCGTCGGTGCCTAACCTTGGAAGAGGCTGAAAGGGTCCTAAATGACTGCCACAGTGGCGCCTGTGGTGGACATATGTCCGGATATGCTACTGCTCAGAAGATTCTACGAGAAGGTTACTTCTGGCCGTCCATATTCAAAGATTGTATCGTTGCAGTCCGTAAATGTCACACGTGCCAGGTGTTTCAGCACAAGATGCGCGCGCCACCTCTCCCTTTGCATCATGTTATTACCGTCGGCCCTTTTGCAAAATGGGGCGTGGATTTTAGGACGTGTAACCCTCACTCGGACGGGGGGCATGCGTATATAATCTTCGTTGTCGACTACTTCACCAAGTGGGCCGAAGCAATGCCTACACTTGCTGCCGACGGTAAGACGGCTGCTCAGTTCATATTCAACCACATAATTGCACGTTTCGGGGTCCCTCAAGCCATCGTTACCGACCATGGTACTCATTTCCGAGATTATATGATGGCGGAGCTGACTTCAAGATTGGGCTTACGTCACGATAGCTCAACACCATATTACCCTCAGGAAAATGGCCAGGTTGAAGCAGTGAACAAGGTTTTGGTCACTATGCTTCAACGAACAGTTGGTATTCACAAATCCAATTGGCACCTCCAACTGTTCTCAACTCTATGGGCATACCAGACATCTGCAAAGAGTGCAACTAGATTCACACCATTTCAGTTGGTGTATGGTCTGGAAGAAACTCTTCCAATTGAATGCGAGATTCCTTCTTTGAAATTAGTTGTGGAACTTCTACCCGATACTTCTGCTGAAGAAGAGTGTCTCTTGTATCTGGAACGGTTAGATGAAACCCGCCATTTAGCTGCTTTAGTCATTGAAGCACAAAAGAAGCGGGTCAAAGCTCACTTTGATCAATCAATTTCTCCGCATTCCTTTATCGAAGGAGACCTCGTCCTCCTATACGATAAGCACATGATAAGCTTGGATCCGGTAAGTTCCAACCGATGTGGCACGGGCCCTACATAGTAAAACGTTTTCTGAAGAATGGGGCTTATGAGCTTATAGATTATGAAGGAGTTCCGCTTGCACAGCCCAGAAATGGGTTGTACCTCAAAAAATACTACGCTTGAAGTCATTTTCGGTGTGGTGTGTGTACATAGGTGTGTGTTTTTCATTTGTGTGCATGTGTGGTGTGGTGTGTGATGTAAACATCTTTCTGCTGATCGGGTCTTCCTGATTTTGCAGATGTCCATTCGTCTGTTTGTTGGTTTCGCGGATGGTGCCTCCCGCAGTACCAGGAATCTGTCTTCGGCGGCCTGGGTAATCTATGATCCTGCTGGTGAGTTGGTCAACCTGCAAGGTGTGTGTCTGGGACGTACTACAAATAACATTGCGGAATATAGTGTTGTATTAGAATTATTAACTGAGGCTGTAAACCTTGGTATCTGTGAATTGCTTGTGTATCTAGACTCACAACTTGTAGTATTACAACTTAATGGTCATTAGTCAGTCAGAAACCCATCCATTTTACGTCTGTATCTGCGTATTCGTTTACTGGAAAGAAATTTTGACTATATTACATATCAACATATACCCAGGCATATGAATACATTAACAGATGCAGTAGCTAATTTGGTGTTAGATAGACATTTGCGCAATTTGTAAAACAATATCACATGAAAAAGAAAGATCCATCCAGAAATAGATATGTATATATATAGATATCGAAATGTTTACATAGTGTGCGTTGCATAGAATCAAAAAATATACATGCTCATCTTAATACATCCGAAGACGACATGTCTCTCAAAAAATATGCATGATAAAGGCCCTAGGAGTCTAATCTGCATCGTGCTCATGATAACAAGTGACGGCACGCACTAAGCGTCTCAGAATTCGGTGGAGGCGATTAGGCACTCCCACCGTATGTCTCTGGTACGCCATCGGTACATCCGCCAGTCGGGCGTAGTCTGGCATCCCTCGGGCAATACCCTCGAGATTCTGGATCAACTCCCCCCCCCCCCCCCTCTGCACCCTCTGCCTGAGGATCAGGTGCGGAAAGAGTCCTCCGCGCGATAGGAGACATACCGGCTGGTCTCTCTGGGCCCACGTCTGCATACATATAAAATGTGTCAGGAAGAACATGTATTAACAAAAAAAGATTATAAAACATAAAATCAAAAATAGAAGAGGATCATACCCAACTCTTCGTCCCAATCATCTCCCTCCGGTAGTGGGAGGTCTGGGTCTCCAGTGAAATCGGTTCCTGCATATGGCCAGTCTTCCACTACGATCAACTGACGCCGCAACCACCCAAAAAACTCCGGCCTCCAGGACATCTAATGGCCTCCTCCAGCTCTGGGCATCAGTGCTGCCCAGCGAGCCATTCTTGGCTCTCGTGGAATCGGCTCAGCTACTATGGCCCCTTGGCCCTGGAATATTGGTAATCGTTCCAAAATGAACGATACCAGGATGGAACCGTAGCCAAACTGTTTCAATTTGGCCTGCTTGCACTTCGTGAGCTGTCTCTTGATATTTATTGTCACGGCTGTAGCCCAGTCGAACAATAGGGGACTCATGCACTCTGAGGCCAGTAATATTTGGGCCTTTGTTGCCTCGTGCGGTGCCTGCGATCCCGCAGCCCGCGTGATGGTATGAAGCACTACTCTGAGTGCTAGATCAGGAATAGTATGGATGTCCACCTTTCCACTTCATGATCCCAGTCGTGCCCCTCGGCACACTCGTGCCATCACTTGCTCCATCTTCTCACTAGATGGTCTGCTCCCTGTCAATATAGGCACCGGACCTCTGCGCGATAATCCGGTTATGAAGTATATGTCGGAGACCTCTAGTTCTAATACCTGGTCCCGTAACTTGAACACTTGTTCCTGTTCGTCCCATATGCTGATCAGGTACTGTAGGAGCTCGGGCTGAGCTCGTAAACAAGGTGTCAGGAAGAAATTTTTTAGCCCACAGTTCCTGAGGGCATTCATGCAAGTTTAATTCTCCATGGCTTGTTCATCCTCTTCACCGTGCTCCCTCTCTTTCCACTCGATGACCATTTTGATCGGTTGCCTGCATTTATATGATCAAAACACTTCAATTAGACCTCTGATATCCTTAAAAATTCATGCAATTCATTTGTTGTGTGGAAATTTCAAGCAGAAAATTGGATTGCACCGCTAGTGCGACTGTTTTCCTAACGGTCACGCTAGTTGGCGCGGGCCCTTTGGAAATAAAATGCCATTGGCGCGGGTCCGTGCCGGATACCCGCGCCAATAGGCGGAGCCCTAAAAATCCAAAAATTCCTCATAAGAAGTCTAATATACAATAAAAATTTATGAAAAATGGATTGAAATGGAGTACAAAGAAACGCCTCTTACCTGGAACTGACGGGAATCTGAATGGTAGCCCGGATCGGTCGCAATCGATGTCAGAAGTTCGCAAACAAAATGGACCACTGCTGCTCTTCGGTGAGGTAAATAGTAAAAAGTAATTTTATTTTTACCATTTAACATATTTATAACTTTTTAAACCCAAAATAGGTTTTGAAAGTCATTTTTCTGAATATTTTGATATATTTGTGTCGAAAATGGGTTTTACACTTGCTTTTTTGTGCAGCAACAGGTCTTTTACGCAACCTAGATGGTGAAACGAGTTGTATTTTATACTTTTTCGAACTCGGTAAATACACGAAAAAGTCACTTTGGAGTCATCTTTCAGCTCTTTTCTGACTCTCTAAACATGAAAATATTGCCGAGGCCCTTGTCATTTCGATCTCATTAAAGTGGACACAAATCGACATCTACCCAGTATACGTTTACCCATTTTTCGGGCTGGGATGGATTATTTACGAAAAAGGAATACCCTAGCCTATCACGACTAGGAGGTTTTCTCGGATATTGTTTTCTACCTTTTCGGATCTGAGAAACTATCTACGAAAAGGGACCGCTGGAGTTTACTTTTTGTTGTCTTTTCAAACTCTCTAAACATGAAAAGACGCTGAGTTCTTCCTTTGTCGGACTCGTTAAACCCTGATGACATTGGATTCCGTCGAAATGACGTTCTCCGAGTTTCTCCTTCCTAGTACTCGTTAAATGCACTAGGATGGATTCGCCCGAAGGGCGGACTTATATCACAAGCATATGCTATCCCCTTCAAGCTTGATATCAAAAATAATTGGGGTACACGCCAGAAATGGTGGGGGAAAAATGGAACCATCGTCGTTGTCGTCGGCAGTATGTCGCTCTTGAACATGGCACTTGTCTGCATTCGTGTCGGGTTGGGGACATCTCATCCCGTTGCTTCACTTTGCCTCCATGGGTTTGGGTAATCTCTTTTGACCTCTCATCTGTTCACTGCCTCGTCACCATGACCTCTGATCCGTTGATGTCAAAATCTTACTTAAATCCACTATTGTGCCATTATATGTTCAAGAGAAGTTGACCTCTACAAAGTATCAACCTTCCTCTTATTCTCATATGATCCTGATTCACAAAAAAAATTATGTTCCTCTGTCTCATGTCGATGATGTGGGAAACACTATGGCCCACCTTCGATCAAGGTCACTTCCTCTCGACTTCAGCTCATTATCCAGGAAGCTGATCTACAGACTCCCTTATGGTACCTTGGAGCCTGCATGCCTCAATGGCAGGTTTGTCGCATTCAACGTGAGGTTTTCATCATTGGCCTCCGATCGAGTGATTCTAAAGGTGTTTCACGCCAGCTCATTGATTCACATGCCGTAGATTGTACCTACAGTACCTTGAGGACCATTGTCATTATTGGTGGTTCCTCTCGCGTCTGTTAACAACTTTCATCATTGGCTGAAATTGTCAGTGGCGTCTTCGATTTGTTGGAATGTCAGCTCTGTATTCGCATGCTTGAACTTGTACTTTGTTCGGGTCGAGATGGAGCGCAAGACCCTGGATTGTGTCTGTTGTAATCCAGGCTCCAATATTGTGGATTATTATTTACGTGAATCACTGATTGGATGGCTGCAACCATACCTGATTCTATTTATCGATCCTCTGCGGATTGACCAGTCATGCCTTGGATCTAGATTATTGTAAACTCTGTTATGGATGGTTGCGCCCATACCACACATATATATCATGTATTTGAGACATCAGTTGTACTTCGCTCCGCAGGTTTTCCGATGGCAGTGTTTTCGGTCGGCATGTTCTCGTAAAGCATTTCACCCCTCTCTCTCTCTCGAGCCTCATGCTTTAGGGGGCATCTGTTACATAGCAATTTGTCACCGTCCCTACAATCCCCATCCCGCACATTGGAGGGCTCATTCTGTGACCTGTGGGCAGAGTTAAGACTTGAAAATAATTTCATTGCATCCCTCTGAAGATGAGCTTTAATTTCCCTAAAGGCATCTCCCTGCAAAAAACCTTAAAAATAGCTCTTTTTCCATTGTGGACAGTTAGGCCCTCGCGCCAGGGGGCAAATCCTCCAAAGGCGCGCCAGTGGCGCTGCGTCATAGAACTGCCTTGCATAAACCATATTAAGAGGTGTTTTTTTAAAAATAAAAGGCGGAAGTTTCATCCTAACAATTTCCTGGACTGATATCTATCTTGAGTTGGGCGGTTTGGCTACGGGAGTTCTATGGAAGGGAAGTAGTTTTGCCACCTTCTATGGAACCTTCCTTGTTGATAGGGCCAATCCCATAATAATAGGGATCCCAACTCCCTCCTTCCCCCATCTATAAAAGCTTGCTCAGATCCATGGCAAGCTAGTCTCTAAGTTCAAGAGCTTTCATATCCTTGCTCTTCTGAGAGCCTTCTTGATTCCCTTAAGGCCAAATCCAAGCAAGGAGACTATTGCCAAGTATCCGGAGAGAGAGGCTTGTCCCATCCTTGACAGGCTTTGTTGAGACATGTTTTGCTGATGACCCGCTAAAGGAGAATGTTGCGTCGAAGCTATGGTTGTATTCTTCTTTTGACTCATTAATGATAAGCGTCTATTGGTTATGGTTCCACTCTTGTTCATGATCATGTTCATGAGTTATGTCCTCTTCGACTGACATATAGTTGTATATACTGGATTTTATGCTTGCGTTTGTGTTGTTTCTTGCATGTGCAGGTGTCCGACCACGGAGATCGTGAGGATTGTGATCTGCCAGGGCAAAGGAACGGGGGCACCACCTCTTCTACAGACGACAGCGTTGGATCCAGGTAAGCCTTCCTCGCAAGTCGGTTTATTTGTAATTAGGAACCTGCACTGTAGCGTGTTTGATTGTTGCTAGACCCGATCTGGGCTAGTAGGCATCGCCTCTGTCTGCAGAGGGGATTTACCTCCTCAACAGGCTCTCATAGAAAAGTGATCCGGGATGGACCTTGATTGAGTCTAGTCGTATTTTTCTATGTAATGCTTAAAGACCAAGATGGTCATGAATAGCAACAGTTCTCAACATGATCATAATTTTATAGTCTCATATGCATATGAAATCAGCACCAAGTCAAAGAGCTCGTCGCGCTGATTCTGGTGGTATATCTGGTTTCAAAAATGGCTTCTGTATGAGGAAGAAAATGCATTTTGAATTTTTCCTCCAAGCAAGTAAAAAGGTCAACAATCAAGCTCATGGTTCCAATTGACACATGGCGCACTAATATTCTACCAAATGTCTCCTTATGGTTTGTTAAATTCTGGTGTTTATGATTGGTTGGTTGATTTTTAATTTGACCAATAATGGAGCACCACATGGGTCAATGACTGGCTGCCACGTGGCCTCCTCATGGCATATTGAAATTTGTTGTGAGCCTGTAGGGTCTCGAGGAGATTCGAACCGTGAACCTAAGTATTAACACCAGAGCGCTCCACCATCATGCCTCCGCATGTTCCTTGGTATACATGGATGTAATAGTTATGTTTGAAGTTGTTATATGGCATAGTTGGGGAAGGGTTGGCATAGCCCGCCACATCCGGCGGCCCTGCTAAACCCAACGGTTGATATATCTCGGTGCACATTGGAGGCTATCTACTAGATTTAGCGGGTGTCGTCAGCGTATATCGTAACCACTGGATGGATGTACCGATCACATGGGATGGGGTGATAAAAAATGTTGCGGTGCAATGTTATCACCACTGGATATTTGTCACAAACCATCAAGGAGTAGGTAACCGCAGGGGAGCCGGTAACCGGTCACATGCCATGGGTCGACCAACGATTCATCGTTACCATAGGGTTTGTTAACATGGCACAGGGGTCGAGTTAAACCATCCGTCGGATTAAAGATTCGAACCACCAACTATATTATATTTCCACGTCTTTCCGTCGATTCAATTATGGTTTTAAGCATATTTTAAATGTTAAACGATGCGCCATATGTCACGGGAGATGTATGGAGCATCGGTCCAATGTTTTAACGACATAACATAACCATATTTCCATGGGGGCTTATACATATCTGCCATCGTAACCATATTCCAAGTGGATGCGCCATGGGGAGTCGTATGGATATCACCACTAGTTGGTTATTATGTTTTGATAAACTATAGGCCAAGTGTAATATGTTGTATCGTTGTTGCTCCAACATTAAAACTATTGGATATAGTTTTCAAACAACATTTGACATATTTGGTATTAGGTTATAACCATATGAGGTTGCACCAAATTTAATACTGGCTATGTTTGTAATGCTAATACAACAAAACGCTAAAGTTAGAGTTTCAAAGTATTATAAAATGGCCAATGCACAGAGTTGAGACAGGTGTGTGTAGAGCCATTATGCCATGAGAGGCAAGTGAAGTGATGTTGTGAGCTATCTTCTGAGTAGCAATTGAAATTGGCATTTTGAGGTCCTACGGAAGCTAAATTGAGCATTTTAAGAACCAATATAGGGGTTTTGGTGCGCTCCAGACACACTGGCACAGTTCGTTTGACAATTGCAGTAGTCAATAATTTAGAATTCAATACGTGGAAAATTGTCTGTCGAAGTCAAGTGGACGCAAGTAGTTGAATTATGTACTTGTTGATGCATGATTTCTCATTTTAAGTTGATGTCTAGAGTTCTTTAAGGAGAGTCTTGGACATGGTGATTGCAGGTTTTAATCTTATTTTGTGAGATTTCCTTGTATGAGAAAATTTCCTTGAAGGGGAAATAGCAACATTTTAATCAACATATTTATGTACTCATTCTTAGCACTGAAATATGAGTGGCCTAGCCATTTGAGCATTTCCCGGAGATGTAGCCCAGGAGGGGTGAACTCTGTCATCAAACTTTGTGTTGATCTTCTTGATGTCTGCTTGAATTATATGTGTGTTATGTTCATTATAAATAACTTTCACATGAGAGCTAATTCATGCTTGAAGGAACACCAAGTAAACATGTTGTAAGACCCATTTTAAATCTTGTAAAGTGTTAGAGGACGATCCTCCATTTTCGGATCATTTTTGGTATCATAGGGAGTTCTGACCAGATTTCAAGGATGGGTAAATGCACGAAGTAGACTCGGTTGCAAGAATTGGAAGAATAGAACCAGCAATATCAACACGAGAACGTTGCATTGCGACGCACTGTGCAATATTTGGAAGAAGAGAAACAAAGACTACAAGCAAAGATCGAAGCCATGCAGGGAGATCAAAAGAGGGGAAGTATCTCTTATTGAAGTCCATTTATTATTGGAGACAATTAAGTATATCCACTTCATTGGTCAGATGTAGATAGTTCATCTGCATCTATTACTTCAAAAACACAGTCAGTGGAAGAAACGATTAGTACTTTTTCGTCACCTTTAGAGGAATTTCCATATGTGCCAGCATCTCCAGGGAATTATTCGGAATCAGATAAGGAGGCGGCTTCAAGTGATCATGATATTGGAGCTTTTGAGAAACATACCAAAGGAATGCATATGAGGTTGATGAACACGATGGGATATTAGCAAGAACAAGGGCTCGGCAAGCATGGCCAAGGCAGGCTCCAGCCAATCTCAGTTGAGGAAAGTCATAAATACGAAGGATTGGGATATGACCAATCAACATGTGGCTACTGCGGAAAGAGAGGTCACATGGAATATCAGCATTGGTCCTTACATCCTAAGCTAATGCCAAAGAATATTCAGGATCGTAAAGGTAAGCAGATGAATCATTCAAGTAGTGATTCAAAAGGTGAGTCCTTTAATCAAAATTTTATTATGAAAGTTATTAAGAGGGCATATCCATGTACTTTCTATGGGAGTAACAACCATTGTGTAGCTGAATGCTGGAAGCAGAATTTTTACCGCAAGAAGGTGCGTGCTATAAGGAGTAGTCCGCATAATGATGATGCAATACCGCAAGAAAGAAAAGTATGGGAAAGACTTTGATATAGTCAGGGAAAGACTCGGCACAATCAAAACAGAGCTCGCAAAGGTCCAACAAAAAGACGACCAATACAAACTCAAGAGAAATAGTTTCTCCACAATGTAAGTTGTGAGGACATTTAAAGAGCACATGCTCGATGCTACCACATGAGTCGACACTAGCACAATCAAGACAAGGGGAAGAAAATAAAACTGGAGAGGAAGAATGTAAGTCTCCAAAAAAGTCTCCTGCTTAGAACTGGGTAGATTTCATGCCTTATGTGTAATTGTGTGTCTATGAATTGTAGTTGCATCAATATGTCTAGTTGAGTCTGTAATAGGATCTAGATGGTTTTTATACTAATTCTTGAATGTAATAAATTCATGACTGTAATAAAATTTTGGAGATCCAAAAGTCCTTTTGTTAGGAGGTATGATCCAAGATGAATCTTAATTGAGTCTAGTCATATTTTTCTATGTAATATTTAAAGACCAGGATGGTTATGAATAACAATAGTTCTCGACATGCTCCGAATTTTACAGTCTCAGATGCATATGAAATCAGTGCTAAGTCTAAGAGTTCATCACGTTGGTTCTGGTTGTATATCCGGTTTCGAAAATGACCTCCGTATGAGGAAGAAAATGTGTTTTGAAGTTTTCCTCCAAACAGGTAAAAAGTCAAAGTCAAAAGGTCAACAGTCAAGCTCATGGTTCCGTCGGTCAATGATCATGGTTCCAGTTGATACATGGTGCCTTGGATTCCGCCAAATGTCTCCTTTTCGTTTGTAAAATTTTGGTTTTTATGATTGGTTGGTTGAATTTTTATTTGACCAATAATGGAGTGCCATGTGGGCCAATGACTCGCTGCCACATGTTCCTTGGTATACATGGACGCAATAGTTATGTTTGAAGTTGTTATCTAACATAGTTGGGGAAGGGTTGGCGGAGCTCGCCATATCCGGTAACCCCGCCAAACCCAAAGGCTGATATATCTCGATGCACAATGGAGGCTATCTACCACATTTACTAGGCACAGTCAGTGTATATCGTAACCACCAGATGGATGTATCATTCACATGCCACAAGGTGATAATAAATGTTGAGATTCAATGTTATCACCCTCGAAGATTTATCACAAACCGTCGAGGAGTAGGTAACCGCCGAGGAGCAGGTAACCGGTCACATGCCACGGGTCGATTGACGGTTCATCGTTACCACAGGGTTTGTTAACATGGCGCGGGGGTCTAGTTAAACCATTTGTCGGATTAAAGATTCGAACCACCAACTATATATTATATGGCCACGTCTGTACGTCGGTTCACCATATGATAAATGATAAACGATGAGCCATATGTTATGGGAGATGTATGGAGCGCAGGTCCAATGTTTTAACGACATAACATAACCATATTTCCATAGGGGCTTATACATTTCCTCCATCGTAACCATATTCCAAGTGGATGCTCCATGGGGAGTCGTATGGATATCACCATCGGTTGGCTATTATGTTTTGATAAATTATAGGCCAAGTGTAATATGTTGTATCTTCGTTGCTCCAACATTAAAACTATAAGATATAGTTTAAAACAACATTTGACATATTTCGAGACCACCCATCTGTGAATAAATTGAGTTGAAAAGATATGGATCCTAGGGTTTTTCCTGAACTAAGCTCCCATGCCGCCGCTTTTCCCTCGTTTGGCCCTGCTCGTTCTCACAGCTGTGGATCACCGGATGCTTCAGCCGGTGTTGTTCCTCAAGTCCCCTCTGCCCCTCTGGGCGCTAACTTTCCCCTACACCTCTTTTCTCAAGAGGACGATGAAGCTAGATCTTTCTGGATTGATTCTTCAGCTTGGCCCTCTGCCGCCACGATTTGGAATGGCTGCCCCCTTCATTCAAAGATCGCTCGGGTTAAGGACGGCCCTGCAGCAAATTTACAATCTTCTCCTCGGGCTGCGGCTCTTTAGATGAACGCTAGCGTGCAGATTGGCTTCTCAACCACCTTCGGACCGCGTTTTATTTCCCAAAATCGTCGAACCTCCGCTTTTCCGATCCACATTGCTCTTTTAAATGGTAAAACCCTGCTTATGTGGGTTCTCCCCACAGATCTGGTTATACACCTCTCGAAGGCTATCGAATACCAGCTCGAGATTCCCTCCTCTTCCCTGCGGCTTCTCCATGTAGGTAAACAACTTCAGGACCCCTTTCCTCTCTCCTTTTACAACATTGCAATAGATATTCAGGTGATTCTTTCCCATCGTTTACAGAAAGGTGCCAATAGGAAGTCCTCTGCAGGGGAGGGTTTCTCTTATAGGGATGTCGTCCATGCACAAGCCCCCAAACAGACTGCTTCTCCTTCCGGAGTCTCCAAGCCCTTTATGGTTGATAAAATGGAAGATGTGCCCTCGATTGAGATCTCCCACCCGGATCTTGAAGAACGGAAGAAAACATTAGCAGAGATGGCCTTCATCTACAGATTCAATGGACTCTGGCCTAACTCGGCTGATCTTTACCAGTGGATTCACTCCACCTGGACCATAAACTGCAAGGTTCTTTTCTATTCAAAAGGCTTCTTCATCGTCATTCTCCCCAACAATGAGGACTACCAGAAGATCCTCACTGGTGGTCCTTGGTTCTGGGGAAAAGCGGGGCTATTTCTCACACCCTGGTTTCCAAACTTCGATCCCTCCATGCCAGTCATCACCAAACTTCCAATCTGGGTGAGGATTCCAAACTTACCAACTCATCTCTGGCACATTTCTATCTTCCAAGGCATTGGAAACACTTTGGGATGTTTACTAGAAATCGATACCTCCAGAGGGGAGAAGGGCGTCTTCACCTTCGCCAGAATGTGTGTTGAAATTGACATCAACAAAGGACTACCTGACCAAATCCTTCTCAAATTTGGAGACTTCCTCTGGGCACAGACCTTAGACTATGAAAATACTGCGTTTCGATGCTGGCATTGCCATCAAACAGGGCATCTTAAAAACTCATGTGCTTCTTTCCTCGCATAAAAGAACAGAAGCACACATAAATTGAAAGACAAAAGTTGGAAGCCCTGTGACCCGCCACCCCCGAAGAAGGACATAGTGTCCTCCAACTCGGATGAAGATGAGATGGATTCCAAGGAGGACGATGCCTCACAACAGCAAGCACATTCCTTGGTCACCTCGGAAAGACCCTATGTCTCCATGAATCTCTAGAATCCTTCGCACGAGTCAACCTCCTCTAACTCGGACAAAGATCCTCTTCTTTGACCAGCAACAATCTTCAATTGATTTATGTCCACATGTCCCCTGACGACTGGACCAAAATAAAAAAGAAGAAAGGAAAGAAAATTCGTTTGGTGGACTCTACCCTCTCTGGGCAGAGTCGGTAGTCTGTCTCCTTGAGCTTTCCATGTCTCTCTTTCTGTTCTTCCTCATTGTTCCCTTGTTTGCTTCTTGGTACCACTCATGATTGTTTATTTCCTCACGATCTACTGGTCTGGAGCTTCTCCTGTTTGTAACTCCTTTTGTACTATATTCTCTTAATATAATCGGTCCCTCCCAATTTACAAAAAAAAAAAAAACATTTGACATATTTGGCATTGAGTTATAACCATATGAGGTTGCACCAAATTCAATATTGGGTATATTTGTAATGCTAATACAAAAAAACTCTAAAGTTAGAGTTTTGTAGTATTATAAAACGGCCAATGCACAGAGTTGAGACAAGTGTGTGTAGAACCATTACGCCATGAGAGGCAAGTGAAGTGAAGTTGTGAGCTAGCTTATGAGTAGCAATTGAAATTGGCATTCTAAGGTCATACGAAAGCCAAATTGAGTGTTTGAAGAACCGAAACAGGGGTTTTGGTGTGCTCCAAACACAATCGTAGAGTTTTTTCAACAGTTGCAGCAACCGATACTTCAGAATTTATTACATGGACAATTGTCTCTCGAAGTCAAGTGGAGGCAAGTAGTTAAATTATGTACTTGTTGATGCATGATTGCTCATTTCCAGTTGAGGTCTAGAGTTCTTGCAGGAGATTCTTTGTATTGTTGTAGTTGAAATGGTGATTGCAGGTTGCCATGTTATTTTGTGAGAGTTATTTGTAGGAGAACATTTCCTTGAATGGAAAATAGCCACATTGTAATCAGCATATTTATGTATCTCATTCTTCACTGTACTGAAATATGAGCGGCCTAGCCTTTTAAGAAAGGCCCAGAGACGTAGCCTAGGAGGGGTGAACTCTGTCATCAAACTTTGTGTTCATATTCTTGATGTATGCTTTAATTACATGTGTTGTGTGTTTATTATAAATAACTTTCACACGAGAGCTAATTCATGCTTGAAGGAACACCAAATAAACATGTTGTTTTAAAGACCCACTTTAAAGCTTGCAAAGTGTCAAATGACGATCCTCCATTTTCGGATCAAAAATTTAATATACTCATTGCACATAATAACATGTGCATGTCCTTTGGGAAAATTATGTTGCCCAACGTTACTCCCAGGTAGAGGTGGAGTAGCTTCTGCAACTATTTGATATTGTGGTTGGGCGAGGAATGGATGTGTCAATATGTTCAGCTGCTAGGCAACTACTTGTCGCACAAGGAGACAATAAATCTCATCCATACATGGACACTCATGAGTTAAGTGATCCCCTTGACAAATCCTGCAAGTAATTTGACCTTGTGACATTTCTCATTCGTGCCCCCACCCTAGTTGGGTTGGTTTTGTTGGGTCTTCTATGTAGGTTTAGAAGTATTTTTCTATTTTTTCTTCTCCTTTTTTACCACCAAGTTGTTGAGGATTTTTAGGCTACATGGGCTGCAACGTATGAACCTTAGAAGTTTTCTAAAAATATGATGCTTGTTGAGAACTGGGAGCAGTTTCTAGAGTGATGATCAATTTCCCTAATTGATAAGCTAGCTGGCTCAAAGCATCGAAAGATATGGAAATAACCACACCATCAAAATGTAGTCCTAGCTTGGGTTGTGGTGGACTAAACAAAGGTCAAGGAGCATTAGGAATGGTATCATATAAAGTGCATGATTGAGAATAAATAAATAAATAAGTTTTGAGCACGTAGAATGGCCTGTTGTTCAATAGTTTCCCCGACCATGACAACATCCTTGGAAATAAAGGGAATAAAGGATCAATTGAACCAGTATTTAAGCAATTATTCAAGAAGCTTGGTCCTAACTAACCTCTTCCATCACCTCCACTCATGAATATGATCATAAATATGAGTAGAGGTGTCATGTTTGAATGTTGAAAAGAGTTCATTCCTAATCTCTTGTCGCAAAGGTAATTGGAATGGTTCAAGAAGGTATGTGCGAAGGAAGCATAATCACTATATGATGCTCGATCAAGTTCAATTTACCATTTGGCAGAATCTCCGGTTAGGGTATGTTGGAAAAGACACAACAACACATAATCATCCACTAAAGAATTTGAAGAGCACCAAAGATGATCGGTGGTAATATACATGGTCATGTTTTCTCCCAACTTCCTTTCAAATTTAGGAATATTAGATGGTAATTTGGAAAGCATAGACTGCCACCTAGGATCATGGAATATGGGGTCATTTGTAATTTTATCCAAAATTGACAAATCTAGTGATGTTATAAATGGAATTTGATGTTGGTTGAATGGATTAACTGGTAAATATGGACCCCCAATGGAACTTGTAGTCCCCCCTTAACACAGTTAATGGAATAATATGGTTCACCGAGAGGATAGCATAACCCAAGGAATTGTATCCCTGGACCAACAAATTGGTGAAAGGATTTTGACCCCTAGGGACAAAGTAACTTCCAAAATCATGATTGTTAATGGGATTGTACCCAAACTTGGAAGAAGTACCTCTCGGTGCAAAAGCATTTTTGTAAACATAGGAACTTGTTGGCATAGTAGCATAAGTGGGGTTGATGTCCTGACATAAGCTAGGCCCTCTTGAGGAATGAATATATTCGAAGAAGGGTGTTCCTCCTAACATAAGACTACCCCATGGATGATATGTTCCTCCAAAACATTATTGCCCCCAAACTAACTAGGAACAAATGTAGACCCCCCCCCCCCTCCTACATGTTCCCTAAAGAATATATGCCTGAATTAGGAATCAAAATTGGTACAATTATGCTAGGAAAAAACCATCGAGTTCCCATAGGTTGGCTCAAGTTTTCTCCCATTCCAAACACACAAGTAGATTTTGGTAGAGGTATAGACACACTAAGAAAACTTATAGGGGTTGTCGAAGTAACTAATGGAATGCCTCACGAAGAGGACAAAGTTGTTTTCAGTGTCAGAGAAGTGGACCCTATCACATTGATTGGTGGTAATGCGAATATAATATATGACACTCCCAATGTAGATGGTAATGAAGAACCCATTTCCACAATAGTAGAGGCACCCCTCTCACCAAAAAATGGATGAGAGAACAAGGAAAAAGGTTCAGATGTAAAGGAACTCAACTATATAAGTATGGGGTCAAGAGGGTTGGTTAAAGGTTGTTTGACGAATGGAAAAAAACGCTCGTTTATAACCTCAATAGTAACCAAGTCTTCCCTCCCATAACCAAGGTTATCCCGTTTGATCCAAGTAGTTTGAAACCAGACTTGTCCTACATCTTTTAGGTGGTGGATCCTCCTCTTTGGGACAAAGGTTTAAAAGTATTTGAGAACGTTAGATACTTTTTTCAACTATGGTGAATATATGTTATTATTTAATGAATTAATTTAGGACACCCATATGCCCAATTAGGCTTGGACCAAACAACACACAGTATAAAAATCCCTAAGAGATACATTGATAAGAAAACCACTCTAAAGGTTCTTCATGAAATCCAATACTCTTGAGGCAATGAAACCCCAATTACGTTGCACTAACAAAGGACTAGAGAAGAATTTACCCCAACCCCCCTATAGTATCCTTAACTAGCGCTTGATAGGGCTAAGAATAACCCTCCAAGAGCACTGTTATGGTGATTAGAATCTACGTTAGGTACCGTGATAACTTCCCACCCATAGTAACCTAGGAAAACCCCTAGAAAATAGTCCACTAAGGTTTCCACTTCACAATTAAATGGTTAGGGAACACGTGTGACACACGTAGGCAAGGTATCTAAGCCCAAAACCTCCATAAAGATTGCTTAAAGTGAGTTTTATGCCTCTCAAGGAGATCCTTTTGTAATACACACAACTAGGGACACTAGTAGCTTGAGAGTGGGGATGTCACTCCCAGATTCCTTGTGGAATTGTGTGCTTAATTACTGTGTGAGAGGATATTTCTTGGTTACATTGTTGTTACAATGGATTTATACTCTTTAGTAGTTATAGTTTTAGTTTGTCAGCCTTGAAGAGTAACCTCTCCAAACCCTACTCCAAGGCTCTACAACCCTAATCTATTGTTGGTTTGTTATAGCCAAAGAGTCCAGTTTATTTTATTAGCATTTTAGTTTATGGCTATTGTTTACTTAGGGGTAATGGACTGCAACTAATATGGTGTGAAATGACTGAAAACCAATCCTAATGTCAGCTATATGAAGTGCAATTTTTTATTTTCTATTTCGATGAAAACTATTTAAGGAGTGATAGAGAGTATATTTACTTTTTCCAATTGACAAAAACCTCACATACACTCTTAATTTTCTCTCTGAAATTCACTAAACCCATAAAAGAAATATTATCCACAAAGCAACCCAAAAAAATGCAAAAATAAACTCTTAAACAACACCAAAGTAAGAGCATTAACAAGCACTCAAAAACTAAAAATAAGGCTTTTCAAAATAAATCGTACCAATGGCTCATCACACAAAGATAAACAAAAAGTTAAAATAAAAAGTAAGATTTAGATTTGTAGCTCAATGTGGACAGCAAGAAAACATACACCTACAATGAGCTACAAGGGAAACAAACCAAACCTTAGACAAAAAAACAAGACTAGAGAGGCTAAAGAAAAAGGATTTCTTCATGATCTAAACACACAAGCATATCACCAGTACTCCCCAAACCAC
The DNA here is from genome assembly GCA_034641835.2 of Pinus albicaulis. Lineage (NCBI taxonomy): Eukaryota > Viridiplantae > Streptophyta > Pinopsida > Pinales > Pinaceae > Pinus > Pinus albicaulis. The sequence goes on along the minus strand of CM076584.1, from coordinate 429,370,976 downwards.
TCATATTCAGTTTACAATTTCATAAGAGAAGGAAAAATATCAATCACCATAAGAAGCAATTGAATCAAGGATTCAACTTTGAACAACAAACCAAAATCACAAACAAATGACAATATATCCCAAATCAAAGACCAACTTAACCAAATTGCATCAATAACATGCAGAGGATTATAGATATAAAGCTTTGTCAACATAGTTAGAGGAAACCCTACTAAAAGGCCCACCTACAAAATTTGGATGCACCTATGCAACAGATAGCAAAGAAATCGTTCGCAGAAATGATAGTAGACAACTTGTGACCTGCGTGTGTGGACACTTTGTAAATCACTAATAGGTAGCACCTGCAAGCTAAGGGTGAATTTAAAAAAACAAAACAAAAAACAAAAAACAAGACCTAGATTTAACAAAATAAAAACAAACTCAACCTGTAATAGGACCATACAAGGTTGAAACTGATAGAAGAAACTTAACAATACGTAGAAATAAAAAATGGAAACCAAATAAAGAAAAATTAAAGCACTAGGGATAAACTCCCCATTGGAGTCATTGGTTTTATTGTCTCAAGAAATGCTCAAGAAGTAATAAGTTGTTGCTCAATGGATCTATCCCTCTAATCCATTAGACTGTGGGTGCAATGTGTGTGAAATCTAAGGATTAAATGCAAGTACATCCAATACATCTATCTAATAAGACAAAGAATGTGCACTTTACCCTCGCAGGTTGGTGAAGATTATACATCTTGAAGTAAGCTTTGGAGATCCTACTTCCACTCGAAGATACTACTCCTCACTGCCTGATTTTATGTCTTATATACAATCACAATCGAAAAAATTATTTTTTTCTCCTCCATAGAGGGTAGGTCACCATGTACAAGTATAAATACATGCCATACACATAAAATCAATAGATATCATATATGTGAAAGAAATCATGCATGCTTCTATTGAAACAAAACACAAATACAATTTACCTCAGGATATCGATGAACCTTCCTTAATCCTTGGTACAAAACCTTCCTTTGATTCAGAACAAGATAGGGCTACTCTCACATGCAACAAAAGTCTGGTAGAAATCCACCAGCATAACTGAGTTATACTTTCTCTATCAATAGTGTTCTCCTCTTGACAATTTCAACTTATATAGGATTTTTCTATCCCTCGAGAGAATATATCTGGAAACTTAAGAGCTATATAAGTTAATAAAATTCTACAATAATCGACCCCTATCCAACTCATACACAAGTAGGCCGAGTTGATCTCCTTGGGAATGAAAAACTCTAGAACCTTTGACCACGGTCGTTCCCTATACAAAGGAAACTAGGGTACCATGTTTCCATGTTGTGCACTGACTTGTACCAATCATACATAAGATTATAGTGGTATGGGAGTGACTACCCTAGTAAATATGGCTAGTCAAAGAGGATGAAGTGTGCATCAAGATCAACAAGTCTAATGATTAATTGTGGTCCCTATCACTGACTCAAAGTGAGAAAAGTAGGCTATAACACATAAACACACACTGGGTTTTATTTGGATTACCCTTAACCATTACATCCTTAGGTTTTACATCAACTTACCCTTATTCATTACAATTCTCAGTTGGTTTAAATTTACCACAAACAATACATCAAGTGGTTTTGTACAACCACAAACCTTTCTCTTTCACGATGAGTCGTTTCAGCTTCCATGAAGCATACATAACATCAAGTAGTTTCGGCTAACCATGAACCATACGCATTAATGGTTTTAGGTTACCACAAATATTCCTTTATTATGAAAAGTGATTTCGTCTTACCACAAAGCTTACACTAGAAAGTGGTTTTTAGAGCACCACGAACTTTTCAATGGAGGTATACTTATCTCATCAAGGTTACATCAACATCATTTGAATCAAGTACATAAATTTTCAAATTTTGAGGCTAGTCTATTCCTTTATATGAACACTAAAAGATCATTTCATTTCCACGTCAAAATACTATTAAGTAGGTCCACCATTAAATGGTTTACTTAGAGATTTTTATTTCCATGTATTTATTGCATTTGCATCTCAAATTGAACACACATTACTATTAGTTTTACCTTTCTCCATGTCCTTCTTTCCTATATCTTCACCTTTCTTCTTCTTCTTCTGTTGGTTCTATTGTATTCCTTTTTCATTGCTTCTACTGCATTTTTTTCTTTCTCTTTCCTTTGTTACATTAAATTTTCTTCCTCTTCCTTGCCTTTTTTGTGTTTTCTTTCACTACTTCATTCTTTATGCTACTTATTTTAGGGCCACGTGTCCATATTATTATTTCTTTATCTCAATTGTGGTTTTCTTTATCATCTTGTTTTATCATGGAGTTTGTTTATTCTCTTTTCCTCTTCTTCCCTTTTACTTTGATTGCATCATCTCTATCAAAGTGTGCTTCTTCTTTCTTCATCATTCATTTTTTTGCATAATTATTCCTATGAATATTCCACTGTACTTGCATAAAATTATTCTTTGTAATTGGGAAGTCTCCATCCAACAAGACATCGATGTCACTATATTTTAAAAATTAATTGATGCATTAATTTCATGTTTTGACATGACTTAGATATTGGCTTGAGTTTTAAATTTTCCTTCACTTTACTTGACTCGACATTCTCCACTAGACATTAACTCTCATGTAATGACTTAACATAATTTTGTAGGGTATCAGGTTACACCGATCATACACCCTACTTCATTTTAATGGAACACAACAAATTACGCTTAAAGACTTTTTCATAACTCTAAACTTTAACTTCCCTGAATCTGGGCACACTGATTGAAATGGCAGGTAATTAAAGCTCCCATGTGAAGTGACTCCAGGGAATTAATGGATGGAGGTTGGTGGCCACACCCATTTTCCACCTTCCCTACTCATGGAGGGATGTCCAACGAACAAGGCACTCACATTCAATGATGTATTGCAATGAGATTCAATGATTTATTCCACATGAAGACCTTCATTCAGTCAGTTATAGTGTTGATAGAGTTATGAGGTCGTGTAGCTACAGAGAAGAAAAATCTAGTTCAATGGCCATGGTTTGTGAAAGGGGCAAGCCCAGGCATGGAGGAAAAATCAAAGGTCGTTGACCTCACACCTCCTAGCATGGTCCTAGAGCTAACAAATTCGATGAATATCTCTCGCTTCATATCAAACAGATGGTGGTTGTAATGGAAACTGATAAAATGAAAAATTCAAGCGATGGGCAATGGGATTTGTGTAATTTGTTGGGAAGGAGCCATAGAGATCAGGAAATTATTTTGAATATGGCATACCACTACATCACCGACTTGGATTTTCATTTTGTTCGGGAAAGGTATGCTTTGCACATCATGGTTGTAGCATTGGGGATATAGTTTCCCCGTCCTCCCATCACCTCTTGTGATTACTGGTTCTCTAGATATCCAAGGATCTCCCTCTCTGAGTCCCCATAACTCAACTCTTCATGGTGTTCAACCTCCTAGTCAAGGAATTTCAAATCCAAAATGGATGGATAGAAACTCAGAGAAATTTGTAATTTTGAACAATATAGGGAAGAAGGAGGGTGCCACCATCATCCATGAAGTTGTTGCTCACAAGCCGAGGGAAGAGACTCCACAATCGGCTATTGTTATATGTAATATTCATTCTTCTACTTTCATTAAAATTACCAAGGATTTTACATTAGCAAATTCATTTCAAAAAATCCATCCACAACACTGTACAAATTTGCAGAAATTAAACACAATAATTGTTGCCGCAAATAAATCAATAAACCCATAAACAAATGAGAATGTTGCAGCACAATAACATGAGGAATGTTAAATAAACTCAATTGTATTATATTAACTAGAATGAGGTTTTACATGCCAATACAACTGGAAAATAGTTGACCCATAAAAAATGTGGCCTCCAAAAATATTTGTTGCACCCCTAAACCCAACCTCCAAAAATATTTGTTGCATCCCTAAACCTAGCCTCCAAAACTATAACTGAAAATGACACTCCAATTAGAGATCCGTGTGATCCCCACTCCAAACTATTTATAACACTAAAGCTTTGTGAGTTTCTAGATGAAGTCTCCTCAATGGTGTTGGGTTTTTTTCCAATATATAATAACAAACTCGACGGTTTTCGTCCTGGGGTTATAGACTAAAATTGGGAACCCTGGTTCTCCAAACCTCCCTATAAAAAAAATAATCAATTCCAAGATGTCTCCAATGGTATACTCCTCATGTTTTATAGATCTGATGGACCCCTCTAGAAGCCTTTATTTTATTTTTGTTTTAATCACTTAGTATCTTTTTCCTCCTTTTGTTTTAATCAAAATACCTTTTTAATTTGGGAAAATGGTAAATTGGCCACCATCCCTCCTCAAGCCACTGAAAGTCATGTAAAACCATCTCATTCTATGGATATTCTTGTTCCAGTTCAAAAGAGCTATTACACTAATGTGTCCCATTAATTATTCCTTTTGGAATGCCACCATAAGCATAATTAATTAAGTTAGGCTCCATAATAACCCCATTTTCCGAAAGTTGTCAAAATTAAATGGAACAAAAGGCAAGTTGTGTGGATGATGTAATATGCCAATAAAATGCCATCGCAACTCATAAAATCTTCTCAAAACCCCTCCATAAGCCCTTGGGCCCTTTTATGGAGTAAACCTCCACCTGTGACCTAGCTACCTCCAACCCTAGAAGTCCATCCTAACCACACCATAAGGGATCCTAGAAAAAGGAACACGACAAATCCTCCCATCCCAAGATTTCTTGCCCTCAAACAATCCATATCTTTCGATCAACCTTGAAGTCATGTGACACTGAGATCCAGTACCTAGATCCCATAAAAACCACTAGGTGATACCATGCATTCGTTCCACCTAACCATGAACAGATTCCTTAATGCACAAATCCCAAACTAAAGTATGACTAGTATTGCCCTCGACATATCCTCCTAGATCCCAATGCCACCATGGCCAATCATCATCACCCATACCCCATGACTCTAAATGTGCTCTATCTTTGGCCATAGATGTTGCTCCACTAGTAGAATGCAAACTCATCACCTCTCTCCAATCCAATACTTGGCATAGACCAAGGTCAACCCCACTATGCTAATTTAGGCATGGTGAAATTGGTATGTTGATAAATTTTTGGTCGACATCCCACTATTGACTAGAGCATGTAGTGTCACAAATATCTAAGGGTCCTAGTAGGATTATGTCGTTGACTAAGAATGACCCCCCATCAATAGGATACCAACTCTTGATCTCTTGTCAATCCAACCTCTGGGAAGGGTCAAATGCATGGTCTCTTTCTCGTGGAACAAGTCTACTATGATGATGTTGGTCCATGCTCAACACATGTTGCTCCACCTGGTCAATCAATAAGATTCATCCAAGGAACCCTTCCTCTCTCTCTGTAATGGACAAAAATGGATAACCCGTGCTACAAGCCTTGTCTATGTACTCCTGGAGAGGGTTGCTACCTGGAAGTACTACAGCTTTGTAGGTTTCCACTACACCTATTTTCACCTCATCAATGGGTAGGCCCAAATATGAATGCACCACCATATCCAAATGATCTGCCTTCATCTGACCAGAAACTCCACGCTCCTTCAATGTACCAACCTCTTGTAAGACTATCTTGTTAGGCTCCAACACCTCTTGATGACCAGTGTTTGCAAGTAATACAACCCTGTTGGTTACATGTACATATGTCTACTCCTTTCCAATGGATTTCCCAAAGGACGATTGCCATCCTCCTCCAACGTGGGATCAACATGAACCACTAGATGACCCTCCAAAAATTCTCCATCCCACACACTACGTGTATCATATGACTCATAATCCTTTATGTGATATTTATGTTGAAACACCAGCCACTCACCTTCTCCTTGATCTCCTTCCCTCATGGGAATAATAATTTTATCATCATACTCCTCTACCACACATGGATGCATATCTAGGCTACTGTCATCAACGCTACATGACTTCTTGTGCTCCTTAATGGCATCCATGTAAGAACCTATGAACTCAGCTATAAAAGAATAATCCTCATCCTGCAAGTCAGAAGGAACCTCCTCTTGATCTACCTCTGCCATCTCCTCTGTATTAAACCTACACGAGTGGTTAGGTCCCCAAGGTATTGAATTTCCATGACCTTGGGTCTAGGTTAGAGTCTTAAAACCATTGACACTACTAAACCAAGAATCTCAACAGAAATACATTGCACAACAGAATATAAGTAGCAGTAAATCACATATGCACACAATATAGACAACTTTTTACAAATTTTCAGCCCAAATTCATTATATTAAACAACATATAATACAATAGTCTAGGGCTCCCATACCAAGGATAATGGCCCTCATACATCCAGTAGTACAAGATACCCTTACCATCTCGCTATAGCATGCTCCCATAGCTCCTCTCGGTCGTACCCTATACCTGCCCGGTCCTTCGCCTCTCAATATACAGCTCCTGCCTCTATCAATGCTCCAAGTTCATATGGCCACTAAATCTTATCTATGCAATCCTCTATAATATGCATTCATCACATGTCAAAGTGTTCCCATGGTTTTGGACCAAATCTCGATGGCTGAAAAACCCCAAGCTTGGGTTCTAAGCCCACAAGCCTACTTGTGGCACTTTAACCTCCAACCCTCGAACATTAGGGATTGGAGTACCTCCGAAGCTACACAAAAATCAACACTCCCTCTTAGCGAGGGTGGTACTTCGAAGAGTAGGAAGTAACCATCATCCAGGGATGACACTATCCCATTTGGCACCCATCACTGTATCATACCCTGTAGATGAATCTGACAATCAAAGTAGTACCTCTGCCTCATCATATCCAAACCTAAAGATCCTAAACATCCTTAGGGTTGCTCCCTCTAAGGCTAGACTCCCTCTGAGCCTACACGATCTCCACTGGCTTAGTCCTATAAGCACTCATCCTCTTGTATCGAATACCACTCATGCAAATCCCATCAATCTAAGATATGCAACATCATGATCCGATGAAGAATCTAGTCAGCCAACCCGTAGTCCATCACATGAAATCATCTCGATCAACCTAATCTCATCCAAGCCAAATCCATCCTCGAGTTGTCCCAACCATCCATGAAAAATCAACGGAAGTCCATGATCAACAATATGCCCTACAACAAACTACTGTCCACCAGGTTCACCACCAATCCACAAGAAATCACAACGAATCTTGTTGTCAAGCTAGTCAAGACCACATCTCCATGTCTTTAGATGAATCCTCTGCTCCATGATCTAGACAACCATAGTTGCTTCACTATGAACACACTGATTCACTGTCCCTCAAAGTAGCTCATATACACTCTGATACCATGTTGAATTTCCACGACCTTGGGTCTAGGTTTGATCAGAGGCTCAGTATTTAGCTCAAAATGAAAGTGCTCACAAAGTCTCCAAACCAAAACAACCGGATAGAGCTCGTCACCAGGATTCCAATGCAACTCATTTCATAAAAATCCGAGTTCGTATGAGTGTAATGTCCCTAGTTTCTCTGCTTTTATTAGACAGTTGAACAGTCCTAAAGGGTAAAGAGGACCCAAAGGAAAACATTTATTGTGGACATATTTTATTATTTTATATTAATAAAATGAAAATGGAATTAATTGCGCAAAGACTAAAGTATAATTAGAGATCAGGAATCCAAATCCACGAGGATGGGTAAGGTTCCCAAGACTTTCCCAATTCTCCAAAAATCCTTGGAGAAAATAAATTAAATATTGAAATTTAGATTGGAGATAAAAATCTAGAAAGATACCCCAGTAAAGAGGAAATTTACAGGGAAGAGGTGTAATAAAACTAAAAAGAGGAAAAAGCTAGTTTTAAAGTACTTTTGTGGAAGAAACAAAAGGAAATCCTAGGCAAAAAAGGAAAACAACATCTTGATTAACTGGACGCATTTATGGAAACAAGATGATGGGAAAGAAGGCTTAAATAAGCAAATTTTGGGTAGAAAAGAGGTTGTCTACTGCTAGAAGAATTGATCTTTTCTCGGAGAGAGCTGTGGAGAGAGCTCATAGGTTGGTGGAAACTAGTCTACCATAATTGGTATGCACAATTTAATTCATTTTGACTTATAATTGTATTATTATATTGAAGTTATTTAGTGGTGAGGAATTTGCTAGATCTGTTCAGGAGTATATTTTGTATGTGAAAATAATATTGGAAATTCTAAGTGGTTGTGAACTGGTAGATCTGTGCATTTAACAGAATAGTCTATAATAAATATAACATAAATATTTATTGTTGCACAGATAATTATCTAAAGAGCGCCAACTATCATAATGTCTAAACCCTGATGTAGGTTTAAATATGAGGTTAGGTGAACTATCAGAATTAGTTATGCAGAATATAAGTACCATAGTATTATGTTACTAACCATGAAATTATGTAAATAAACTAGTATAGAATGAAAACAAGTATGTCTGACAGTTAATGTGAATGTAGAACATTCAATAAATCTTCTACTGTGGTATAAACTGAATATTTTGATACTCTAAATGAGACATAATACTCTGTAATAATTTCAAGGAGGAATTCATAAAAGTATTACTAGAACTGAAACACAAATTCTAGAAAATGTATCACATATGGAATGGAAAAGTAACTTCAATACAAGAGAAAAGAGTATATTAAAATACTGTTGAGTTATATAAATTCAAAGGATTTAAATCCATATACATATAATGACCAATTTAAACTATGTTCCATTTAATTATACAAAATTGGGGAACTATGTCCCATAAATAACAAGTGTATAATCTCTCTGGAAATTATGCAGAGGTATCATAACAGAAATCCCCAAGTGGGTTACTAGACAAACTTGAAAAGGAAAAGTCCAAAGTTATGATTGGACATGAAATTTGCTAGCAGAAGTAGTCAAGCCAATTGGACTTTAGGGGTTACCTACACAGAACAGAAATTAAGAAATTAATTATGGAGCATGAATTACAGACAATAAAATAAAGTGAAAGTGTACAAAATCAAAAAGGGTAAATGTTAATTACCTTACTAACAGCTAGGGAGAATCCAATCTGTATTAAAACGAGAAAGTTAAGTTAAGGGAAGAATAATAGGAATCAAATAATCAATATGGATTTAATTAAATTCAAGGCAATTCTTACTTTAAGTCCTCGACGGCTTAACGAATAAAATTGGAGACATGGAGAATTGTAGAAATCCCTGTACCAATTTATAAAAACAAATTCTTAGTCTTATCTATGATAATAATTGAATTCAACCCAGAAAAATACCTACAGACGAAAGGGTTAAAACAACAATAAATCCTTATGAACGAGAATGACGAAACAAGTAGAACCATTGAATAGATAAATCTAATTGAAAAAATTCCTCAGATTTATCCTGGAATGACATATAAGGAATATGCAAAAATTCCATAAGGGAATCTAAATCTCTTAAATCATAATAGGTTACAAATTCTCATGTCTGAGATTTAACTCGTTCTCAAAATATTATACGCTCAACGTTGAGCTAAGTGGGTGGAGTGTCAACCAATTCCTTCACAGTCATGAGGATATGGACGTAGTAAACAAAGGTATGGGAGACAGTCCAACAACAAAAACAAATACTGAAACGCCCTGAAAAACCAGCGTACAATGAAGAATAGAAATCATAATAAAGAAATACAAATTTTTTATCCGGATTTATGCAGGAACGCAACAGAATACAGAAATAACCATAAACATAGAGATGCAGTGGAAATAAGGCTTCATTTCATTAATATCAAATAACATAAATATGCTTACAAACATAATGGAAATAAAATAGCTAGGGTGCTGGTAGCGAATCTCTGAGAAGAGATGTGGCAGCTACAGACCTCTGAATTGTGTTACAATGAGGCTCGGGGACCTATTTATTTTGGAGAAACAATGGAGAACTCTAAATGTCCAAAAAACTAACCCTAGGAGATGAAGCGCCAAAACTATGGGCCCCGTTTGGATAAATTGGTGTTTCAACTTCCCGGGGACGTAACTTCGGCATATTATCTCCATTTGACGCACATGATATATCGTTAGAAAGATCTATCCGAGGACTACAACTTTTGCCATGAATATCAATTCCGAAACAGAATCATATTCGCTAACAAATGATGCCCAAAAACGTCGTTTAGGGCCTCAAAACGGCTCTGGAAGTTCAGGACCCGAAAAAACTGCTAAAAATAGTAAGTTGTGAAAAACTTAAAGAGACAATGGTGGGGCCCCAAGTGGAATAGGCGGGTGGCCACCAATATCCACCTGGATCATTCCTCCCCCCTTTGGAAGCAATGGTCCCCATTGCGTTGAGTTCCTCCATGAAATGAGGAAACTTCTACTGAACTTGGTCCCTGGTGAACCACTTGCCTTGGTACAAGAGTTGGCCAGCTTTGACAACCCGATACAGTTGGATCTTTTGTTGGCAAGTGTTCTTGATTTGCATGTCCACAATACAGTCTGTGGTGGCCTGTTCCATGTAGACTGGGTTTAACTCTTTTGGTGTGAGTTCTTCTTCAATGTCAGAGGTGTCCAGTAGAGGTGGGAAGTAGGGATGAAGGCGGTCTACATTGCATTCTGGGTGCAGACCAAGGAATGGTGGAATACTGAGCTCAAAGGCATTGTTCCCTACAGCCTTAGTGATGGTGTACGACCCATATCGAAGTGGTCGAAGCTTGCGGTGGGCTCCAGTGAGGCGCTCCTTCTACAAATGTAACCACACTTTTTTGCCCACCTGGAAGTTGTGTGGCACCTGATGTTGATCATGTAATTGCTTGTACTTAGCATTGGCTCTGTCCAATATGTCATGAACCTGTTGGCAGATGTGCTGAATGTGCTCGATGAAGTTGTTTTCTTTGTCAGCTTCAGACTGGACATGAGCTGAATCGACCTAAGTAGCCGCAAATGGCATGGCTACGTCAATGGGACATAGTGGCGGGAACCCCAAGCCCACCTGAAAGGAGCTGTGGCCGGTTGAGCTGTGGAGAGCCCAGTTATAACTATGTTGTACATAGGGGAGGCTCTCATCCCATGTGCGTGGATGCTTTGAATTGCACATGCGCATAATGTGTACAATCATAATGTCGACGACCTCTGTTTGGCCATCAGTTTGGGGATGGAAAGCTGTGGACTTGGTGAGCTTGGTGTCCAACATTGACCAAAGGCTGGACCAAAATGTGATGAGGAACCTGCTGTCATGATCTAATATGATATACTTTGGGATCCCAAAGTGCACCCACACTCATTCAAAGAAGAGTTTAGCAATGGCTTTTGCTGTGATATTCTTCTTGCGGGCCGCCATAATGGCCATCTTTGAGAATCTGTCGATGAACACGAAAACACAATCGTTTCCATGCTTGGTAGAAGGAAGGCCTGACATGTAATCCATGGAGATGGATTCCCAAGGTCGACTAGGGGTAGGTAGCGGAGTATACATCCCTTGCTTCTTGATGGTTGGTTTGGAAATGGCGCAAACAGTGTAGGATCTGATGTACTTACCAACATCCTGTCGAAGGTTTGGCCAATAGAAATACTTCTACAGTACTACCACTGTTTTCTTGACCCCAAAATTACCAGTGACTCAACTGTAGTGCGCTTCCCATATCATCATGGCACGCTCACTTGAAGGAACACAAAGGTGTCCCAGGTGACATAATAGTGCATCTTTGAGGTGAAAATTTGGAACTTGCGTACCCCCCAAGAGTGCCTTGTATGTGTGGTTGAATTCTGGATCGCTCCTGTAGAGAAGCAGCCAATTAGAAGTCTCATGCCCACAAGAGTTGATAACAGTGGTCATGGCCATGTTTAGTGGTCGGCAGAGGCAGTCTACAACATTATTGGTGCTACCCTTCTTATACTTGATGTTCAAACGAAATTGTTGCAGATATGTGGACCACTTCTGATGGTGATCGTTCTGCAACTTCCCTTGTGTCTATATGAACTACAGGGGTCGGTGGTCTGTGTGGATGATTGTCTCCTTCCCCAAAATGTAATGCTTCCATTGTTGACAAGCCTGCACAATGGAATACATTTCTTTGTCATAAGTGGGATACTTTCGAACTGTGTCGGACAATGTCTCACTGTGATATGCCACTGGATGCCCTCGTTGAGTAAGAACTGCCCCAATGGCATAGTCAGAGGCATATGTCTCGATCTCAAATGGTTGTTGCAAGTCTGGTAATGTGAGCACTGGAGCAGAACAGAGGCGATGTTTCAATTCTACAAACACCTTCTGTTGAGATTCCGACCAAAATAATTTTGCTTTCGCTTCTCCCTTGGTGACTTGACTCAAGGGCCAAGTGATATGAGAGAATCCCAACACGAACCTGCGGTAGAAATTAGCAAGACCTAGAAAGTTGCGAAGCTCGGTTAGGGTGGTTGGGACTGGCCAATCCCGAATGACTTGGATCTTTGCTGGATCCACATGCACCCCGCTTTCATCAATAATGTATCCCAGATATTTAACCTGGGTCATGCCAAAAGTGCACTTCTCCAAATTGTCACACACTTGTGTTGTTGTAGTGTTTGGAGGACTTCTTGGATGTGGTGGAGGTGCTCTTCCCAAGTCTGGTTGAATATTAGAATGTCATCCAAGTATACCACTACAAATGAGTTGGTGAATGGCCGCAAGATGTCATCCATCAACCTCATGAAGGTTGCTGGAGCATTGTTCAACCTGAAAGGCATGAAGAGCCATTCGAAAAGGCCCTCCTTGGCTTTGAAGGTAGCCTTCCACACATCATAGGGTTCGATTGGCACCTGATGATACCCAGACTTCAAGTCGATCTTGCTGAAATATTTTACCCCTTTGAGTTGGTCCAGAAGGTCATCAATCCATGGGATCGGGTACCCATTCCGGACAGTGATCTTGCTCAGTGTCGGATAGTCAATACAGAGTCTCTAAGTCCCATCCTTCTTCTCTACCAACACGATCGGGCTCCCACAGGGCGATGAACTTGGCCGGATGTGACTTTTCTGCAGCAGCTCCTGAATCTGCCTCTTGATTTCATCATTCTCCAGAATAGAGCGCCTATAGATTGGTCCATTGGGTAGCGGCACACCTGGGGTCAGGTCAATGGGGTGCTTGACCTGACAGTGTAGAGACACCCCTATGGGTGAGGTGAAGATGTCCCCTTACTCCTCCACAACCTTGTCCATTTGTTGTTGTCGTGCAGAGGAGCCATGTCTGGAGGTCGTGGCCACAGTCTTCTTCTTTCCCTAGGGGCAGATCATCAGGAAAACAAATTTCCTGGTTTTGGAAATGAGCTTACTGCATTGTTTTGCAGTAACCAAAGAGATAGTGGGAGGCAACGATATCTCTGGTATACTTTACAACTTATTTCCCAAAGTAACAATAACAACATGAGATCGAGACTCATACACAGCATGTCGCTTCCACAAGTATGGTTGGCCTAATAATACATCGGAAACATCAATAAAATAAATGTCACACAATACCTCATCCGTGAAGGGCTTGATGCTATAGGGAAGGCGGCACTGTTGGATGACGCGGAGATCCCTTCCTTGGTGAAGCCACTCGATTGCGTATGGTTGTGGGTGTGTTGTGGTCAGCAAGCCCAACCGCTTCACGACATCTTCTGAAATGAGGTTCTTTTGGCTCCCATTGTCGATAATGAACTGTAGCGGGGAACCCTTTACCCACATCTGGGAGTGGAAGAGATGCTCTGCCTCCTCTGGATCTTGTGGTTCCTCCTTCTGGATATTCGTAGTGGCAACAGTGGCGTTGGGCTTCGCATCAATAATCTGCTTCCCTTTGTCATTCCCCTTGTCAGGTTCTGATTTAGAGTCAGAGCATGCATCTGATTCAGAAGCCCTCATCTTGACCACCAGCGACTGCTTTGCTCAACACTCACTTGTGTTGTAAGCGGAGCTCTTATGGAACTCACACCACTTTCCCATGTCCTTCTTTGGCTTCGTAGTGTTGTTATTTGCTTGTGGCTTTGGAAGGTTGTCTTGGGCTGCCATGCCTTGGCTTTGTCCTTTGTTCTGCGGTTTTGGGGCACCTTTCCCTTGCTTTTGATTCGCAGATCCAAAGTCTCGCTTCTTCTGTTTGAATTTTGGCTCAATCTTGGCAGCATACTGGTATGTTGTACCAAGAGAGGAGATGTCGAGGAACTCCATTTCCTCCTGAATGTATCTGTGTAGACAACTGCGATACTTTAGCACCAAATGTTTCTTTGAATCTTTGATACCCAACTTTGTGCGCAGGGTATGGAACAGATTCGTCATCTCATGCACATCTTGATCCCTTTGTTGCCGCAGTGTGGTCCATTGTATGTACTTGTCCTCATAGCTTCCCACGGGATAGTATTGTTCCTTGATGGCATCTCAGAAAGAATTCCAAGTGGGTACGGCTGAGAACAGAGAGGGTTATGTCTTGTCCTTTTTCTCACAATAGGTTTCCCACCAGTCCTTGACATGGGGGGTAGCTTTGAGGAGTGCAAAAATAATCTTCTCCCGGTCGGAAAAGTCATGAATCGAGAAATATCCTTCTAATATATTCAACCATCTATCTACGACATCTGCATCTATTTGACCCTCAAATATGGGAATGTCAAAGTTTACTTGTACCTTAAAGGGAGTTGCGCCTCCAGAGTGGTTGCTGGATGTAGATGCGCCGTCAGTGGCAGTCGTTGAAGGATCCAGGTAAAGTTATCCATCATCGCGTTCATTTGTTTTTCGAGGGCCTCCTCGAGCAATATTTTGATAGGATCTCCCGCTCCCTCATCTTTCTTTTCATCCCCTATGGGCGTTCGTCGAGGTTTGCGAGGCTGATCTTGCAAAGGTTCCACCAGATCAAGCCCTAACTCCTTATACCCCAACCTCGTTGGGGACATGCAAAGAAGGATCGAGAAAAAGCAGACTGCTCTGATACCATTGATCTGGATTTATGCAGGAATGCAACAGAATAGAGAAATAACCATAAACATAGAGATGCAACGGAAATAAGGCTTCATTTCATTAATATCAAATAACAGAAATACGCTTACAAACATAATGGAAATAAAATAGCTAGGGTGTTGGTAGCGAATCTTTGAGAAGAGATGTGGCGTCTACAGACCTCTGAACTGTGTTACAATGAGGCTCAAGGGCCTATTTATTTTGGAGAAACAATGGATAACTCTAAATGTCCAAAAACCTAACCCTAGGAGATGAAGCGCCAAAACTATGGGCCCCATTTGGGTAAATTGGTGTTTCAAATTCCCGGGGACGTAACTTCGGCATATTATCTCCGTTTGACGCACATGATACATCGTTAGAAAGATCTATCCAAGGACTACAACTGTTGCCACGAATATCGATTCTAGAACGGAACTGCATTTGTTGGACAAACGATGCCCAAAAAAAGTCGTTTAGGGCCTCAAAACGGCTCCGGAAGTTCAGGACCCGAAAAACTGCTAAAAATAGTAAGTTGTGAAAAACTGAAAGAGACAATGGTGGGGCCCCAAGTGGAATAGGCGGGCGGCCACCAATATCCACCTGGATCAATTTTACCTGTAACGTATGGAGAGTGTTGTAATGAAAAAAACGTGAGAAATTCCGAGCACATGAGAATGAAGGGTCTCCATGCAAAACTCCTTCACCTACACATAACAAAACAAACGTATCAGGAATTCATAGGGTTAAAGGAATAATTGAAACCATTGTGTATACAATCTAAAACCAGAACTGAAATCGTATATCACAAATGGAAATGGAATACATAAACGCATTTGGGAAATACACATATCGAGGAAGTTTTTAATTTTGTGTTACTGTAAGATATTACTAGTCGAGGTTGCATTTTGCCATACAACGTAGAACCAAAACCTCTCGGAGAAGAATATCATGGGTTAGAGATGAACCCATATCTGTAATCCTGGCAAAACCAATCCAATGAGTTAGAAAACTATTTGAACAGAAAAACAAAGAGCTCTAAATTAATTTAAGAACTTATCCATTAACAAGCAATGACAAATTCATAATTACCTTAGCAGATTGATGAGATTTAAGCGCTTACTCTTGGCGATGTAGGTTGAATTCTCATCTCGTTATGAAATTAAAGCAGATGCAGAGAAAAGAGTAAAATAGGTAACAGAGAAAATGGTAGAAAGAGAGACACATAAAAACAAAATTGGAAACGAAACCCTAAACCCCAATTATGATGAGATCCTCATCGTCCATTCATGATAAATCCAACGATGGAGAAGTGCATGCATAGATGGAAGGTTCAATCACCAAGGGAACGAGCCATGTGACTATGGTACTCGGTATTAAATGACATATGATCCTGAGCACAAAATACGGTCCTGAGAGTTGATGTAACGTCATACGAAACCAGAGCCTCATTAAAACCTTCGTAAATGCCAAATCGTTTCATATCTAGTTACAGGGCTATAGTTAATGACGTGTATAATGTATAAGAGTAATTAAATTATGTCTATGCACATGAGATTTAAATGAAATTCGATAGGTTCATTATGATAGCGTTGAGGGACCCCTTACAACGTGGACATATAAATACGAAAAATGTAAAATTAAACTAAGGTTCATATGTAAGTATAACTATATGTTAAAGGGAGTAAGTGGAAGCTCCCTAGAATGTAACATAGAGCCCTCATAAAGGTAAGGTTGATTCATAAAGTTCACAAAGTGTGGTAGTAATAAATATGTGATGATAAATATAACTTAGGACGATACCAAATAAAAAGGTAAGTTCGATTATGAAGAGTTATATATATATATATATATATATATATATATATATATATATATATATATATATATATATATATATATATATATATATATATATATGTATGGATAGAGGTAAAATGATATAGATAGGTGTAATGTAATACCTTATCTGTGGTATGGAATATAAATAACATCATGAATGGGGTGGTAAAATTTATAAATTGTGGATAGAGTTAGGAAAGAGGTAAGTAGGGAAGAAATTATAGTGTAAGTGTTAAGGGTGGGACCTTAACTAATAATTTACCATTTTCCCTTGGAATAAAATGGGGTAGTTAATTGACATGAAAAAACTCATTGGAATTAGGAAATTGGATTATAGTCCCAAAGAGTAGATGTCAAGGAAATCCAAATCATGAAAGATGCATCAATCTCTAAAGAGGTAAGTAGGGAAGAAATGATAGTGTAAGTGTTAAGGGTGGGATCTTAACTAATAATTTACCATTTTCCCTTGGAATAAAATGGGGTAGTTAATTGACATGAAAAAACTCATTGGAATTAGGAAATTGGATTATAGTCCCAAAGAGTAGATGTCAAGGAAATCCAAATCATGAAAGATGCATCAATCTCTAAATCATGAACGAAGGATACAAGAAGTGAAATATACGTTACCATAATTATTAAACGAGAATTTGATAATTAATTATATTAAAGTACAACAACTAAAATGTATGTCAGATAATCTTCGTCAGAGTGTGACGAATCAAAGTAAGTCTATTGTATGTGAATAGTATGAATTCAAAAAATAAATAAAAAAATTGAAAATTGTTGGAAGCGGAGTTGTTACAAATGGTATCAGAGCCCATGTTAAAACACTGAGCCTAAATGTGTGCTCACACGAGAAAATGAAAATCCAAAAATTTTGTTGTTGTAAATTCTTTGGTTAAAAAAAAAAAATACACACTAATGTTTACTTCTGTGTATAGTGAATTAGTACAGAACCGTGTAGCTGAAACCATGAGTGAAGGGGATGAGTTGTATGTGGATCTGGGTGGTGCAGAAAATCCACCAGATCCTAATGCTCCATTGTTGGCCATGATACATCATATGCAAAGAGAAATGATGCAACTGAAAACCCACAACGAAAGATTATCGTTAGCCAACGAAGAACAAGAAAGGTTAATCAGATAATTGACCTCCAGGAACAGTCACGGAGGTGAAGTTCTGGTAAAAAGAGAAAGGAAACTGAAAACCACTCAGAAGAATCTGAGGATGATGAAGCCTCTAGATAATAGTTTAGAAGGAAAAATGAATTGCAAGGAGAATTTCGAAAAAACAAACCTCCCTCTTATGATGGAGAGAAGGAGGAAGATGCAGAAACTTGGTTTCTAAACATGGTAAAATACTTCCAAGTTTATGAGTATGGAAGTAACTTGAAAGCCAGGTTGGCTATTTACCAATTACAAGGAAAGGCTACCTTGTGGTGGGAGGAAACCAAAATGGTGCATGTGATAGATGAGAAAATTGTCACTTAGGAAGATTTCCAAATTAAGTTTTAAAAATAGATATTTGAATGAATACTATGATGATAAAGCCAAAGAGTTTCATGAGCTTAGGTTGGGAAAGCTTACCATTGATGATTTTGTTACCAAATTTACCAACCTGCTTCGCTATGTACCTTATATAAGGGAAGAGAAGGCAAAGGTACAACAATTTTTAAACTGCCTACCTACTATCTAGAAGGAGAGGAAAGAATTTGATAATCCCAATACAATGGATGAAGTTGTGCTCAAGGAAAGACTCTGTTATCAGTAGTTCAAAGGAAGAAATGAACAAGCAAAAAACTAGCAGAACAAAGAAAAGGGTGACTCTAGTGGAAAAAGAGTAAAACCAGCATACTTATCAAACTTTGGGAAAAATCACCAAAGGAAGAAGTTTACCAGAACTGGAGAAAATCAAACAGCCCAATCACAAACAATATCTAAACAAATAGATGGAAACAATAAAAGAGATGGAACTGTAAAAATGAGGGAGCCACTAAAGTGTTGTGTTTTTGGAGAACCTCATCTGCTACGAGACTGTCCTCACCGAACCATTCAGAACATACAAGTGTTGGGAGAGACAACTACTGTAAATGATGTGGCAAGAAACATTCCCAGAATCACTGCTGCAATGGAAGATCGTCAAGATGAACACCAATCAACCATGGTCGAAAAAGAAGGTATGATTTTTGAACAACCTATTTCTATTTTGATAGATCCAGGTGCAAACTTAAGTTATATAAGTCCTTAGATTGTGGAAAAGTGCAATTTGAAGTCAAAAAAAATTCAACAAGCTTGGTTAGTTCAGTTAGCTACAGGAACAAAAAGAAAAGTGACCCATAAGTTACCAAAGACTACTGTGAATTTAAATGGGTATGAAACTGAACTGAATTTGAATATTTTGCCTCTAGGTTCCTATGATGTGTTGGTAGGAATGGACAGGTTAGATAAAACATACTAAATTGTTTAGATAAAACAATACACTGTATAGATGGTAAGGGAAAACCAGTGATAGTGAAATGGAAACCCAAACCTATATCAGTGAGACATATTTCAGCACTTCAGTTGAAAAGGACAACAAGAAAAGGCTGTCAAGTGTATGCTATACATGTGGAATAATTGGGATAGAAAACTGAAAAAGAACTTGTAGAAAATGTACCAGTCATTAGAGAATTTAAGGATGTATTTCCAGATGAAATTCCTCATTTACTCCCTAAAAGAGAAATTGATTTTTCAATTGAGCTAATACCATGAGCTACACCAGTCTCTAGAGCCCCATACAGAATGAATACCCCGGAGTTGTTAGAGTTAAAACTGTAGCTACAAGAGTTGCTGGACAGAGGCTATATAATACCAAATGTATCTTCATGGGGAGCACCGATAATGTTTGTCAAAAAGAAAGATGGTACATTCAGAATGTGTATAGACTACCGACAACTGAACAAAATGAAAATCAAAAATAGATATCCTCTACCCATGATAGATGATTTATTTGATCAAGTGAGAGGAACCACAGTCTTTTCAAAAATTGATTTAAGAACAGGTTAACATCAACTGAGAATTAAAAATGAAGACATAAATAAAACTGCATTCAGAACAAGATATGGACACTATGAATTTGTAGTTCTACCATTTGGGTTAACTAATGCACCTCCTACCTTTATGTACCTAGTGAATAGTGTATTAAGTAAATATCTGGACAAATTTGTTCTAGTATTTATTGATGACATTCTGATATATGCTAAGAATGAAGTTGAACATAAAGAACATCTTCGAATTGTCCTACAAACACTTAGAGAACATAAGTTGTATGCTAAACTTAGAAAATTTGAATTTTATAAAGATAAAATTCAATACTTGGGACATATAATTTCAGAAAAATTATTAGCAGTGGACCCAGAAAAGATACAAGCTATTGTGGATTGGCCTGTACCTATTGATGTTTCCTCTATAAGATCTTTCATGGGAATTGCGGGATATTATAGGAGATTTGTAGAAATATTTTCAGCCTTAGCATATCTTATCACATCTCTACAGAAGAAAGGAGAAAAGTTTGAGTGGACAGGAAAATGTCAACTTAGTTTTGAACAGTTAAAACTTAAACTCACAACTGCTCCAATTCTAAAGATTGTTGATCCAAATCAAGAATTTGTAGTATGTACATATGCTTGTGAAGAGGGATTAGGAGCAGTGTTACTGCAAGAAAACTCAGTCATAGCATATGAGTCAAGGAAATTAAATAAACATGAATAGAATTACAGTCTGTATGACTTAGAGTTAGCTATTGTAATACATGCTTTAAAGATGTGGAGACATTATCTATTAGGAAAAAGGTTTGTACTAATGACAGATCGCATCAGTTTTAAATACTTTTTTCACACAACTTGATTTAAATACTAGGCAAGCTAGATGGTTGTCCTTAGTGAATTTGAAATGGAAATTAAACATATCAAAGGGAAGGAAAATAAGATTGTAGATGCTTTGAGTAGGAATGCTTGTCAAAATTTGAATAGTGTTGGGAGTAGTGAAAATTTTTATATAGAAGGATTGATCCAAGAAGTAATGAGAGAAGACCCGAACTATGAAAAACTCCAACAAAAATTGCAAAAAAATGAGATAGTGGGGTATACTCAAAGCCAGAAGGGACTAATTTGTTACAAAAACAAATTATACACCCCATGTGAACTCATTAAAAAGTGAAATTCTAGATGAGTATCATAAGAGACCCTATGCAGAACATCCAGGGTATCAGGAATTGATTTCAGCCTTAAGAAAGAATATGTTCTGGCTAGGTATGAAAAAATATGAAGCTATTTATTTAGCTATATGTTTGGAATGCCAGCAAGTAAAGGTAGAGCATCAACATCCAGCAGGATTGTCGAATCCTTTACCCATCCTAGAATGGAAGTGGGAAACAATTTCCATAGACTTTATAACTGGATTTCCAAGAACTAAATACCAACATGATTATATCATGGTATTTTTTGACACATTGACAAAAATTGTACGCTTCTTACCAGTACAATCTACTTTTGGTACAGCTCAAGTAGCTAATGCATTTATGAAAGAGATTGTAAAGTTGCATTGTATTCCTAAAATGATTATATTAGACAGAGATACAAAGTTTACTTCAGCTTTTTGGAAGACTCTGTTTGGGATAATGGGTACCAAATTGAACTTTAGTACCGTATACCATCCCCAAACCGATGGGAAAACTGAAAGAAAAAACCAGATTTTAGAAGCATGTTGAGAATGTATGTGATGGACAGACTGACAAAGTGGGAAGACTTTATGCATTTGGCAGATTTTGCCTACAATAATAGTTACCAAGCCTCAATCAAGATGAGTCCTTTTGAAGCATTATATCGCATAAAGTGCCATACACCTCTAAGTTGGAGTCAACCTGAGGATAAGTTAATACTTGGACCTGATGCATTGCAGGAAATGGAAAGGATTGTAAAGAAAATTAAGCAAAATATTAAGATAACACAAGACAGGCAGAAAAGCTATGCAAATAAAAAGAGAATTCAATGTGGGCGATCATGTCTACTTGAGGATTAAGCCCAAAAAGAGTACTTTGTACACGGGTAGCTGTGCAAAATTAGCAAACCTTTTCATTATTATAGGCAGCCATACGAGGCAGCAAGCAGCAAAAGAGAGTTCGATCTCAGGTCGAAGGGGTAAGGCGGCAGTGAGGTGGTTCGATGAAGGCTGGTAGCAAGATCGAAGAGCTCAGGCAGGTTTCAGGTCTGGTTTCTCTGCCTGCTCCACCGCGTCCTTGCTAGGTAATAAAATCCCATCCCATCTGTTGGCTGTTGTCTCCTTTAGGCAACCAACCACCCCCAATCAATCCGTTGAACTCAATCAATATTGTCTGTCGCATGGCTTAATCGATATGCTCATATGTCAGTGTGGCTCAATGTCTTTTGTCGAAGGGTGAGAGGCTCCCTCCTGGTGAGAGGCTTAAGGTTCAAGGCTTAAGGTTCAAGGGTCATGGCTCGCCCCTGTGTGTTCGTGGCTCTGAGGTAAATCCTAATCCATCTCCTTCCTCCTCAAACTTATAAACATATCTTTCCTAAGCTCCTCAACTCAAAATATCTTTCCTAAGCTCCTCAATTGTAAATAAACGTATATAACGTGATGTGTTATGAGCACCTAGCTGGTATGGTTGTAGTTGTTGGTGGCGTTATTGTCGTTAGTTGGGCTAAGGCAAGTAAGAAAGAAGAAAGCACCAGCAAGTCGGAGTTGTTTGGTCGAAGTAAGGCAAGCGAGTAAGCAAGCTCGCAAGTAAGCAATTCCCGGGGTGTTTTAGTTTGGTGGGTAAAGGTTTCCAGGCAAGCGAGTAAACAAGGGAGCTCCGTCAAGTTCTTAATCGTGAGGTCGCAAGGTCGAAGCAGCAAGCTGGCCCGTTTCATTTCATCTCCCAGCTAGCAGCAATCCTAGCGAGTCCAGCTGGACATCTCTCTCACCTATCCGTTGTAAACGTTGTAAAATGACATTATTCATTAATAACAAATCATTTTCACATCAGTTGGCTAAGTAGTCTCATATTCATATCAGGCTCAAAAGTGTCGATACAGCGTGCTCAAATGGCCATCTAATCAATTTATCCCGGTACTCGCCTTGTAATAATTTCCGCTATCTGTTGGCAGTCAATCAAATCAATCAATCACTGGGCTTGGCTGATGGCTTGTGGCTGATGGCTTATGTGGAATGGCTTATGGCTTGTGTGCTTGGTTAGGCTTGTGGCTTGGCTTGTGGCTTCTGGCTATTTGAATGAAAGCTCCTGGTATGGGCTCCAGGGCTTCTGGCTATTTGAACAATGCTTTCGGGCTCCTTCCTCCCATATTAAAGGTTGAGTTATTCTCCTCTCCCTCCCTATTGGAGTGCGTCAAGGTTCAGAACCCACTCTCCCTAGGAAAGTGCACTGGAAACATATTTCGATACGAATAAACGTCCGATACGCACATAGGTCCGTCCTCGCGAATGATGCTTCTTTCCTTTGGAGACCGTGAAGCGGGAAATAGATAGGGAAAATGACTGGGCATAAAGGGCGCCGGGCCAACATTCTCGCACCTGTACGCCTGCTGGGATATTGTTCTCTTATTCCGAGCGAACATCTAGTGCCTGGCCCGGCGGGCTAAGTCCATCTTATCTAAGCTAACTCGGTGCTTGATCTTCGCCTTAGTCGAAAAAATCTTTTTACTATATTCTTTGGGTTACTAGCGGGGTGAGGGGCTTTGGTCGAGCAACTAAAGTTCCTAAAAAACACTTCACTATGGAGCACTATGGATGGAAGGAAATTAGAATCTCTAAGCGTGGTACCTCCCTTGTTCTCCGCACCAGGAAGGGGGAAGCAACCAACTTATTTATTATGGGAAAGAATAACCACGATCCCTGAATGAATCGAGGGGAGGGAAACTTGAAATAAAGAAGGGGAATTGATAGACTCGCTTTCGAGTACGGATATAGCCTCATATATGCTTGGGGGGAGAGGTACTATCATTCATTCCTGCTACTCATCTCATCGTGTGCTACAGAGATTGAAAGAAATCCTTTTGGGGGTATAGTAGTGAGGGGGCCCCTGTCTGGAACTTATTCTCTCTCTCTAGTGACCGACAGCATACGAGCTCGCGGCCAAGCCCCTCTACCAGATAAGTGACTTAGAAGAAAGTGCCTTACAAAGCCTTATCTATTTCTGGTGCGTCATATATATATATTAAGAGCCTACCGTTTGACCAAAGGCCTCCCAAATGACTTTCAACCAAGAAGGTAGCAACCTTGGCCTTATGCTGAACATGGACCTAATTCTCTCTCCCGGGACCAACTCTTTACAAGCACCCACTTCGTTCGGAAACCTATTGACTGATGGAATGGAAGGGGCGGGCAGGGTATAGATTGGGGGTGGGATGTTCCAGTTACAATATACCTCTTTTTTACGAGATTAGTGACCCGACCATATGTACTTAGATCGTCTATAGAACAAGCTCATGTTTCTACGATCTCAATCTGTATTTACTTGAATGATGCTACAAAAAGGCCGGATATATTCTTTTTCTAATTGAACAAAAGCGAGGATCGGAAGTTAAGACTAGGGGGGGGGGGGTTAAGTCTATTCAAAGAAGCTTTTATAGAAATAGAGAATATAAAATGAAATAAGACCGAACGGAACGAGGGTTCTGTACTTGTGAATGGGTAGCTCAAACGGAGGGAGCTATGAAGCCCTTTTTATTAATTTATCTATCTCGAGGGATCAATCGATCTATCTCCCTCTAATGGACCCAGGGAGGGAATTTTTGCATAAGAAGCTAGGAGATCCAACCCTGCCCAATGGGATGGGAACACCTGACCCAACAGATCCCTATTGAATAAAGAAATAAATAAAGTTAGGAGCCCTCTCCTCGACCTCGTAACCTCGGCCGAGTCCCTACGGGCCTTTAGTTCTTCGAGTTCGCTACCTCGCCCTCCTTGGGTCGGGCGAGCCCGCTTAACACTACCTCTCCTCGACCTCGTAACCTCGGCCGAGTCCCTTTTAGGCCTTTAGTCGAGAGTTCGGCAAGCTCACCCTCACCCTAGCTAATTCTTTATTTCATACATACATAGGGTAGGTCTCCACCTTTTATGGCTACGCATAAGTCTTCCCGACCTCGACACTTATGTATACGAGATACCGACTGGTCCTCCCGGCCGGGTAGATTGGGAAAGCAAGGATCAAATGAACCACTTCCTTCTTAGGAAAACCCCCAATAAGGTAGCTTGCTACTATGGAAGAAAGTAGGGGGCCGATAGGCGCTTGCTTACCAAGTTGATCGCCTTGGATAAAGGGATGTTATCTCAAGGTATGTTATGGGGTCGTATAAAGTATTCGGCCGGGGAGAAGCATCTAGTTCCGCCCTTCCCCCCAGACAGGTGGTTTATGGAATTTGTTGTTGAAGATCTATCTGGCTGGTATAAGTATAAAGTGGTCTGGCCGTTCTGTTAGTACGTTATTCTATGGCGTGTAATATTGCTAATTCTGTACTTAACATGTATAGGGAGGGGGCCTTTAGAGTGATGTTCGCCTTGAGTGTAACTACTTATTTTGTTTTGATTGACTTCGCGGGTGATAAATAGCTAAAGAACTAGGCAGAGGGTTTACGGGGTAAAAATAGCAGGGTTAATCAGCCCATATATTTATTACCATCGAGATAAAGTAATACTTCTTTTTTTATTTCTTTGTATACGATATTATGGTACGATCGATTAGGGTCGAATCCCATACGATGCTAAAGCATAA
Organism: Pinus albicaulis; assembly: GCA_034641835.2. Lineage (NCBI taxonomy): Eukaryota > Viridiplantae > Streptophyta > Pinopsida > Pinales > Pinaceae > Pinus > Pinus albicaulis. Next base: position 429,345,436 of record CM076584.1, on the reverse strand, counting down.
TTACATATATAAAGAATGATAATGAAACAGCCTTGAGCTTCCCTTACCCATATGATGAGTGAGCGTTAAAACCCTATTTGGGACAGCCTTGAGCAATATATAAAACCCCGAAATGATGTCTATTTCCAACTATATCCTAACTCTGAAAGAAAGTGGATTCGGATTGCGGGCACGCCGAACTATTGTTCGGTCAGTAAGAATAATTCGCTTAAATGGCTTTGAGGGAATAAATATAGGGTGTAGGGCGGGCCGGGCGAGAGTACTTTATCTACGACTACGATTTGGCTTCGTAAACCAATGAAAAAGAGGCTCTCTGCAGGCCGCTCTGGCAACCCTGCATGTTTTATTTTACTGGTTCACATAGTCTTGGTATGGTCTAGTCCAGTAACACTCGTATGACTGACTGTAAGGGGGTACGACAGCTGCCGAAGAAGGAGTAGCTTCTGTTTGTCCTGTGAATGCGTATGAATGGGTAAGAGTGTCCCTATTGTATGTAGCCGGATGTCTGAGTGTAGCTAAGTATGCTCCCTGCCTTCCCTTCGGTAAGACTGTTTTCTATATATCCTCAAAGAAAGGGGATAACATTCCAAGAGGAGAATCTATCCATCCAAGCAAGATTCTAATCATCCATCCGAAAATTAGGTTATAACACCTGGACAAAAAATAAATCAGTAAAGGGAAGGGAAGAACAATTTATTAATGGCCTACCCGATTGTCAAGGCTGGGATTTCTATCATCGCCTTTTTTAATATGTTCTGCAGAATCTGTATGCGGTTCGTGTGATGCAACAGCGTCCATATTCTCTTGAGCTGCTTCATCATCTAATTGAGTAGCACTAACATGTTCATCATCGTCACCTAATGGCTGGCAGTGTCCTTGAGAGAGGCTCAACAGTTTCACTCGCAGTTGCATGACCCAGCAGCTTCAGTTCGAGCAGATTGAATTTCATTGCACCCGGCCTATTGTGTTTAGGTTTGACCCCTTAACGCGGCACTTCTTTCACTTTGACTTACTATTTGAGATGTTTCCCTTGGCGGCGGTTTGAACATCTTTCCCTAGAAAGATTGGCCATTTTACGTTGGCGGCGGTTTGAACATCTTTCGATGGCGGCGGTTTGGTGAGGGTGAGCTTGCCGAACTCTCGACAAAGGCCCGAAAGGGTGAGGTAACGTGGGAGGAGACGACCAGGTAGGGGGCTCGACCAACAGGAGAGGAGCAACTCTCTTTTGGGGGAGGGGGTGAGGGTGAGCCTGCCGAACTCTCGACAACCGGAGAGGTTACGAACGATGGCGGCTCCCGACCAAAGGAGGGGGAGGGGCCCCAAAAGCCGCCATCAACTTGAAGAACTATAAGGCCGCCATCGATTTCTCTCTCTATTTCCTAAAAAATAGAGGCCCGGTAGGGACTCATACATTCATATGTGTGAGGGATTTATTGCTCACCTTCTTCATAGAGGTGAGGCCCGGTAGGGTGAGGTAACGAACTCTCGACTAAAAGAAGAGGGACTCGGCCGAGGTTACGAGGTCGAGGGACTCGGTCGAGGTTACGAGGTCGAGGAGAGGAATCGAACTCTCGACAAGGGGGAGAGGAACATCTTTACCTATAAAGATTGGCCATTTGACCGTGGCGGAGGTTTTGGAATATTGATAGATTAGCCACTCAGTCTAGCGAGGCTCGCCCATAGTACTTTGCAGGCCGATTAGCCCTCGCCCCGCTACTAACCCATGATTAAGAGTGCCTCATCCAAGGAAATGAACCCTTGTCCTATCATAATAGATCCTTGTCCTATCAGATGAGATAAGGTCACATCCGCAACCCTGCCCTACCTATCCCGGATTCGTTAAGTCATGGTAATAAGTTGACCCGAAATCCCCAGCTCGACCAATACTTTTCTTGATTGCTTGCACCTCAATCGAGAAGCTCGACCATAGCCTATAGGTACTTGCCCGAGCGTAGCGTAGCGTAGTTCATTGTCAGTGCAGCCACTTACCCGATAATCTTACCCGCTTACCCGAAACGATAATCTTACCCGAGCCCGAGAATAGCATTGAATATATTCATTGTCACAGCGTACAAGATATGAATCATCAACGTAGAAGATGTTAATAAGAAACTCACTGGACCAAACCCATAGGCCTAACTAGATTGTTATCAAGGAAACTACAGGCAGGCGATAGTCAGCTTTCAACACGCTATCTCTATAACTATGAGAGTTCGAACATCACTATTAGTGTATATAACTATGATGTTTTAATTAGGTTAATACTGTGTTATATTCAACATGCTTGATTAGCTGTAAGTACAGGTTTCATCATTGAGCTGCGTTTTCTGCATAACATCTTATAGCTTCTATTACACTTAGTTGGAACAATAAGTTCGTATATACTAGTAACTCTTATTACGCCATACCATGGATTTAGTTCACATGTTATAAGCATTCAATCTACTAGTATCTCTATAAGTAAACCCATATACTAGTGCTCTTTATTAAGATACTTAATCATATCAAATACTCTTGTTCCATACTCATCAAACAACCTGGAAGACTTATGGAACTATATCAGGTTCATGAAAGCATAGTGATTACGACATAGAGCTAGAACACTCGAATCATATTAGATATGTGATATAACTAGCCAATAACAGAGCTCGGATTGGATAGAGATGGTGGTAAAGCCATGTAATGATTACGTATCGTATTGACCTAATATATGATGCAGAGTGAATAGACATTACTTGTAGAGAACAGGCAATACTCACAACATAACAACAAGTTTGGTTACTCATCTTCTACATGCATTGTTTCCATAATAGTTACAGCTTAGTATAAATGTGAGTTCATTGGTTCGATCTGCTTGGGTACTGTGATTACGGAAAGAGCTCATACTCTTCTCATAGAGACTTCTATTCCCATAGCTATTAAGTGTTGTGCTAATTAAGAGCAGCTTATAGATAGTCATGTAATTAGAATGAATGAAAGCAGTCATATTTTATAAGTGTGATGTGTAATGTTATAGATGGTAATCATACTATAACTAAGGAGACTAGAATCCTAAGTATTAACATGATAACCACTAGTATTGAGCTTCCTATTAGATATATTAGTAACCAGTATGTACATAAGATATGGGAATACAAGACCTTTATTATATGTAAAACAGATACAACAAGCTTATCATAGCTGTGATAAAGTGGAAGCTATCTATACCTCATGTAATCTCTTACAAGTCGTGGACACAGTATAACTATGATCATACACGTTGATTATGTTAAATACGTGACTCATAAGAGCTGTGAATACTAGTAGATCATAAGCTTTCATTAGTATAAATCCCGTTTATTGACTAGCTATAACTCCATATTAGAAAGTAATCATAATGGATACTCATTACTAGTAACATGTAAGCTAATCGGAGATCATGGTAAAGTAATGGAGTTTATACTTAATATAATGTGTGTTGAACTTACAGTATATACTAATCACTCTTTCAGCTTATATGGGAATAGTGATCACCTATAGTTACAGCTGTAATCATAAGCTACTAGTCTACATGTTTACACTATTGGTCTATAAATTATGTCGAATTCCCTTGTGATTACCATTGTTACGTTCATCTATTATACAAAGGTTACATATTGCACTCGAACCAATTGAATCAATGAGATAGTGATGTTTTATTACCATAAGTACTACTCTATCTTCTACCTATTGAATACGGGAATAGCTTTGAAGGGTATAGAGCTTGGTTAGTCAGCATCAATGATAAGCACTATCTCTATAAGTAATGGGAATACAGCTAGGTTATACCTATAATAGGGTTTTTGAACATCATGCTAATACTTCACCCTTTTGAGACGGTGTTGACTCTGCTCATATATGTGCTTTATTATGTATATACCATGGACTTTATAGTGTTGTGATCTTGTTAAGCTGCCTATTCCTTATATGTGTTGTATTAGCTGTCTGCTTATTCATATTCCCATATTCATCGCATACATATACAACCCAATAAGAGAAATTAAGGCAGATAGTACTAATAAACCCATAGATTAAGCTCATTGTACTATACAGGACACCATTGATATAGTACCATACTTTGATTTACCGTGTTCCATATTATTGAATAAAGGGAAAGCTAGTGTAATGGCTACTACACAATGGGGATACAAGTAAATGATATAGTAGAACACATATCCCTATAAGATAGAACATGATCGGGCATATACCACACCAGTGAAGCTTAACTAGTACTGATTCCCTATTCAATACGGGTAATGAGTAAGAACCAAGCAGGTAGAGTAAGAGTATCCATGTTATATAGGTCATGATTAGCCATGTGTTCAAGCATGTTATATGAGTAAAGCTTAACCTACTATCTCTATTATATGCATACAAGCTAGTGATCTTACTAAGCTATAAATATCAATGGGAATACAACACACCATAACTCTCATGTAAGCTCTAATAAAGCTGGATATACAAGTAGATAGTACAGATTGAAAAAAGAGCATTCCATATCTATTCAGTACTTGATTAGGTATAAGCTTATAGACCATAAGGTTACTCATATTCAATAAAAGAGAACACGTATCCATAAGTAATACAGAGTATAAGCTATGTTCAATTCAAGAATAATCAATGATAACATGTATTACGATCCTGAACAAGGAGCTTGCTAGGTATATCTGTGTGTATAAGCAGTTCCTAAGCTTGATACCACTCAGCTTGATTACTTACCTTGTATCTATAGTTTATGCGGCTTATATAGGGTACACTAATCCCGTCTAAAGATTGGAACGGGGGGATATGACTAAGCTCGTGATAAGAAAGGTAAGCTATTCAAATGAAACAAGCTACATAGAAGCTCTGAGTATAAGCTTGAAACATACTAGTCAACTCCATTGATTGGGAAGCTATGGTAATACTAGTACTATGTGTATTGATTGTGAACCTGTAAGTAAGCTATAAGTAAGTACACACTGATCTGTATTACTAATCTATAACAAGGGGTTTTCTTCATTGATTAGACTAAGCTGATAAGAGCTCATGATTACCACTATATCTGTACTTGCATATTCAACTAGTACTATTACCATATTCTATACGGTTCAGATCACTGAATAGTGCTTACCTAATGAACACTAAGGAGAAATTATCATGCATTTAATACTAATCACAGCTTTAACTGTTACTAATATGAGTGATTTCCATTACTTTCATGATTACTTTAATGAAACAGGTATAAACATGAGACTTAGAACTATACCCATATGAGCTTAGTAGTGATACTTAACCCCATAGTAATATGGACAGTGAAATATTGCCATTATTTATCCTTTTCATTTTACTTGGGTTAATTTCATGTGACAAGTGGCTTTTTCCCTAGGGCACGTGGTGCCTTATTTGCATGCAAATAAAACATGTTACCTAAGGCGTGCAAGTCATTCTTCCTATTCCATTATGCTGGGAAATGACTACCATACACATGCTGCTAAGATATTTTGGAAGAAGCTAATATACATGTTCCTATACGATGCCATACCGGACTACTACAAGTCTAGTTCTTAGCGTCCCATGCCCTAAGGCCTCCCCCCTGCCGTTCACAATGTGCTAGCCTTGTTCCCAGCCAGAATGCCAGTCCCAGCGGATGAACCTGGTCCTAGTCTATTCACCGGTGCCGTAGAGAAACTATGTTACATATATATGTGTTTATCTATATACGATTTCACATAGAGACGTTGCACTTATCCCAGACCAATCCACTACGGTTGGGCTCAACTAATTGTTGAATCCGCTGGGCTCTGCTCAGAGACTGGGCTAAGCACTAAGACACCACTTACTTTACTGGGCTTTTCTAATTGTTTCCACTTGGACTCGTATAGAGACGTTATACCCGCATCTCTACATTTTCACATAGTCTATATCTCAGCATCTCTATGTCCTGGCCATGAACACAAAGACTCATAATTCAATGTGTCCATCTATTTTCATTATACTATATGATTGATATGGCCATCTCTACTTGTTTATATACTAGTTTGATACGGTGATACTGGCATATTTACGTTAGAATTGCATATCTACTATGGGGCCAGGTCTAACGCCATGGAGACGTTGATTGAACTTGTTGCCCATAGGCCATATGAGTTCGGGCTAGTCGATGCTGTCGAGATCCACTACTAAGGCCACCAGGTAGTGCCGATGCCAGAGCGGGGCTAAGAGAATACACTTGTAGACACGTTGACACTTGAATTCACCTGGTCTTCTTCCTAAGCCTAAGAGTCACTTATATTCTCCCTAGTTTTCACATATGATGAAAAAAAAAAAAAAAAATTTTCAATTGGTGGGTTTCTGTCCACACACCAGCATCTCTACGTCCTGGCCATTAACTAAGTGGAGTTGGATCTAGTTCGAGTTCCAAAACCTCTACAAAGGCCCAGCGGGTGCCTACTACCGGAGCAGCCGCTGCTATAACTGTAGAGTCAAGACCATGCACATACATCATTTGATTTATTCTAATTTTATGTTTTGGCTCAATGACACCTTGTTTTGATTGAGTCAGATGACATTTTGAACCAGGCTCCTCATAAGGAAGGGTTCCTCTTTCTCCAGGTCTTTTTTCACCAGGTCTATTTGAAAGGGCTATTGGAACCAGGCTCATCTTTCTTAAATAGGGCTATTTCGACAGCGCTCCTCCTTTCCTTCCACATAAGGCAAGCGGTAGCAATCATTTCCAACTGGTGCTCATTCCCAAGCGGTAGCGATGATAATAATGAGGGCGAACGGAATAGGGCGGATTGAATGCGGATTGAATGGCGTAAATCAATGTCCTCTTTGTGTAGAAGTTGCCTGTGCCGGTGATAACACCTATTTTGGAATATGTTGAAGTGGTTGGTGGTAACGCTCTTCTCGTAAGACTCATCAGTTGATAGAATAAAAGAAATTGATTCACTTGATCGATGCCTCTCCCGTAAGATGGGTCATTTTATCAGATTGTACTAGGGATATTATATAATAGCCCTTGCTCAATGGGAATAGTTCTATCTTCAAGTATAAAGAAATAAAGCTAAGCATTTAAAGCATAAACACTTGTATTGATACCTGGATCAAGTTACCTGGCATATACTGGGATGGCCTCCAACGAGTACCGGAAAAGAATCATCACCAGCGAGTACTGATAATGCAGGGACACCTATATTTGGTACCGGCATCTACACTTGTATAAACACCTGAAACCTACCTGGATCTACTATTAGCCATCAGCAATGACCTTATTTCTGTCTTTCTATGCTAGGCTACGTGGTAAGGCTATGTCGGGTGACTATGTTGGATGGTTCGCTCGCTACTGGTCTGGTCCCATCGATAGTAACCACTTTATACTCTAAGGGTGGGTTGCACTAATAAGAAAGATTGCTTCCATATGCCAAAATCCAATAATAAAGGAGGCTAGCTCCAAGAATAGGTTATACCGCTTTCTAGCTGGCTTTCATGGCAGATGGCTGGTATGAATGAGCTCACCAGCTGGGGCTTAATCAATGGAATCAATTCATTCATATCACATCAATTATCAATCCCATTCATTCTGGCTGGCATCACTAGCTTGGTCTTGCTATCTGGTCGTTATCTCGCTTGCTGGCTAGTGGATCCTGCTGAGTTTCAGTGATCACAACCTGCCCACCTTCTTTCCTTCTTACTTACCTTCCCTTCTAAGCGTGCATTAGCTATGGCTTAAGTTATTGAGACCGAATAAAGAGCTTAATAACACACCATCGAAGAAGAGAAGGAAGGGGTACGGGTATGAGACTGACCCATCATGATAGGCAGGGGGAGACGGGTAACAATAGGTGGGTAATGCATAGCAGTGGCTCAACAATTTTGCAAAGTAAGAGTGGTCATCTGTCAATTTGACACTGCCTTATTATATGTTGTTAGTGCTTGGGTCGGCAAACCAGTTGTATTCCCTTTTGAAAGCCTACACGATGAAGAAATCTTTATGTGACCTACTGCGTGCAACCAATCCTTTAAATACCGGTTCACCTCACAGGCCTGAACTTTGAGCATTGCACGGGCGTTCAACAACAAAAACACTTGCTTGAGGAAGGAATCTTGGTGGAGTGGGTTAGTTAGCACTTAGACCACCATTCAGATCCCTTGATCAGCCTACTTGATGAATGTGTGTGCGCGACCTGCTGCTCACAACAACCTGTCGTCCTGTCATCTTAACCACCCTTTATATATAGGCTCAATTACTTGAACTTAGTCATTGGACGGGCTATACACTTGTCACTTTGCTATTGACTTGATAAGCCTAGCCTGCACAATGAATGCAAATGGGTTGCACAGGAACAACCGTTGGATCCCCTTTGTCACACTCATGCCTGAATAGATAGATAAGAGGGAGGGGGTAGGTGCTTAGACCATTCTGATTTCACTTTTTGAAGCCTACTTTTGGACAGGAAGTGAGTGGGTGGCACAGGCAGAAAAGGAACCACCTGTCTGTCGTTGGATCGTTGGAACTGCTTGCATTTAGTCAATACAGCCAAACCCCTTAGATTGGATGGATGGATGGAAGGAACTGAAATGCATGAAATCATTGATTTTACTCAAGCAAACTGCAAGAAAAGGCAATATCTTCCGTATGGCCAGCACCAGCGAGCTAGCAAGCTTTGTGTCATGTTATCCCCCACTCTCTTTCCGATCCAGCCAGCCAGCCATGCCATCCAGCAATCGCATAATGGGTACGGGGCTCTGGTTCTATCACCCCAACTCAACGCATAATGGATAGCTTGGGGCTGGCTATGGTTTGATCCACCAAAACGAAACGCTGGCAGGAGCTAATAAAAAGGAGATAGGGTGGCCCCCTAATAAACGAGTTGCTTTACCGTACCGTATTTACATATATAAATAATGACCAGCAGCACCCATATTTGATTCCCTCAATCGCATTCCTATCAATCGAAGGGCCAACGTCAAATAATATATGCCCTGAAGGTAAGTGACCCAATAATCCATCTCACTCATAAGTCAATGGATCATCCCTTATCCGTTCTGACGAGTCTGACGAGATTGGATCTCCTCACCGACTCATATAGTCCCTCTTCCCTCGCCCTCCTACCTCTAAGAGTCACGACTCCGTACCTCGCCCCTCTATTCTATTTTGACCCCTTTGCTTCTTTCTTCTGTCCGATCTGAACGGGCCTCAACTCGATAGCTCGTCATTCCCGATTGCTAACCGCATTGCAGACCAGGAACCGGATAGCCTTAGAGGAATGAGCCAGAGAATTATGTCACGCCATTCCAAGCAATAGGGTCGCCCGACCAGCAAAGGACATAAAAGAACAGGGCGCCTGCAGAACAAAAAGTGGGATGCCTTTGAGGGAATAAATATAGGGAGGCTGGCGGGTCGGTTAGGTGATGAGCTCAAATAACCTCACCCTCATGGTAACCAATATCATGACTGGACCCCAAGTGGAAGGCAGGTGACGGCGACGACCTCTAATCGGTCTTTTCTAACTCATATATTGACCCATAAGATGAATCTCAGTATATTACCTTCTACTACACCGGCCTTGAACCCTCAGCCGGCCGGCTATGTTCACCTTGACCTCGACCTTGACCTCCACATCGACATCTACCTGGAGCACAACTAGACTCTCTACTGCTACCTTGAGCACGACTATCACATATCATACTGTGAGCCCTATTCCTAGGAAGGAGATAAAGACCACTAGCTTGAATCCTCTCCCAGAACCCCAGAACCTCAATCTTCCCATTTTCCTACCTTGCCCGATTAATAAGCGGACAAGCGACTACGTTGATGGCGGCCCCCTTGTCGAGAGTTCGATTCCTCACCCATATGAATCGGTGAGTCCCTCTCCTTGTAGTCGAGAGTTCGTCCCTCACCCTACCGGGCCTCTCCTATCGTTCTTCAAGTTCCTCTCTTTTGGGGCCCCTCCCCCTTCTTTGGTCGGGAGAGTGGGTTCGTAACCTCACCCCTTCCCCCAAAAGAGAGTTGCTCCTTCCTTGCACGTCCCTCACCCTCACCCTCACCCTCACCCTACCGGGCCTTGCCCGATGCGGACAAGCGGCTTCGCCCTTACCTTACCACCTTTTATCTCCCACCGTAGGGCCTTAGTGCTGCTAGCGTAGAGCCCCTATCTTCATTAATAAGCCCTTAACCCCTTACCCTTTTCTCAAGATAGAATGCCTGCGTAGAGCCCCTATGTTCATGCTGCTAGAGCCCCAATGTTATTGTTCATAGAGCCCCAATCTTCATTAAGCCCACACCCCCTTACCCCTCTTTCTTTTACTGCCAAGCACCTAGGCTAGGACAATTGAGCCACTAGATGCCAGCCAGGAAGGCGTGATCTGTAGCTGTAGGGCACAGTATCAGTAGAGGAATCTGAAGACCTTGGGAATACAAGACACCTGCCAGAAAGAATACATTCTCTTTACAGCCCTAGCTACATGCTTTCAAGCTTTAGGAGGAAATGCTTTAAGACCCAGGAGCAGTGCCTGAGACTATTGGATGTTCTGAGGCCAGGGAACTGGGATTAGCTTCATCAACCCTTGCCCGATGCGGACAAGTGGCTTCGCCCTTACCTTACCATCTTTTACCTCCCACCTTTCTGAATTTACTTTCTCTTTACTGCTCTAGCATCATGCTGACAAGGAAATGCTAGAAGACCTCAGGAGCACCCAAAGGGTGGGCATAGCGAATAGGGGATAGGATAGGGAAGCAGTTCATGAAGCCCTTACTCTTTGATCTGAATACAATACCTAGCCCGCCATAGAGTAGATTATCTGTTACTCAGCCCTATAGCTACATCACCTTTACCTCTTTATCAGTACCAATACCCTCTAGTTGCTTAGAACAGACTTACTATATAGATGGATGGCGGCCTTGTTGGGACATTCGAAGCTAAACTATTGAGGGAAGCTCTTCAATCGGCCTTTGGTTCACAATGCCGCTCATAGTAGTGACCCTTATTCAGCTTCAGCGGTTGACGACCCATTGGAGATGATGGATCTCGCCTCTCCTTTATCATTCAAGGGTGAGCCTTTCTTTCTTTAGTAGGGTTTTACTGCCAATGTGTTTCACTTAGTAGAATCTCATTTCCTGGTTCCGAGAAATCGTTATCATCATACCGCTCTCTCAGTAGCTCCGAAAGTCTCTCCTTCCCACCATTTTGGCAGCTCTCATTACATGGGCTTTCACCACTACTCTGGCAGCTTTGACTCCTCGGGCTTACTTGACTCAGGCTGCTTGGATTATACCTATTGATAGCAGGACGAGACGGCTGCTCACCAACTAAAGGCCGTAGACTACTGACCTTCTCTCTGCTGCTACCTTAAGAGAGGGATATCGGGCTACCAATCATAGTAGCTGGATGAATGGGATAATTATGATAAGTACACAGGCCCCCCAAATACTGTAAATTCACTAATGTGAAAATAGTGATTTTGTGCGCTGTTGTAGCTAAGAATGATCTTGAAACTGATTTGATTGTCGGGGTAGCTTTGATTTGTTACATCATATACTAAGCGATAGCACGTGCATCATATATTAAGCCTGCTTGATGAACTTACTCACAATTGGTAATTCTTTAATAATTAGAAGGGTTGGATTGAATGCTGGAACTATCTGGGTTTACTTATCTGCTAAACTCATGATTTAAACCACATTTGGATTTATTTCTACCCCTTCGCTTACTGATTGCTACCATGCTACTGTGGACCTTTTGAAGTACTGGATAGAGTGGGGCCAGTAGCATACAAGTTGGCTTTACCTAGTCACATTAAGGTTCACGATGTTTTTCATGTTTCATATTAAAAAATTATGTACATGATCCTACTCATGTTATTGATTGGAATGCGATATAGGTGGAACCAGAAGGGGAATTTCTTCTAGAGCCACTTCGCATCCTGGCACAGAAAGAAATTGAGCTCTAAAACATAATAATGGCCATGGTGAAAGTGCAATGGAGGCACTTTGCACCCTGTTGTGGCTCATTTGCATTTACCTTTGAAATGTTTCAAAACACCAAAAAAAGAAGAAGCATACATGGTAGAAAATGTAAAAGTTTGTGTGTCATAGAATAATTTTGATTTATATGTCGGTACATTAACATTACGTGATGAGATGTGAAGGTGGGTCGAGTCGAGCTCATTCACGTGTAGAACAGTTAAAGAGCCCGACCGAAGGGCGCGTTCAAATCATTGCACGCCGAACAGGGTCGAGTCAGCCTCATTCGCAAGCTCAAGATGGTCCAGCGCGGCAGGACACCGGATAAGCTCAGGAGGGTTACACCGTGGAGCAAACAAACTAATTTCCCAAAGGTGGAGAAAGGGCCCTATCGCAAGTCGCAAGTCGTGAATTTTAAAGGATAATCGCGGGAGATAATTGCTAAAGTCTCTGAAGTGTAATGTGCGATGCCCGGTGGGACCCGACTGCATCGTGCGCATCACAAGACTTGGATGATAAGTGTTAAAGACAAGATAAAATTAACGAAATGCGATGTGCGGGTGGATGCGACGTGGTTTCAAAGGTGAATTCCAAAGGTTTTCAAATCTGGAAGTAAGCCATTTTCATGTGTTTAACCGTCTCGGAGGAAGAAAAGAGTGCTATAACGTGAAACCGGTGAAACACCTTGGAAATGAAGAAATAGGCAGAACGCGGCAGACAAACTCGGGTAAGTGACCCGACGCAGAACAAAGGAGAAGAGGCTGAGTCGGGTAGCAAGTGATACGAGTGACAGCGTTTGAAAGCACAGGGGCATAGGCAGAGTCAGGTAGCAGGTGATACGAGTGAGAGCGTTTGAAAGCATAGGGGCATAGGCAGAGTCGGGCAGAAAAGCGTATAGTGGCACCGTTAGGAGAACGAAAACTGGATCAAGTCGGGCGTGGAGGCGTCATTACAGATCTGTGCAGCCACTGCATCACGACCATAAAGTCCACCTCGGCACTTCGGGAGGACGCATTATCAACATCAGATTCAGCGAAACGAAGCATATTTCCAAGTTTCAATTTGTTTTCTTGTTATAATTGCATGAGTAGTCTTAATAGTTTAGGAATCCGAATAGTTCAAGAAGTTTAGCAGTTACAAACTACTCTGATGTGTTTAAGGAGATAGAAATAAAGAAAAGGGGTTTCGAGTTTTGGACCTCTGGAGGACTATTAGTGTAGAACTGAATTCTTTGAGAAATTAATGAAAGAAGATCAAGTTTCCTACACCTGTTGATGTTGATACATCTTTCCTGTTTTGCTCTGTGTCTATTCCTCTTTGAATGAAGTGAAGAAATGTAGCAGTCGGTCTCTTAATTACATTTGTGAGTAAGAGTTAAATCACCTTAATTTGTGCTCCTTCACCTCATCTCTTCTCTCTTCACAAACTCCTGATGAAACTTTAAAGTAATAGATTCTGTGATTGCAGCATATTATTTCGAGTTTCTTCTTTTTCCATGAATTTCCTTTGAAACTTAGAAGTGGTAGATTATGTGTTTTCAAAATATCATTTAGAGTTTCCTTTACGGGTCTTCTTTTCATTCCTTTCGAATATCAATAGTTTATGGCATTGTGAAGGCTTTCATTATATCATATTATTGAGGGTATTAAGTAATTGAATTCCAAGGGTGTTAAACAAAGGCCATTTGATATGGTAATTGTGACATACATTTATAAAATGTCTAAAGCACTAATTCCTTACCACATCCAAGGGATTGTTTCTTGAGATACAACATTTTATGGTGTCGTTGTCGGGGATGAAGAAATGAAGTTTATTTTCCCTAGGTTTTTCGCATTATTTCCTCTGGTTGTTTAGTGAGGAGGAAATATTCAGCTGTGTTTATTATTTTCAAAATTATGGCTTCCAAAAGGCCCCACACGAGGTCAGATACCTCACACCAAATAGTCCCTGCTTTTCCAGATCCAGGAAAAAAAAAAAAATTTGTTTTCTAAAAAGGCTCAGAAACCCAAAACACCTTTAATACCTGATCTTGCATTGTCTGCTTCTGGCATAAATTCTCATAACCCTTTGTTTGAAGATATTTCCAAGGAACTCCCTTTCTTGGAACAAGATACCCCTTCCACACCCATTTATTTTCAAGAACCTCAGATATAATAACATTCTTTCGAGTTTGTTTCTTTAACCTTCACTCAAGCTTAGCCAAATATAGTTATGGTTCTTCTTTCATTGTTCATCAACCCACTCCCATATCAGTGTTACCTCCACCTTCATTCATTTTCACAGCAGGTTCATTAGCCTCAACTGCCCAAGGAGCAGTTAACCAAGTTGTGAATATGGCAGTACCAACTTTCTTAACGAACATATATGCTCCACTAAATCTTGCACAACCAATGAATGCCATGCCTCAAGAATACCTCAAATTACTTCCTTGTTTCACTGGTGAAAATGAAGTAACTTCATAACAACATTTACCTTTGTTTTGCACTTTTGATGAGAATTTGAATGTAGAACACCTGGATGTTGTGATGAGACTATTTGTGCAGTCTCTAGATGGAGAGGCTAGAAAATAGTTCAAAGGGTTACCAAATGGTTCAATAAATAACTGGGAAGAGTTAAACAATAGATTCACTTGGAGATGGGGAGAAAAGGGAGATCATGGTTACTCAATGACAAAGTTAAATGCAATTAAAAGAAGGTATAATGAAGACATTTCTGAGTTTGTAAAAAGATTCAGTAAATTGTACAATAGTTTACCTATAGAGATGAAGCCCTGCCTTATAGGAGAAAAAGTAGTTTTTGCTAGGGATTTTGAAGCTGATTTTAGCTTTACATTGGGAGAAAGAAGAGCCCCTACTTTTGAGCATATACAGAAAGACTCTTTAGAGATTGAAGCTAATATGACTGCAGTTCGAATGGCAAAAGGGAAACATCCAGCCCAAGAGAAGGGGAAAGAGAAAAAAGAATCATCGCAAGATCTATGGATAGAAGATATGGCAAGGGTGATAAAAAATCTGACCAATAAGCTATCTAAGATAGAATTGGAAAATAAAAACTCCCAAAGTCACGTACAAAAAAACCAAGGGGGTTTCTACCCTCAATTTAGAATACATCCCCTGCAAATTTTGCAGAGGGGAAGAAGAGATCAAGACCAGGTTCAAGCACCATTGTATATAGAAGCAGCACCCGCAGAGCCAGCAGAAGATGAAAAAAAGGAGGTCGAGGATCAGGTATCTGCTATGTACGCAATAGAAGAGGATGAGGAGGAAGATTATGAGGGAGAATATGTTGAAGCCGAAGTATATTTTTATCAAGATGAGATGGATGAATAATGTAGACAATTCACAGACTTCATGCAAGCTGAGTTACATAAAGTATGATTTAAGGTCTAGAAAGAGATCTAGAGTGCAAGATAATGCAGGTGAACAACAAGGTTCCATTCCTCCTCCAATGGCGACTCCGCAACAAAGGGACCCTATGAAACAGGTCAATAATGGGAAACAACCTACGAACTCACTTAAGAGAACAAATGTGCAGCAGGTTGAATCTTCTTAGAACAAATCAGTTGATACTAATATTCTGGAGAGAGTTGTCTCTGTGCCCGAACAAGCCGCAGATTCTAGAAAGAGTGAAGAAGAACCTGGAAAAGTTGTTAAGAAAAATCATGCCTTCAATTTGGCCAAAGAGTTGGAGAAGGTTAAAATTTAGGTACCTCTTCTAGGATAGGCTAAAATACCAGCTTACAAGAAAAGAAAAAAATCAGAGTTTATTAATCTCAAACATGTGGAAGATATAAGTGACACGGTGAACCTATAATAAGAAAATCCAGTGGTCACCTTTGGCCCTCATGTAGAAGAAGTAGATCCTTCTGTTCCACCCTTCTATATTTCTTTGTTGCTTCATGATTTTACTCTACATAATTGCATGCTGGACTCGGGAGCGTCCCATAACCTCATGCCATTATATGTTACGAAGGAGCTTAACCTACAGATTACCAAACCTTATAGGGATCTGTATTCATTTGATTCCAAAAGGGTGAAATGTGTTCGGTTGATTAAAGATGTAGCAATTTCATTGGCACAAATCCTAGTGAAGAGTATAGTCATGGATGTAGTGGTTGTTGACATCCCAGCCAGGTTTGGAATGTTCCTGTCAAGGTCTTGGGGAGCTAAGTTGGGGGGTGTACTAAAGTTAGATTTCACTTATGCTATCATTCCGGTTTTTAATGGGGGAAGAAAGGAGATTGTACAGGGAAACAAGGTTTGTGAAGACCACCTCTAAGAAATATGTAGGAAATTCCCCCATTTATAGTCAATAAACAGAAGATATTTCTTGTTTCATGTTGCATGAAGATGTAGCATTTGCTGAAGACACAGGGAAGCAACTCTCTTCAGCAGTTGTAAATAATGAGTTGCACTCAAAGAAGATTTGGAAGTTCTACTTTGATGGCACCTACTCCAAGGAAGGCGCAGGTGTCAGATTCTTGCTAATATCACCCGAAGGTAACCTCATGCCATTCTCTTTTAAACTAGAATTTGATTCGACAAACAATGTGGCTGAATATGAGGCCTTAATCTCAAGCCTTAAAGTTGCTAAACAGATGGGGGTTTCAATGTATTTCAATTTATGGTGACTCTGAGTTGATAATAAGGCAGATCAAGAATCATTGTCAAACCAAGGATCCGAGATTAAGATCGTACAAGAATGAAGTTTGGGATCTGATAGAAAACTATTTTGAAGCCTTCAATCTTTAGTATATTCCGAGGGAGGAGAATAGATTAGCCGATTCTCTAGAAGTTGCATCCAGCACCTTCAAAACTCCCATAAATCCCCAACTAAGGTACGAAATTGAAGTTAGACATAGACCTTCTATCCCTGACAATGTGAAACATTGGCAGGTGTTTGATGATGATGGACAGATAAATCATTTCCTGACAATTATTGGAAACTTTGAAGATGTTAAGATAGAGCAAGAGGAAGAACAGACAGAGTAGAGAACAGAAATAAGAAACCTCAAGCAGTCAATAGGTGAACAGAAGATTATCCAATTGAAAGGTAATGTGTTCCCTAGAGGGTTGGTTCCCCTTGAAAGGTTGTTCTATGATAATGATGTTGTTGTTCATTCGAAGAAAACACATTAAGAAGAAGAGATGGAAGATTGTAATTTGGGAACTCCGTAGGAGCCCAAAATAGTGAAATTATTCAAAGGGGTTCCGAAAAACTAAAAAGAAATATACATTGATCTTTTTAAGAAGTATATGGATGTGTTTTTCTGGTCGTATGAAGACCTGAAAACATATGACAAAAGCATTATTCAACATAAGATTCCAATGAAGGAAGGGATCAAACCACACTGACAGAAGCTCAGACATATCAATCCCTTGTTGTTAGCTCTAATCGAAAAAGAAGTGAAGAAACTGTTGCAGGCGAAAATTATAGTCCCTCTCAGAGATTCAGACTGGGTTTCCAATTTGGTCCCTGTAAGAAAGAAGAATGGAGAGATAATACTGTGTGTAGACTTCAGGAACTTGAATCGAGCATCTCTAAAAGATCATTTTCCTTTGCCGAAAATCGATTATGTATTGCAAAAGGTGACATGAGCTCACAGGTTGTCTCTGGTTGAAGAATTTTTTGGGTATAATCAAGTAGCAGTGGAAAAAGAAGATCAGAAGAAGACTACTTTCACTATACCCTGGGGCACCTTCATGTACGCATGAATGCCATTTGGACTTATGAACGTAGGTGCAACATTTCAAAGGGCCATGGACATAGCCTTCGTTGGTGACAAGTTTGTAGTTATATATATGGATGATGTAACTATTTTATCAGGGTCGGATGATGAACACTTGGAGCATTTGTAAAAAACTTTTCAAAAGTGCAGAAAGTTTGGTTTGTCATTAAATCCCAGGAAATCTTTATTTTCCTTAGAAGAAGGTAAGTTATTGGGACACATAGTTTCTAAACAAGGAGTAAAGATTGACCCAGCAAAGGTGGAACCCATTCTGACTATTCCTTTACCCAGAAGCAAGAAGGATAACTAGAGATTCCTGGGAAAAATAAACTTTCTAAGGAGGTTTGTGCCCAATTATGCTGAGATCGTGAGAAGTATAACATATATGTTGAAGAAAAATGCAGAATTGAAATTGGAGAAGGAAGCAAGAGATGCATTTGTTAGAATAAAGGAAGAACTGCAGGAAGCTTCATTTCTGATTAGTCCATACTATCAAAAAGCCTTTCAGGTATTCTCATTTGCATCCCCCACTACTATTGATGTTGTGTTGTTGCAGAAAAATGAAGACAATAAGCAGCAACCAATTGCATTTTTCAGTAAAGTTCTCAGAGATGCTGAGCTCAAATACAGTATTCTGGAGAAACAAGTATATGCTTTGGTCAAAGCACTGAAAGCCTTCAGTACTTATGTGTTGCAGTCCCAAATAATTGCTTATGTTCCTAATTCTATTGTGAAAGACGTGTTGGTCCAAAGTGATGTTGAAGGAAAAAGGGGGAAATGGATAGCAAAAATCCAAGAGTATTATTTGGACATCAAACCCACCAAACTAGTCAAGGGACAAGGTTTAGCGCAGTTGTTGACAGAGACAAATTTTCAAGCCTTGGGAATTAATTTATTGGCACCAGTGGATGGAATTGTTAATGAAGAAGGTCAAAGCAAGTCCAAAATAGGTATTCAATACAATTTTTTGTGCTCTAATTAGTATAAGGATATTTTCCACTACCTGTGTTTCTTTTCCTATCCAACTTCACTAAATAGAACAAAATACAGAGCTCTCAAGCTCAAGTCTCAGCCATATGTTATCATAAAAGCAAAGCTATACTGGAAAGATCATGCTGGTGTTTTGCTGTTATGTTTGACCGAAGGAGAATCTATTGAAGTTACCAAACAATATCATGAAAGTCTGTGTGGAGGAAATTATAGCAGGAAGGTCACTACTCATAAGATTCTCAAGTCAGGCTTCTATTGGCCAACCCTGTTTGTAGATGTTTATAGACTGGTCAGAAGTTGTCTAAAGTGTTAGTTATTTGCTGAAAAGCAAAAACTTGCTCCATTACCTCTTATGCCAGTATTTATTGAAGAACCTTTCAGGAAATGAGGATTGGATTTTATTGGAGAGATCAATCCACCATGAAGTGTATAGTTCAAGTGGATTTTGACTGCCACTGATTATTTTACAAAATGGGTTAAATCAATACCCACGAAGAAGGCAAATGAACAAGTAGTGATGAAGTTTCTGGAGGAAAACATCTTCAACAGATTCAGGTGTCCAGTCAAAATTGTGATTGATAATGCTCAAGTATTCAACTCTGCTTGTTCATTAATTTCTGTCAAACATATAATGTAATCTTATCACATTCCACAACATATCATCCTCAAGGGAATGGATTGGAAGAGTCCTCAAACAAGACATTGGTCAGGATCTTAAAGAAGACAATCGCTGAAAATCAGAATGATTGGGACATGAAGTTGAAGTTTTCCCTCTGGGCAGTTCGAGTCACTACCAAGAGATCTACTGGAAATTCCCCCTATGAACTGGTTTATGGAACTCAAGCATTGTTTCCTACTCAGCTTGCTAAACCAGTGATTTCTTTCCTTCAAGAAGCTCAGGAAGAACCTAATGCTTTGGTAAGGAGATTGAAAAAGATAATTGAATCAAGTTAAAACAGAAACAAAGTCAGGGATATCTTGATTACTTATCAGGAAAAGATGAAGTCTATATTCGATAGGAAAGCAAAAGAGGTTTTCTTTCAAGCAGGAGATCTGGTATTGATATGGGACACCAGACGAGAAGACAAGGGGAAGCATGGAAATTTGATCCTCTCTGGTATGGTCCATACAGTATCTTTGAGGCAAGGTCAAATAACACATTCATTTTGGAATATCTAGATGGAGATCCAGTACAACTGCATATGAATGGGCAGTATCTGAAGCATTATTTCTAGCATTAAAAGTTAGCACCCCACCATTGTAAATACCGGATTGATCATTGTTCATATGTCACCAAGCAATATTTGACTCCATGCCCAATGGATAAGGCACTAGTCTGCAGTTCTTAGCGCTTCTGTGGAAGAAAGCACTATCTCTAGGTGGAGCCGGATGTTGTGGCTCGTTTGCATTTACTTTTGAAATATGTTTCAAAACACCAAAAAAAAGCATATATGTTAGAAAATGTAAAATTTTGTGTGTCATAGAAAAATTTTGATTTATATGTCGGTACATTAACATTACGTGATGAGATGTGAAGGTGGGTCAAGTCGGGCTCATTCACGTGCATAACAGTTCAAGACCCTGATCGATGGGCGCGTTCAGAGCATTGCACGCTAAACAGGGTCGAGTCGGGCTCATTCGCAAGCTAAGGAGGGACTAGTGCGGCAGGACACTGGATAAGCTCAGGAGGGTTACACCGTGTAGAAAACAAACTAATTTCCCAAAGGCGGAGAAAGGGCTCGACCGCAAGTCGCAAGTCGTGAATTTTAAAGGTTAACCGCGAGAGATAATTGCTAAAGTCTCTTAAGTGCGATGTACGATGCTCGGTGGGACCCGACCGCATCGCGCACATCGCAAGACTTAGAAGATAAGTGTCAAAGACAAGCTAAAAGTAGCGAAATGCGATGTGCGGTTGGATGCGACATGGTTTCAAAGGTGAATTCCAGAGGTTTTCAAATCTGGAAGTAAGTCATTTTCGTGTGTTAAACCATGTCGAAGGAAGAAAAGAGCATTATAACGTGAAACTGGTGAAACGCCTTGTCAATGAAGAAATAGGTAGAACACGACAGACAAACTTGGGTAAGTGACCCGACGTAGAACAAAGGAGAAGAGGCAGAGTCGGGTAGCAGGTGATACGAGTGACAACGTTTGAAAGCACAGGGGCATAAGCAGAGTTGGGCAGAAAAGCATATAGCGGCATCGTTAGGAGCACTACAACTGGATCAAGTCGGGCGTGGATTCGTCGTTACAGAGCTGTGAAACCACTACATCATGACCAAAAAGGCCACCTCGGCACTTTGGGAGGACGCATCAACGACATCAGATTCAGCAAAAAGAAGCATATTTCCAAGTTTCAATTTGTTTTCTTGTTATAATTGCACAAGTAATCTTAACAGTTTAGGAAGCCGAATAGTTCAAGAAGTTCAACAGTTATGAACTACTCTGATGTATTTAAGGAGATAGAAATAAAGAAAATGGGTTCCGAGTTTTGGATCTCTGGAGGACTGTTAGTTTAGAACTAAATTCTCTGAGAAATTAATGAAATAAAATCAAGTTTCCTACACCTGTTGATGTTGATACGTCTTTCATGTTTCGCTCTGTGTCTATTCCTCTTTGAATGAAGTGAAGTAATGTAGCATTCAGTCTCTTAATTACATCTGTGAGTAAGAGTTAAATCACCTTAATTTGCGCTCCTTCACCTCATCTCTTCTCTCTTCACAAACTCCTAATGAAACTTTAAAGTAATAGATTCTGTGATTGCAGCATATTATTTCGAGTTTCTTCTTTTTCCATGAATTTCCTCTGAAACTTAGAAGTGGTAGATTTTGTGTTTTCAGCATATCATTTAGAGTTTCCTTTGCAGTTCTTCTTTTCATTCCATTCTAATATCAACATTTTATGGCATTGTGAAGGCTTTCATTATATCAAATTATTGAGTGTATTAAGTAATTGAATTCCAAGGGTGTTAAACAAAGGCCATTTGATATGGTAATTGTGACATACCTTTATAAAATGTCTTAAGCATTGATTCTTTAACACATCCAAGGGAATGTTTCTTGAGATACAACACACCCAAAGAAGCTACTTGGGAGTGAGAGGAAGATATGAAGGAAAAATATCCATCACTGTTTGAAAAGTGAATTTTATATTTTATCTTTGCAACACCAAGCATGGTGTTTTATTTTTAGAGGGGGAATATGTAATGTCCCCAGTTTCTCTGCTTTTATTAGACAGTTGAACAGTCCTAAAGGGTAAAGTGGAACCAAAGGAAAACATTTATTGTGGACATATTTTATTATTTTAAATTAATAAAATGAAAATGGCATTAATTGTGCAAAGACTAGAGTATAATTATAAATCAAGAATCAAAATCCATGAGGATAGATAAGGTTCCCAAGACTTTCCCAATTCTCCAAAAATCCTTGGAGAAAATAAATTAAATATTGTAATTAAGATTAGAGATAAAAATCTAAAAAGATGCCCCAGTAAAGAGGAAAGTTACTGGGAAGAGGTGTAATAAAACTAGAAAGAGGAAAAAGCTAGTTTTAAAGTACTTTTGTGGAAGAAACAAAAGGAAAGCCTAGGCAAAAAAGGAAAACAACATCCTGATTAACTGGACGCAGTTATGGGAACAAGCTGATGGGAAAGCAGGCTTAAATAAACAAATTCTGGGTAGACAAGAGGTTGTCTACTGCTGGAAGATTTGATCTCTGCTCGGGGGGAGCTATGGAGAAAGAGCTCATAGGTTGGGTGGAAACTAATCTACCATAATTGGTATGCACAATTTAATTCATTTTGACTTATATTTGTATTATTATATTGAAGTTATTTAGTGGTGAAGAATTTGCTAGATCTGTTCAGGAGTATATTATGTATATGAAAATAATGTTAAAAATTCTAAGTGGTTGTGAACTGGTAGATCTATGCATTTAACATAATAGTCTATAATAAATAGAGCATAAATCTGTATTGTTGCACAGATAATTATCTAAAGAGCACCAACTCTCAAAATGTCTAAACCCTGATGTAGGTTTAAATCTTAGGTTAGATGAGCTATCAGAATTAGTTATGCAGAATATAAGTACCTTAGTATTATGTTACTAGCCATAAAATTCTGTAAATAAACTAGTACAGAATGAAAACAAGTATGTTTGACAGTTATTGTGAATGTAGAACATTCAAACAAATCTTCTACTGTGGTAGAAACTGAATATTTTGATACTCCAACTAAGACATAATACTCTGTAATAATTTCAAGGAGGAATTCAGAAAAAGTATTACTAGAACTGAAACACATATTCTATAAAATGTATCACATATGGAATGGAAAAGTAACTTCAATACATGAGAAAAGAGTATATTAAAATATTACTGAGATATATAAATTCAAAGGATTTAAATCCATATACATATAATGACCAATTCAAACTATGTCCCATTTAATTATACAAAATTGGGGAACTTTGTCCCATAAATAACAAGTGTATAGTCTCTCTGGAAATTATGCAGAGGTATCATAACATAAATCCCCAAGTGGGTTACCATACCAACCTGAAAAGGAAAAGTCTAAAGTTACGACTGGACATGAAATTTGCTAGCAGAAGTAGTCAAGCCAATTAGGACTTCAAGGGTTACCTGCACAGAACAGAAATTAAGAAATTAATTGTGGAGCATGAATTACAGACAATAAAATAAAGTGAAAATGTACAAATTAAAAAAGGGTAAAGGATAATTACCTTACTAACAGCTAGGGAGAATCCAATCTGTAATAAAACGAGAAAGTTAAGTTATTATAGGGAAGAATAGTAGGAATGAAATAATCAATATGAATAGAATTAAATTCAAGCCAATTCTTACTTTAAGTCCTCGACGGCTTAACGAATAAAATTGGAGACATGGGGAATTGTAGAATTCCTGTACCAATTCCCAAAAACAAATTATTAGTCTTATATGTGATAATAATTGAAATTCAACCAAGAAAAATACCTACAGAAGAAAGGGTTAAAAAAATGAGAAATCCTTATGAACGAGAATGACGAAACAAGTAGAACCATTGAATAGATAAATCAAATTGATAAAATTCCTCGGATTTCTCCTAGAATGATATATTGGGAATATGCGAAAATTCCAAAAGGGAATCTAAATCTCTTAAATCATAATAGGTTACAAATTCTCGTGTCTGAGATTTAACTCGTTGTCAAAATATTATACGCTCAACGTTGAGCTAAGTGGGTGGAGTGTCAACCAATTCCGTCATAGTCCTGAGGGTATGGATGTAGTAAACGAAGTTATGGGAGACAGTCCAATAACAAAACTGAAATACTGAAATGCCCTGAAAAACCAGCATACAATGAAGAATATAATTCATAATAAGGAAATATGACATTTACCTGTAACGTATGGAGAGTGTTGTAATGACAAAAAGGTGAGTTGATAAGTGAGACTGACCAATACATTGAATGTATCAAGCCTCAAGGGTTTGTTTTGAAAGTACATTCTACAAGCAGTAAAGTCATTTGGTCTCTTAGATTGAAAGATATTGTTTTATCTCACAACAAGCTGTAAGATCTGGTTTGATTCATTATTCACATCAGTAACAAGGACCTTTCAGCTATTAAGTGTAATATCCCTGTCAGCAGACAAGCTCATATCACCACCAACAGGAAGTAAAGGTGAACCACAGCTATAAACGATATATTGGCACCGTCATATTTGAATAGATGTGTACTACAGATATGTGTCTCAGATGAATATCATAATATGGAATGAAGTATATTTGGAGCAAACTTTATATGAGGTATGGACCATTCTCAGTACTTTAGTATTATTCCAATGATGCATCTCTGATTATATAAGTCAGGTACAATGTGTTCTATGAAGTGTCCTTATCATCACTTTCAGCTTTATACAAGTGCAAGAATTTTGAGCTTTGGGATGATATCAACTTACTGTGTATATACATACAAGTTCAATGATTCTCAAAGTGTTCTCCCAACAATTCTTGTACACCAGTTTGGAGCAGCATGGTTCAAAGTCAGAAGAAGAAGGCCTAAACACAACTCAGAGAGAGGAAATGAAAAGATAGAAAGTACATTGGGAAAGGTGCAACCCTTTGCCATTGATGTCAAAGGGGGAGGAAAAGCAAGCAGAAGAAGAAAGGCTCTTCTGAAAAGCAAGCAGAGGAAGACAAGACACTTCCTAGAATGAGAAGGGGGAGGATGTCCTGAAGGAAGTATTGGAGTATTGCCATCAATGCCAAAGGGGGAGACTGTTGGAAATATTGTCATTGATGGCAAAGGAGCACAAAGGAGCAGTACCTAAACTATCACTAAGGCAAAGGAGCAGAGAAGAACCAACAATAAGGCAAAGGAGCAAATAAGGCAATAATGTAGTAAGAAAGCATAAAATAAAGGTAGAGGAGAAGCAAAAGAAGAGAGGCAGCCAATGCAGATAAGCATTAAAGGCAGAGAAGCAGCGAAAGTAGAGAGGCAGCAAAAAAAGCAGAGGCAACGAATGCAGCTAAGAAGGCACCAAAGGCAACAAAGGCAGCATAAAGAAGCAGAGGCAGCAGAGAAGCAGTTAAGGAAGAAAAGGAGCAAAGGCAGCAAAATAAGCTCAGGAGAGATTCACAGAAGCAACAAAGAAGCATAGGCAGTAGAGGCAGCGAAGGCAACAGAGAAGCAACAAAGGAGCAGCACCAATACAAGGGAGAAAATCAAAACCATATGGAATTGTTGCAGAGAAAGAAAGTGAAGTGGCAGAGGCTACAAGAGGTGTTATTTGCTGGAGGATAAGACTAGACATTTGTGGGGACGAATGCTAGTGGAACAGATCGGAATGAAGACCAGAACCATAATTGATGATGCGGAAGAACTACATTAAAAATTGGATGTGGAACCATGAGCCAATGGCGAAAACGGAACAGGGAAAGTGGTTTCTAAAACCATCAGAGGGTTTCGTACCGCTTTTGGAGGATAAGTGGTTTTAAGTGAGATGGACGCGATACAGTTAGGAGGGCGACATGTGGCATACTGAAACTGCCTATTTCGCGTAGGTTCAAAAGCAATTACCCATCGGGCTAGTTGGCACGCGATAATGCGATGAATCTGATTTAATAATTCGAGCGCCTTTTGAGGTCCAGTGCTATGCATATTGTGGGGCCAATACATTTTGTTGAAGTGTTGTTGTTGTTGTTGTTGTTTTTTGTTTGTTTGTTTGTTTGTTTGTTTGTTTGTTTTTGTTTTTGTTTTTTTGTTTGTTTTGTTTTGTTTTTTTTTTTTTTTAAGCAAAAAGTATATAAAGAGAGCAGAATGATAAAAGGTGTTGGACCGGTGTCATAGAACTGGGACCCGCTTTCCTAAAGCCCAAAAGTACAGTCGTGGACCAACGCGATCAACGGATGAGAATTAAGGGAGATTGACGGTAGAGATGAAATCGCAATCGGAGCAGGAGGAATATCGCAATCAAGTGGGACCCGATCACATATCAGACATCGTAAGTGGATGCGATCGCATATCGGACATCGCAAGCAAATGCGATAGCCGCTGGATGGATGAGCAAAGTTGCGATGCGAAGGGGCATGTGGCGACATAGCGCAATATCTCACATCGGCGATGCGAAGTTCGTCGCAAACCGCGAAGTGGCGATGCGATGCGAAATGCGATAGAAAGCGGACGCGATACAGTCCAAAGCTAAAATATAAAGGAATTGAAGTATGGATGTGGGACCCAATTGGATATCACAATTCGCAAGCTCCAGAGGATAAGCACTCAAGAATCACGTTGGAACCCCGAAGTGCAAAGTGCGATAATGAAGCGGACGCGATGCAGGTCAACGCTGAAGCCTAAAGCATTTCAAGTCTGGGAGTATGGGATTTCCGCCTTAATAATGGAAGAAAGTATGAACGCGAGTAGAAAGGCTCGGGTAAGGACTCGACACAGAAGAAAGGGCATAATCGAGTGTTTAGAAGAGCGGTGAAGGTTGAACGCTGTGAGCACAAGAAAAAGAGGCAGAGTCGGAAAATAGGAGAATCTGGTGGCACCATTGGAAACACAACAGCTGGGTCAAGTTAGGCCAAAATGACAGTTATGCAGAACTGTGTTGAATACAATAGCAGGAACTGAAACGACTCTCATAGCAGTAGAAAAGACAAATGCACAACGAGCCAAGAGCTGAAAGGGCTGAGTGAAATATATTTGTTGTAACTGTAAATGTAAATGAATTAATTATTTTTATTGTATGTGATGCAAAGGAAAGTCTCTGTAGGCATAGGAAAAACTCCACGAGTGTTGTAATGATTATTTCACATGTAATAACTTGAACTGAAGAATGAGGAATCAAATGGGTGGAAGGCATAGGGTCAGGCCTATTCACTTCATATTCTCTGTAGAATGCAATCAGTCAGGAGTTATCTGTATAAGAGATTTAATATCAGTGGAAAGAGAGAGGTTAGAGAACTGCAGAATGGACGAGAGAGGAAGAAGAATGTCAAAGAGCTGCAGGAGTTTAGAGAGTGTAAGAAGGAGGAGAAGATAGAGAAGCTGTGAAGATTCAAAGATGATATAAGGCAGATATGAAGGCTGGAGGACAACATTGAAGAAGGAATAGAACAGAGCTGATATCCAAGTAAATCAACATGTCTTTTATTGTAGTGTGAGGAAGTTGGTGCTTCCATATCAAGTTGTAGCTGGCTGAGGTAGGAGCCTCCTGTAGGTTGTAGCCTGCAGAAAATAGATGGGAGTTGGAGCTTCTTTTCAAGTTGTAGCTTGCATAATTGAGGTAGTAGCCTCCTGTAGGTTGGAGCCTACAGAAAATCAGTGGTGAGAGGGAGTTGGAGCTTGCCTTTTCATCACAACAATAATAAGATGTGGTTTTCTCCCTTATGGGTTTCCACTTATATCGGTTGTCTATGTGCATTATGATTATGTGTTGATATTCTGTATTTAATCTGCTTAATACCTGCTGCTCACTTATTAAGATTGTTGTTCCATTATATATTAAGTTGATCACAAAACGAAGATGTAAATAAGGGTAAAAGAAATTTTTACAAGACCATGACTGTATTAAACTGATTCACCCCCCCTCTTAGTTGTATCACCCAAGAATTGTTCATTTATGTAATGTAAAGGAGATTTCCCCTATAAGAGGTTGATTTATAAGTCATTGATCTATATTTTCTTCTATTTTGTGAGTTGGTTTCATAACATCTGGTATCATAGCTTTGGATTATAGGGTTTCGCTTCTTCAAACAGGTCATCTTGGCATTTTCGCTATAAATTTTTTCTACGAGGCACCATAAGCTGAAATTTTTACCACGTGGAGCCGAAATATTGATGAAATTCTTGTAAACACTTCAGATCTTGGTTCGCAATATCTTCGGAGATATGATCTATGGAAGTTAGGGTTTTTGCAGGCTCCAAAATTTCATCTCAAACAAGTGACCAAGGGAAAATCGTCATAAATTTCGTTTCAAGCATCAGATTCAAATTATGTAGAAATTGGTTGAAATTTCACTGACTGTAGTTTCTTGTGTATTGATTTCAGAGTTGAAGGAAAAAATAGTGACACGTGGCACGTCATACAAGTTTGATCTACTGAACTAGTCCATAATTAGTTCATTGTGGGAGATTGGCCATAACTTTACCTTGAAGAATCCAAATCAGGTTTGACTTGTGGAATTGGAAAGAGGACTCAAAGGGCTAATACAGGACCGAATTTCAGATCTTGAAGATCTGAAATCACAGAGATAAATCAGGTTCAATATCGACCTCCAAAAAAGGCAAGAAAAAGGTGTGTATTTGTTTAAAATCAGACATGGATGGGTTGAATAATGGCATGGAAGGTATAGAATAAAAACTGAAAGGAAACATGGAAGATTTGAAGAAAGACATGGAATGTTTGAAGGAAGGTTTGACAAAGTTGGTAAAACAAAAGCTACCTAATGGCGAAAATGTATTAAAGGAAAGTCATGATGATAAAAAAATAAACATCAATCATGATTTTATAAACTATAACGTTGGATTGAAGAGGCAACATATTCCAAAGATCGATATGAGGAAGTTTGATGGCAAGGATCCCGTAACATGGATACTACAGATGGAGCAATATTTTGATCTCCATAATGTGAAAAACACACAAAAGGTATGTATTGAAACTTTATATTTAGAACCCAATACATTTGTATAGTGTCAATGACTTTGCTCTTGTAAACAAATTGTCACTTGGTCAATTTTTATGGAGGAAATGATAGCACATTATGAGGATACAAAGAGCGACACCTTATTTAGCCAATTAATAAGTCCCAAACAAAAGATTTCAATGGTGGAGCACATTGAGGACTTCCAAAAATTGAATATAAGGGTAAATTATATTCCAGAGGAGCACATGATCGATGTCTCCGTAGGGACTTTAAAGGATAAAATTCAACATGAAGTTCGCCTTTGGGAACTTGATTCATTGGAGAAGGCATTCATGTTGGCAAGAAAAATTGAAAACAAAATTATGGCGACAAGGAAGCCTACCACTCACAACTATAAAAATGGAAGTGTTGCTACTCCTAGACTTCCACAACCTACAAGGTTGACAACACAACAATTGGAAGAAAAACAAGCAAAAGGGCTTTGCTATAGTTGTGATAGAAAATACGCTAAAGGTCAAAAGTGTGTTGAGAATAAATGATTTTACATAGATTGTGAAAAGGAGGAAAAAAAGGAACAAGAAACTTCAAAAGAAGAGGATATACACTAGGAACCACCCCTAGAGGAAGCGATACTCTGAAATACTTCATGGACTCTTCAATATATATGTTATTTCTTTCGGCTACTCCATTTTGTTGAGGATTATAGGGAACTATCAGCTCCCTCTTAATCCCAACTTTTTTACAAACAACAATGAGTTCCTTGGAGGTGTATTATCCTCCATTACCTGATCTCAGGATCTTGATTCTCTTCCTTGTTTGGTTCTCCCCTTTAGCTTTGAATTCTTGGAAAATTTTGAAAACTTCATCTTTTGATTTCATCAGATAGATCCACGTCTTGTCAGAGAAGTCATCAATAAAGGATACATAGTATAAGCGTTTCTAAGAGATTTCATTGGCATGAGACCACACACATAAGAGTGGACTATATCTAAAATTTCTTTGGACTCGTGTTCACTACTTGGAAAGGGTTTCTTAACATTCTTTACAATATCACATCTCTTACACACACCTTTACGATCTATTTGCAAAATTGGTATACCTGAAACAACTTGCTTCGAAGCTGACAAGGCCCTGTAATGAAGATGTGCATATCTCCTATGCCATATCTCACTAGGGTTAATATCATTATGTAATAAATATTTGGAAGATTGCCCCAGGAGTCTATACAATCTTCCTTCATGAATCCTAATAACCCTAGCAAAGCTTATATTAGAGCCCTTGTCCCACACAGGGAATTTCCCATCAATGAAGGCCACTCTATCTCCTCTATCTTCTAAACATGAAATTGCAACCAAATTCTTTTTCAAACCTGGAACATAGAGTCTGTTTCTCAAGTGAACATTTTCACCTATTTCCAACTCAACGGATGTTGTCCCAATTCCTTTGACTACATAGTTGTTGTTGCCTCCAAGCTCTACCTTTTGTGCCAATCTTCTTTCCATCAAACTTGTAATATGATCATGCTACCTTGTCATATGTCTTGAAGCTCCATTGTTAATCAACCATATATTGTTTTCATCTGCAAGAGATCCTGTAAGTGCAAAATAATAGAAGTGATCTTTATCTCCTTCAACTTTGGATCTCCTGGACTACTCGTTAAATTTTATCGTGGTAGCATGCTGATTTCCTCTCTTCTTCTTATCATTGAACCTTTCAGAACACTGGGCTTTGAAGTGACCAAATTTGTTGCAATGAAAACACTGAATTTGAGACATATATTTATTCCTTCGAGGATTGCGTCTGCTATTAAAACCCTTGTTCTTCTTTTGAAAACCAAACTTCTTTCTTCGTCTAACTTTCATGGAACGAGCTACATAGGCTTGAGAATATTCTTCTTCTTTTGGATTTTTTTCTCTAGATAGAAGTCATAATTATTCCTGAGCACAAGTTGCCCATAGTTCTTCCAAACTTGGAGCTTCCTTTCGACTGCTTATACATGCTGCAAATGAATCCCATGAACATGGTAGTCCATTAGGTGTTGAAGTCACAAGTTCTTTATTAGAGACAATTTCATCAATAGCTTGTATTTGATCTCTTAGTTGGGAAACCCTCACAAAGTATGAAGCCACTATATCATTCTTTCTCATTATTATACCATGAAGCTCATTTCTCAAGCTCATGACTTGGCCAATATTGTGTATATAACTTATTTAGGGCATCATACATCTTCTTTGGAGTGTCAAGCTTTGAGATGTATGGAATAAGATGGTCCTCGATGGAGTCCATAATAATGCTCATAGAGGTGATGTCATCTTTTTTGTACTTCTTCTTTCCAACTTCATTCGTAGGTTCAACCACTTTGCCTCAATTTCCAAAAGATCTTCTTTTGCAAGAATTAGGTCACTTCTTGTCTTCCAAGCCCTAAAGTTAGTGGTCCCCTCTAACTTGTTCTCTAATTTCATAGTAAAGGCCATGGATGCAACTTGAATATAGATCTAGGGTTTCTTTAAGGTGATATCAAGGTATGATTTTTCAAGGAGTGATCTCTATGCTCTTTCCTTTACCAAAGCTTTGATACCATGTTGTTTTTTCAGTACAATTGATACAAGTACTTTATTTATGAACAATGGTAATTACTTGTGGATATATATTATAGTTATTTTATCTTCATCGAGTAATCACACTTTATAAATTCAACTAATAACCATGAAAAGAAAGTAGATATCACAATGTGTATAAGAGAGAGATATGTGAGTGATAAGTGTGTATGTAAAATGAAAAAAGTTCAAGTGTATTTTATACCCAAGATACCCAAGAGACATGTCTCTTAAATTAAATCACCTCTCTTTGTAAATTAAATTCTAGTAACTCTACACATTTACATTTTTACTCATATTTGTTAAAGTTTTGAAGATCACATGAATAATGGTGAGCAATAACTGATGGTAAATATGTTATTTATGCGAGTATGAGATATTTTCAAGGTTTTTAATTTTAGTGTTTTGTTGATTTCCTTTCTTATAATTTATCATTTAATTTTCTTTAGTGTTTTTAAATAGTATTATGTATACATTAAGGATTATGAAGACCGACCATAACTACATTCTTCAACAATTACATGGGGATCTTGATGGGGCCTACATTAGAAGAAAAACCGATAGAGTTTATGAAGGAATCAAGAGAAGAGCTTTTCTTGGGTGCTACACAGTCCATCAAAGGGATTAAGGGAGGGTGCTTAGTCATGTTTATCCTTGAGAGACTAGGTAGAAAATCACATGGTTGGTTTTCATCAAGGTTTTTTAATCCCATCCAAAGAGCCAAAAAAACAAATGCTTAGATTTTTGAATAGGGATAAAGGTAGAAGTAGAATTTATGCTTACTCGTGGAATTTGAGCTATCCTATTCATGGTTGGGATGCTCAAGGTGCTCTATTTTCTAAGCCACGAGGTCGTTAACTAGAGAAATCAGCTAGGGAATGATCTTTTGGGGACTTGAGAGATTCTTGGCATTCTGAACCTTTTTTAAAGGAGACTAAGAATATCCTTCACCCTCCTTCTATTCTTTACGATCACACACACACACATATATATATATTTAATTTTATTATTATTATTATTATTATTTTTTATTTTTTTTGTTTGTAGGCGAGTGAACATTCCTTCATAAGGTGCCCATAAACATGGAATTGACCACACTTAGATGTGATTCCTTCATAATGTAGATATTGATAGAAATTTGTAGTCCTCTTCCTAATCATTATTGAGTTTTCCATATCCTCTGAAAGCTCCATGCCAACCATAATTATAGTCATTCCCATGTATCGAATGTCCCTATAATAGTTGTCTACAACATAGAACTATCCTAAAGCACCTCCAATTTCCTTGAAAACTTCGTTAGAATACACAATTAACAAGAAACCTAAGAGCATAACCCATATCAGAACAAAATCCATGTGGGTCATTTTTTAATCAAATTATACGTGCCACTTCTTTAGAAAGAGGGATTAATAACCCCATGTCTAATGGGATTTGATCATTTTATTTGCATCTTGTCTAAAACAAGTGTCCATACGAACTACCCTTTGACCAAAACCATAGTCTTACAAAATTATCTTCTTGTAGGACTTTAGGGTTTCATTGTTCATTTTCTTGCTCAAGAATCAACGCACAATGGTAAAGTCCTCAAGATCCATAATTTCAATGAGCTTTACATTTTCTCCTAACTCAAAATTGACCACCTCTGCTTTCATGTTCACATATTTACATTTTTTACTAGATTTTTCCAAGTCCCTTGATCCCAACCCTCTTGTTAAGAGGTCAAGGATTGATAAGAGAGAGAACCACTCATTAATTCACTAAACATTACACTTTTAATGAGACCCTTATTTTTGAAACTTCTCTTTATTTCCAAAACACCAAGATTCGAGGAGCTCATTAAACTTGTTAACAAGTCTAAGGGCATTTCATCAAAGGTGATTAATGATAGCAACAGTTTCCCTCAAGTTAGATGTACCAAGAGATTTGAACTCGAGCTTAGGGAGTAAAAACCCCAATCCTCTAAACCTTCCCACATATTGATCTGTAAATTGTCATGAGAATTCCACTAGACAATTCGTCACAACAAATACGATAAAATAATTCTTAAAAATCTAAAATCTATACTATGAGGGTTTATTTCTCTTATATTTTTGGATCCATAATTGATTGTTTATTGCGTATGCATGAAACTTATAATTATGCCAAAAATAGAGAAAAATGAAATAAAAAACTCACAAACCACAATTGACATAAGATATATCCTCGGAAACCCTTTTGAGAGAAAACCCAACTCGAATGAGAGGTCGTTCTGCTCTCTTTCTGAATAGAAAATGGATGTGAGTACAAAGAAGTAAGGCTTGTGTCCCGTGGGAAACTACAATGCACAAATATTCTCTGTGTGCTCTCTCCCTATCCCTCTTGGCTACTCTACTTGGCTATGGAAAAAAATGCACTCGAAAGAATGAAACCCCTTTCCCTCCTAGTGGCTTAGTTATAACACAACTCGATAACATACTAGTGGTTAGGTTTGACTTTTTCAATTCTTAAGTAGAGTTACATTATGGATTCTTATAGTGTCTTCTTCATCGCAATCAAGTGGCTAGGACCTTTTCCATGAATAATGGGATTTTTTGTGGCATCCTCTTGAATTATGGTGGTCAAAACAACAAGGTCAACTTCCGATTGGCATAAATTTTGCATACAGACTTCAATTGCAGTGATTCTTGTGCCGTTGGAAAGGTCTGTGTGTAGAATAGGGAAAAAATGTGTCAAGCTAAAGCAACAAATGTCTAGCCCCCCAAAAATGTCGTTTGATGCCTCAAACTTCTCCAAGAAGGTTTTTAACCATAAATTTCCAAATTGGGTCCTATTGGTAAAAATGGTCATGTGAGCTAATTCCTCCACTTTTCTACTATGAAAACATCGAGATGTATGACTATAGAAATTATGGTGTAGATTTTCAACTGCTCATGAAGTTTTAATCAAAATCACAAGACACAAATCTACTCTACTGCTATGCAGAATTCAATTCACAATTTAGAACATCAATCACAAACATGCAATGAGAAATAACACACTCACATACACAATAATTTTCCAGGGGAAAGCAATCTGCTAAAACCCCCTTTGTTTGCTTGCATTAATATGATGAATAGAGATGTATTACAATTGCTTTGCTCAACTGAGCACAACCTGCAAGTGAATAACCTATCTCTCTGCTCACTAAGAAGCTCTGACCCAGACTTAGTCAATTTATGCCTTTGCTTGAGCCCCTATTTCCTTGCGCAATTCCTTAAGAGTTTAGGCTCCTATTTTTTAGGAAATTCCTCCAAAATGATTGTGTAATTCCCAAGGTTGATCATCTAACTGCATGCAACACCTATACACTCAAGACGAATCTACAACTAATGTTACATTGCCTTGGAATCTCCACCACAACATGGAAATTGAATTCTCTGCATGCAATAGCTATTTTGGGATGATTGATCAGTTAACTGGATGATCACTGAGTTTGACTAAAGTCTCACTGCACAACTGACCTTCCACTAGTTCCCCTAAGAATTAGAACTAGTTTAACTGAAAACAACTTGAAATAATTGACTTTGATTGCTACAAATTAGCAATCACACATGCTTAACTGAACTCTAAATCCTCCAACTCGAATCTACTGAGCTAACTAAGTGACAAGAGATATGTCACACAAGTTAACTGCATCCAAGTTGTCTGCTTATGTGGAAATTCAAATTTTCTCAATTTAATCAAGGCAAAATCAAAATGAGAATTTTTTGTTGCATTTTTCAACAATATAATGATCAAATCTGGATCACCTATCCTTCCTATGCTTCATTCCTATGATGGATTGATGGATTAACAACATGGATGCGATAAAATTTGATGTTCTCGTACTAAATCTTCCAAGACAACTAAATTGTCCTTTTTTAGAGGATTGGTTCTGTGATGAGATAATTGTTGTCAAGGAGGATCAAAGCCACAAAATAATTCCACCAAAACAAACCAAATTTGTTGGCCTTCCACGGGGTCATTTGTGTAGTAAAAATCCTCTCCATCCTTTCTAACAATCCTACATGAACAATCATCTTCATCCATTTCAATAATCCTGTAGTAGTCCTCATATATATCAATCACTACATTTACTTATATAGTTGTGTAAATATATTGTAAGTCTTGAATCTATTAAACATTGAGTGGGATCAAAAGGAAATTAAAATACAAATCTTTGGATGTCTAAAAAATACAAAGATTGATGGGATCTACATTGGGGTGTGTGTCTATCTTAGTGTTTTTTATACTATACGTTTTATAGTTGGAGTGAGCCTAATGGTTAAGAGCATGTGTTTCCTCTTAAGAGGTCATAGGTTCAAAACCAAAGAGGGGGTAGAGTATGTATGCCTTCGTAGAATTTAGCATTCAAATCACTGCAGTGAGGTGGGTCCCTTGTCCCACAAGCAAGGGGGTGTCATACACCAATTTGGTTATTGGCTTGGCCGTGACCTTAAAATTGGATTATTATTATTATTATTATTTATTCCATTTTGATCTATAAATAGGGAAATTATACATCTCATTCATATCAAATTATAGAATATATTGAACATATATATATTTGGCTTTGAAATAAGTAGAAACTCCTCTTCTCTGAGAACCTCATCACTCTTGTTCTTTTGTATGGTTCAAAAATTTAGGGTTGCAATATCTTTAGAGAAACGTGGAAAAACATAAAGCAAATTTGAAAAAAGTTCTATAACTTATAATCTTAAAATGAGAAGCAATATACTATATCCTCTCATAAAAGTCAATATCCCCCCTATGAAAACATGGCTTTGACTAAGTACCTAATGTACAAGAACAAAGTAAATAACATAGACAACAAGAAGCTTCCTAAGATTGCTTCAAAGGTTTCTAAAAAACTACTTGTAACTCAAGCATGGTTGACAAAAAGATGACAAGTATTGGCTAAATTATTTGGGAATCAAGAAAAAGATAGCTTTAAAGAATAACAATAATGTTAAAAATATTACTACTTCAAAATTTAAGAAGAAATTATTTTACAATAAAGAATTAGAAAATAAAATAAAATAAAAATACTATAAAGATGTGATTAATCCCAATCTAAAAAAATTTTTATTTATTGGAACTAACTTAAAAATAAATAAAATTAGCATTGTTAAAATAAAAACCAACATCAATAAACTCCATAGTAAAACAAAACATGAGAAGATTGCTAAAACATTATAGATTTAATGGAATTTGTCACATAAAAATACTATTTTAAAATATTTTTATTATAATATCAACCTTAAATCAAAATCAATATTAATAAACACTAATAACAACCACCACTATGTATATTATGGAAATATATTTTATTTATTTAATAAATTACACAATATAACTAATTTGTAAAATTTAAGGATTATGTCCTAAAACTGCTTCTCTTCACTAAGAGCTCTTCTTCTTTAACGACCCAAGACTCAGAGGCATCTATGGATCACTAGCGAGTTATTGCAGGTGGCGTGGTTTTCCTTGAATAAGGGTGATGAGTCAACCTGCATTCGCGGATAGCAGCCAGAAATGGTTGTCCTCAGTGCTAGTTTGACAACTGAGTTATGATAGATTTCCCTACCATACAAAAATAATAATTCAAATATTTAATACAAAGTAAGAAACAATTAAACTATTTATTACTCAGAAAGCCTTTTTTATTATTATTATTAAATCACACCTGCAGATACTGAGAGGTCACGCACTAACCTTTGGGGTGACGCAATACTGCACCAAGTAAAACGTATAAAAGGGTAACATCTTTTGGAAATATTAATAGTTAGGACTGATTCACGGAACAATTATTTGCTTTTAGGATTCCCTACCATTTTACTATTATTTTATACATTTAATTATTACCATTTTACTATTATTTTATACATTTAATTATTATCGTTGGGTTTTACTCTGGCCGTCACAGAGTGAGGGTTTCTTCATAAATAGAGATTGAGGTTTTGGTCAAGCGAACGATACGGTTCAGATCGATTCTTTCTCTCGAAGAGCTTTTTTCCATCTACCTGCAGCTATGTCGAACAGTAATTTGCCTCGCAGAATCATAAAGGTTACTCGCACTTCCCTTATATTATTTATGTTTTGAATGTTTTTGGAAACTCAATGGTTTTTTTGTGGATTCCAACACCAGACCCTTCAAAGAAATCCTATGTGGGAGCCCTAGGCTTCCCTTGTATTGTTTACGTTCTCCCGTGGCGTGAAATGCATGCAATTCCATGTTTAGTGTGATTTGAACTCTTGACTGCCCGTTGAGAAAATTTCGAGCCAAGGACCAGATCGATACCCTGGTTACGGTTTTGTGTGCTTTTACGATACTATTTACTTGGGACCGAATCCCGTCGGAGGTTATTCAAGTGTTTTTCTTTTTTTTCTTCGTGTCATCGGGGTTAAATGTGAAAGTACTTGTTTGGCCGAAAATTGAAATTTTGACATGAGGTTTGTAAAGCATGGTTTTACTTTGAGGATATTATCAACCTAAAAAAGGAGAAAGAAGAAATTGATGGTGGAATTATTGTTTATAATTTTTTTTTTTTTCAATTTGAGTGGTCTAATGGTTAAAAGGACAAGTTTCTTATTAAGAGTTTACAAGTTCAAAACCAGGAGTAGAAGTGGGTCATTTGTTCCAGGGTCTCATACACTGATTGTACACCAATTTAGTGTCTGGCTTAGCGATTGGCTTAGTGGTGACCTTAAAATTGAATAATAATAATCTAGGTTATTCAAGAATAAAATAAGGTTTACACCGGCTTAAATTTGCCTCAACAAAAATGTACATGGTATTCAAAGGTTAAATTAAAATGATATATATTTAAGAGTTTGTAATTTATTTTATTTTTTCACAAAGATTGTAATCATAATTTTACAGTTTTGTTTCATAAAAATAAAATTTTCTTTGATATATATAAAAATAAGAAGTTTCTTAAGCTGGTCTAAACAAGTCATGTTTTTGTTTGGAAAATAATATAAATTCTGGCATAAATCAATCCTTGAAAATTTTCAAGCAAGCCAGAAATTCACCGTCCGGCAAAATTGAAATTATGGCCTCGCCAGATAACAACGCTGACCTCTCCTAAGCGAGAGTAACCAGCACATTCAGTATGACTAAGTTCTTGCTGCCATAACAAAAAAAAAATACCGCAAGTGGGAGAATTGCATATCATTTTCATCACTGAGATTCCGGGCATAGAATATTTTCTACTAGCAGAATACCACGAGTTCTGTCCAACTTAATCATACTCACTTTAGATAGAGAAGAATATCCAAATGGCAAATACATAATTGTCTTGACGACAGATTAAACAGTAGAGTACGAAATCCAAAATTTTCACACAAGTAAAACAACAGTTGATTCTTTGGAGGATCATAGGTGATTGTTTGGTACTGGACACTGACTATGCTGGGTCTTCTTCTTTGATTGTCACTACAAGTTGGTGGGCGTAAATGTTTTCTAGTAGACTGTCCAGAGAGTTGAGTACCCTCTTGATTTCCTTGACCTCCTTGACCATTATTTCAAGGATGGTCTGTGTCGAACTCTTTCGAATGCCTTGACAGTATACTCCAAGGATTGTGCCACGAAGGAGGGTGTAAAAGCTTGAGAACATAGACCAAGACTATTCCAGGCACAAATATGGCAGACATCCAGCATTTGGATATGAAGGTTGGGCTGTATTCCCCCTACCTGATGTGGATCTATGTTGGTATGATTTTACGGCCAAACCACTTGGAGATTGCCCTTCCCAAATTCCTCACTTGCCTATGAAATAAATTGGTAATTGTATATAGAATCAATGAGAATGAGATGAATATTGCATTTTAAGATTAGATTCAATTAAAGTGTGTGAGGTTGCTGTTAATGAGGGCTTTCACATAGACTTAGTGAAAATCCAATTTTTTCCTTCTAATTGTACGGTTCAATGGAGGTGGGGGATCTTTAGGAGAATTTTATTCTCCCTTTTAGAGGGAGCTTTGGTTGCCAACTAGTTAGCAATCTGGCCGGTGGATCTTTTGAAATGATCAAACTTGGCAGATTCATTGTTTTCACTGGCATATTTGAGCCATTTCATTTGACTAGCACTTTCCCACGATGGCTTACTTACCTTCCCATTGAGTCGACCAACTTTCATTCTCCTTCAAAGAGTATCTTTTGAAATCTCCTTATTAGAGATTCAAATATTGACAAGGTGTTTAAGTTTTATGTTGGCTTGTTTGTTGGTTTTTCCTACCTAATTATTTGAATAACATGACCATGACCATTTTATGTTTGTTTGTTTGTTGGTTTTCCTACCTAATTATTTGAATAACATGACCATGACCATTCCATGACACTTATATTGAGAATGGGGTGAGAATTGGTTTAAGATAATTTTTATTTATTTAAGCAGTTATGAACAAAAAGAAATCAATCACATATTAGATCTATCAGTTGTAAAACATGGAACATGGAACATAGAATTTACGTGGAAATCTTTTTGGCAGAACCACAAAACTTCTTTCTATAATTCTTTGTAGGTATCAACCTACTGTTTCAAATATTTGTATGCATGAACCTATAGGGGACACCAATCTCCAGTATGACAAACCTTGGTAAGTACCAACCTACTCTACCAAATCTTCACACCAATCTGTTGGAGACTCCAATCCCCACTGCTAAGCACCAACTTATTAAGAGACACCTCTCAAGATCAAATTGGTATAGAATGCCATGTGTTCAGTCCTTACAATAATGTGAATAATTTAGAGAGAAGCTTAAGTTTTTGTGCTTAGTTCTATCATGGTTTTAACGATAATAGTGGATTGTTGCTAAATATTTGACAGGAAACTCAACGCTTGCTTAGTGAACCAGGTATGTATTATGTTTCAAGTATTTTTATTAAAATAGTGTGGTTGAAAATGCCATAGAGTCTGTGGTGTCTACAAAGAGCCAGAGATGAACAATGTGAGTTTCTGGCACTCTGGAGTCTGGAGTTCTTATAATGGCAATATTTTCTGTGTACCAGCACCTGGTATAAGTGCTTCTCCATCTGAGGAAAATTTACGGTATTTTAATGTGATGATTCTTGGTCCATCTCAGTCTCCATATGAAGGTA
Organism: Pinus albicaulis; assembly: GCA_034641835.2. Classification (NCBI taxonomy): domain Eukaryota; kingdom Viridiplantae; phylum Streptophyta; class Pinopsida; order Pinales; family Pinaceae; genus Pinus; species Pinus albicaulis. The sequence goes on along the minus strand of CM076584.1, from coordinate 429,304,917 downwards.
TTTCCCCTTATTCTTCCCAGTACATCTGATTCAACTGGTAAAACTCTGTTACTCTTCAAATGAACATTTCTTCTTGTGTTTTTTGTTTTTCTGTTTGAATGTAGCTTTATTGAAACCATTTCATTTGAGAACACTGCAATGAAGAAATTTCTGCTGTTGCACTGAATTTTGACTCTGTTTGGATAACGTGTTAACATCTTAAATTCACAGCGTGTATGATGTTTTCCAAAGCTTTCATCGTATATAACAGGTTGTTAATTTGATTTAAACCAGCACGGAATCAGAAATGGGCCACTAGATACAATAATTTTTTTTTGTCATTTCTATGCCGCATATTCTTATGAACCAAATATGATACATATTGACAACCATTGTCAACTTTGTTTTCTCTTCCTGAGCCTTTGCATCTGGAAGCCGTATTAATAGTATTCGATCAATCCTATGAGAGAATGTGTTATTGTGCTAATAGTATGATCACTTTTGAAGTTATTAATAAGAAATTGTTTACTGAGAAGAAAATATTTTCAAATTGATTGTTGTGTGTTGGTTACGTCTGTCTTGTTTCACAGTTCAAACTTCAGCTTGCTTTCTCAATGATCTTTGGTTGCAATTTATATTGCATATAACTTTTTCACTTATATGCATGGCATATATGTATCCGACGTTTGAAATTTTTCCCTTTTTTTTTGGATTTTCACCGTACAAATGTTGTCAGCCTGGTAAATATCCTTGTACCAAATAAACCATTAATCGGATTGGCTGGCAGTACTAGCATAATACATTTTTATTGGATTTGGAGATTGTTGGTATTTGGTGTTTGTGCTTCCACCTTTGGGGGGAGAGAGTTATTTTAAATGTTTCAGTTTTATCGCAAGTGGAAAAACGAGGCCTATTGGCCTTTATGATTTATGTTCCTTTATATTTTCAGCACAGATGCCCACTGTTCTTTTTTCTCCATCCATATGAATTCTCTATTTTCTAATCAAGCATAATGAGTTCCCAGTGTAAGCGTTTAACCTTGTCACTTACTGGGAGATATTGAATCCACAATAAAATTATTGTGTTCTTTTTTCCTGTAAAAGAAAGGCACATTGGAGAGGTTGGGTGCTGCTGTTATTTTGTTATGTAATTTGTCATCAATTCCATCTTCTAATGATCTATGAAGTAGGAATCTCCTTAGTGCGATTGTCCAGAGGTTGCACAGATCATTGGGGAAACTGCTATTCAACATTTTTAGTTCAATGTTTAAATTGCTTGCTCAAGTATCATGGTGCCATAGACATGAAAGTGAATATTATTATATTACTGTATTTTTCTCAAATGCATCACATAACTCTCAAAGAAGTCTAGCTTTTGAAAAATTTCCAAGAAACAAAACTGTGATGATGTACAAATGACAAAAGGAGTACAAAAAATTGCGAGCATGGTGGATACATAGCTTCAGAGTGTGCTCAAATCTAGGATATTATAATCAATGTTCCACCAAGACTCTAAGACATGGGGGACGTGGGTGCGGGGAGACACACAGTGGGGATGTGTGGGAGTAACCTCAAATTTTAAGGAAATTTAGGGGGGACAGTAGAACGTCGGGGTATATATATATATAAAATCCAAATTCATATTCCATAGTGAAAACATAAATAATAATACATTGATCCACATGTAATTGAATTAAATAATGAAATGCATCATTCATACTAATACTACATCATTCATCCATACATCATGAGATTCAATAACAGGATACAAAAGTCTCAAATTCAAAAATAGTAAAGAGCGACGAGTCAAGAATCAGTCTGAGGTCATCGATATCTAGAGTCAAGTCTGAAACGTTAAAATTGAAAATAAAAAATGGACAATGAACATTGAAAATAAAATCAACATCAATGAGTCAATCTCATTGATTGGTCCTCTACATCTATTTGTTGCATGAAGTCATTCAGACCATTAATGGGAATGTCACTATCTGAGTCAGGGTCACTTTCTTGAGTAATCATTGGAACACCTATCAAACCATTTTGTAGCTCATATGGTCCATCTTCATCTATCTGTGCACCATCCTTTGGATCCACATCCCTTCATGTTGTTGGTCCTCTCTGATACTTTGGTGTCTTACTATGTGCAAGACGTAGGGAATTGTGCATTGCAACTAGCTTCTCTGCTTTCCTAGAGGCGAGTCTCTTCCTCTTGATAGAGTGGATGAAGCTATGTGGACCAATTCCTCTCTGTCGTAGATGAAATAACAATCTGAGACAATAAGTGAATAACAAATTGTTGGATCTCTGGTGCATCATCCCCATGCATGGTCCACCAACCAATGGGCTCATCTTGGCCCAAATCATTTTGATCTTCCCTCGCATCAGGCTTATTGAAGGGATCATTGAGACTTGCAAATTGCATCCATTGTCTCCTAATTGTTCTCCCTTCTTATGAACTATACATCTTTGTAATGGTAGCAATCCCTTTTTGACCTTTGGATCTTCAACGGGAAGAATTATACCAGTCCTTGCCACATACCATTTTTGGTTGAGTGTGTATGCTACCATGTGCAAAGGTGTATTCTTTTGATAGTATTCTCCTAGCCCTGACCATCTCTTTGTAATAAGGAGAGCGACTAACATGGAAATAAATGCCACTGGAAAAAAGAAAATTTCCAATGGTATCATCTACATCATCATGGTTTAACTTACCATACATCCTTGCAAGAGTTGGTCTCACTGCAGAAGAACAAGAACCCTTATGTTTGGACGAAGGTACCCCATTGCTAACAGGAGATGGTGGAGGCATATTACCCATGATTTTCTTTCTTTTTGATTTTTCTTTTGGAGCTTGTAGCTTCTTTCACATTTTGGTAAGCTTGGGCCATGACATTTTGGCTTTAGAAGGTTCTTTTTACATTCTCAAACGCTTTGATCTTTGTAGTAAAGTTAATTTTATTCATACCTTAACCCCTTTGCCACCTACACCCCAAAGATGCATCATGACCTGACTATAACTCCCAACCTAAGTCACCAGATTCGCCTAAAACCCCCTCGAATCCCGAATCCCCGTACTGGATACGTGTACGTACGGGATTCGGCCCCAATTCAAAGGATACGGCGTATCCGAACGGGATACGGCCGTATCCCGACCGTACCTCGTTCGGATACGCCGTATCCTGTACAGTCGGATGCGGCCTGGCCTGCGGCAAGGAAAATTGCGCTATTTTTTCATTTAAGTTCGGTTTTTCCTCATTATTTTTTCATCCATTTCATTTGTGAAGTGAGAAGGAGAGCTAGTGTGAGCAAGGAGCAAGTGTGAGCGAGGAGAAAGGGAGTTCTTTCGAAGAGATTCGAGCATTCGGTAAGTGCATTGTCCCTCTATATTTTGCATTTAGTTTGTTGTTAGTGTTTGCATGTGCATATGTTTTATATATTTAGTTGTTGTTGTTTATTTTTTACAGTATTCATGGCTCAATCAAAGGCAGCAAGACAGGGGCAAAGAAAGGGGAAGAATGTCTCCATTGGAGATACCCCTCCTGTCCCTCTTTCATCAGGGTCTGCAAGTATTCCACCCATTGGAAGTGGGGCTGCAATAGTAGCTTCAAATGTGCAGGGAAAACAAATTGTTGACCCCAAATACGCATTGTGGAAATATGAGACAAGAGAGGAAGGGGCAGCAAAAAAGCCAGGAGGAGGAAATTGTTCATGGAAATGCAATTTTTGCAATGGCCATTTCACTTGCACATATTTCCGTGTGAAAGCTCATTTGTTGGGTATTCCAGGTTGTGGCATTAAATGTTGTACAGCAATTGAATCGCCAGATAGGAAGAAATTGGAGAAAGAGCAGAGTATTGGTGAGGCAAATGTGGCAGCAAAATAAAAAAAAATCCAAGACTGATGACCCCCTTCCATTCTTGAGGAAAAGCAGCAGCAAGTTCCCTTTTGAGACTTCTAGTAGGGGAGAATTAGCAAAGAGAAAGGCAACTGCAGTTGGTCCAATGGACAATATTTTCCAAAAAGAGAAAAGTGAAGAGCTTGATCTCACCATTGCATTTTTTTTCTATCAGAACTTCATATCCTTTAATGTTGCACGATCACCTCTATTTATTGAGATGTGTCGAGCTCTTTGTCATGGGGCTCCATCAGGGTATGTGCCTCCTGGGTCAGAGAAGCTCAGAACCACATTGTTGACAAAGGCAAAGAAAGAGGTGGACAAAATGCTTGAGCCTATTAAATCGGCATGGCCAACATCTGGGGTTAGCATTGTTTCTGATGGATGGACAGATCCAGCACGCCACCCACTCATTAACTTCATGGTGTCATCCACGAATGGTGCAGTTTTCTTGAAAGCAGTGGATGCACTTGGACAGTACAAGGATGCACAATATATGGGTGAGTTATTTCTCAAAGTTATTGAAATTGTAGGTGTGGATTGTTGTGTGCAAATCATTACAGATAATGCACCTGTTTGCAAGGCTGTTGGCATGATTGTGGAAGCAAAATATCCACAAGTATTTTGGACACCTTGCATTGTCCATTCATTGAACTTGGCACTGAAATCTATTGCTTCTGATGTGCTTTGGATTGGAGCCATTATTGAGGATGCACGACATATCCGCAACTTTGTAACAAACCATACAAATGCCTTCACTATCTACAAGGAGTACAACAATCTATCATTGTTGAAGATTGCAGATACACGGTTTGCCTCTTCATTCATCATGTTGAAGAGGTTGAGGGAGGTCAAGACCGCTCTTGGGTCTATGGTTATTTCAGAGTTTGGGTCTTTTTGGAGAAAGACGGATCAAGCAGCCTGAAAGAAGGTGAAGGACATAGTGTTGGATGATATATGGTGGGAGAAGGTAGATCTAATTATTCAGATCATGGACCCTATCATTTCCTTGCTCAGATTTGCAGATACAGACCAACCCATCCTAGGAGAGGTTTATGAGGGATGGGATTCCATGATTGAGTCTGTGAGGACCATTATTTTACAGAGTCAGTGCCTAGAGTATGAGACATCACCTGAGGCCTTCTTCACCGTCATACAGGATATTCTTGTCAGCAGATGGGACAAGAATTGCACACCTTACATTGTTTGGCTCACTCCTTGAACCCAAAATACTATAGCCATGAGTGGCTGAATGGTGGACCTTCCCGCAGATTCCCTCCTCACATGGATGCTGAAATCTCACAGGGGAGGAAAGATGCATTGAGGAGGATTTTTCGGGATAGGGCATCCCTTGATGAGGTGGAGGATGCCTTTGCAGATTTTTCCACTGGCAGGGGGCGATTTGGAGGCTATGATTTGATTCGAGACAGGGGGGCTAAGAAGCCCCATTCTTGGTGGGCAACTCATGGGGCAACAAGCCCTCCTCTACAATAGTTAGCCATGAGGCTCCTCTCTCAAGTGACTTCATCCTCTTGTTGCGAGAGGAATTGGAGCACATATGGGAATTTGTATAGTGTGAAGAGGAGCAGGCTTGAGCAGTCCAGGGCAGAGACAATGGTGTATGTGCACACCAACCTTCGTCTCATCTACAGGCAGAGGGAGGATTGGTTGAAGGGAAAGACAAAGATGTGGGATGTCTTTCATGATGATATGGGTCTGGACAGCAGTGTTGAGTTGGCATTGGCCAACTTGGATCTCAATGCGCCAGTGCTAGAGCCTGTCACATTTGATGATGGATTAGAGGGGTCATCCTCCACACCAGCAGATGCAGAGATGATAGAGGAGGAGGATGCATCAGAGGCAGAGGAGAGCAGTGGTGAGCATGATGATTAGGATGAGGACAGTGATGTTGATTATGAGGATTGATGACTCTGACTCATTAAGGCTTCAGGCTTGTAGTCTTGTAGACTGTAGTTGCTTTTGTATTTTCTATTTCTATTTGCCATTGGCAGTGTTCTTATGTAACACATTTTGATTCTGATGACTTAATGAGAAAACTACAGTATCTTACTATCTTCAATCTTGTCTTTCTGAGTAAATTTGACGATTGTATCATGTATGGACCATGGTGTATCAATGTATCATTGTAATTTGTATTATTATTTATAGTATCAATGATGATGTATGACTCATGAGTATCTAATATCTATGTTTGAATCAATGAATTTTGTATGAATTTGTGCAAAAAATATCTAATTTTTAATATATTAATATATATATATATATTTTAAAATATATATATATTTTTTAAAATATATATATATTTTTTAAAATATATATATATTTTTAATAAAATAATATATAACGTATCGTATCCCAGAAGTATCCTGTCCGGGGGTCACCGTACCCGTATTCGATTCATCGAATCCCCGTATCCCCGTATCAGGTGACTTAGCTCCCAACCCAAGGATGGTGACAAATATTGTAAATCCAATAACATGCCTGCCTCTTTTACTTCTTGGTTTTGGGTCAGTTGAGGGGCCAACCACTATGGTAACATATAACAAAAGTGGTCTGCTCAGATTAAACATTTCTTTTACATATTGTGCCAATGCCTTTGACGGGGATGGACTAAGAGTAGCACTACTACCCTGGGTTTCATTCATTGTTGATGGGATGTTCCCAATCGCACTTCCAAGTTGACTTCCTGTGTAGGGATCATATTCGCTATCACTATTAGTGTCATTGTTGCTGCTGTTGTGATCACTCATATTGCTTGGATTAATTTTATGTGCAATTTTTATTTTATTTTTGGTGACTTACATGAAGGGTTTTTGATTAAATTTAAAATTTTCATGGTTTTGAAATGGCAAATGCTGAGTTTTAGACTTTAGCATTGAAATTTTGAATATGAGAGAATTAGAAAACACTGATACAAGTAGCAATAAATTTTTAAAAAAGATTCCTAACCTTCCCACTAAAATTTGTGCTACTGTACTCGGGTTGGTTGAGTGTGGAGTTTGAACTTGAAGTCTCAATTGTGTAGTCACTAGTGTGTCGACATGTTTTAGCTTCCAATGTCAACATGGCTCATGGGTCTTCACTCTTGGTCAACCTCAAGGAAAATGCATGGCACAATGATTGATTGAGCTGACACTGTCCACCTTGGTCACTTTCGAGGGTTGATAAAGTCTCAAGAGCAGGACTGTAGGTGGCTTAGATCTTGACAATTGTGGATAGGGTAGTGAACACCAATGACAACTCGAACGACGCGTGAAGTTTGAACTTTGGACTAGTAAGTTGAAGGGGAAAGGTGCTTAGTGAAGTTTGAACAATGGTCCCACTGTAGGGAGGAGGGGTTCAGGTAAGTTGTAACGTTCACTAGTGAGTTGTGTTGTAGGGAGTGAACTGGTCAGTGTTGAGTCTTGACTGGTGAATGAATTGGTTGCGCCATAGGGAGTGAACTGGTCACACAACTTTGTAGTGCTGACTGCTGACTCTGCTGACTGTGGGAGAGGGGAGGTAAGACTCAAGAGTGCATTGGTCAGTGGTAACTTCATAGTTATTAAAACCAGAACCGGTGACCGGACCGGTGGACCTAATGAACCGGGTTTCGAATCGGAACCAGTCTAACCGGTAGCGGTCAGATCTCAATGAACCGGTATTAAAAAAAAAATACATTAAATAATTAATTTTTAATAAAAAAAATTATTTTTAAGATTTGCAACCATGATTCCAAGCCAATAGAGACAAAATATGCAAAGTTTTCTCATTTATATACCATGCAAAGGTGAATATATCAAAATGGCATCGAGTGCAATACATATCATCGAAAAATACATAAGCAATGAGGCCCCAAATGGCCCATAAAGTCCAAAAACGATGCTACAAGCTATGAGGCCATTGGCCTAATACAAGACTACACATATATGATGATCAATCATCAAATTCATCACTGCTACTAGACACAGGATCAACATCGGCTGCTACATAGACATCATCTGGATCAGAGTCTGAGGATGCCTCAGCCTCAGGCTCATTTGCAACCTCAGTACCCCTGCCACCAATAACAATAGAAATGGACCTAATGGAAGCACGAGTTACTCGAGGTGCATGACTAGTGTCGTCCATTGGTTGTTTGCCTTTGCTTGATGCAGCTACCAATCCTGGGTCTGCATCTGATGGCGCCACCAAATTTGCTTCAAATTCACCCCCCGCTACTGCTGCATCAAAATCAAAATCAGCCTCAAACACTGTTTTTTAGTCTCCTCCACCCATTCTGATGTTGGATCAATATCATCCAACACAATGGGATCTAGATCAAGTGTTTTTCTCATCAGTTGGTTCCGCCTCAAGTGAAGGTTGTATTACACAAACAAAAGATCATTTAACTGTTTCTGTTCCAAACGGTTTCTCTTCTTTGTGTGTATGCGCTCAAAAACAGACCAATTGCGCTCACAACCTGAAGCACTGCAAGTTTGGCTGAGGATTCTAATTGCAAACTTTTGCAATTGAGGACATTGGCCGCCAAATGACTCCCACCAATGTGCTGCAAATAAAAAGATATTCATTAGGAACATAGTTCATTTCATTACTTATTTACAAACAATTTAACTTGAAAAGAAAAACAAATTGGAATTGCTTACCTGGTTGATCCACATCTCTTGCCATTTTTGCCAAGTTCTTTCCAAAGGTATCGGCTGCCATACTGAAATGAGTAAGTTGTTTATGTGTTTCCAAAAGGTCTGCACAGTTAGGGACCATGCGCTCCAAGCAATCAATCAATCCAGATCTGACCTCCCCATCCTGCTGATCTCCTAGCCGAGCTCTATAATGATACTTTGGGTTCAAAAAATACCTAGCTGCATGTATAGGATGATGGAGTTGATTGTTCCATCTGTTATCAATGATCTCCCATATCCGGCCATATTTAGCTAACCTGTCCCTGTAAGCTGCCCGTATCTGCTCCTTGGCCTGATCCATAGCCTCATAAATGTATCCCATTGCCATCTTTTCCCCATCCACCATCCTTAGCACCTTAACAAGGGGCTCAGTAATTTTTACCAGCTCTGAAGACCTTTTCCAAAAATTATCGTCAAAGACTTTCTTTTTGGTGTCTTTTCCATCTTGTCTATGAGCCCACCGGGATTCAGTCCAATCATCAGAAGAAAACATTTTCTGCAGGTTTTTCTTTTGAGAATTGAGACATTGCAACGTGAGGAAGTGAGTTGCAAATCTCGTAATGGCAGGCCTAACAAGCTCTTTTCCCCCAGTGTTTTTCCTCATTAGGCTCAATACCCATGAGTGGTTGTAAATGTATTTTGTAATGCACTTGCCATGCTCTACAGTGTTTTTTACCCATTCCACTTTGCCTATGTCCTCAAGCATGAGGTCTATGCAATGTGCAACACATGGAGTCCAAAATATGGTATTATACTTGGACTCAAGCATCTTTCCAGCAAGAACATAGTTTGAGGCATTCTCTGTGATGACCTGCACAACATTCTGCTGTCCCACTTCCTGAATAATCTCATCCAAAAGCTCAAATAGAAGGGTTGCATCCTTCACCTTATCAGATGCATCAACTAATCTCAAAAACATTGTTTCTCGAGGGCAAGCAGCAAGGAAGTTAATGATAATGCGGTTCTTTCCATCAGTCCATCCATCTGACATGATGGAACAACCTGTTTTGAGCCATGACTCTTTATATTCAGCCAAATACTCATCAATATTACAAATCTCTTGTTGCAAAAGAGCTCCCCTTAAGTCATGTGCAGTAGGGCCTTTGAAGCCCTTTCCTGCAACAAAAACAGAGTCCCACATAGCTTGGTAATAAGGTGAGCGAGCAACATTAAATGGGATATCTGAATCATACCACCATCTAGCAATGTACTGATAAGAAGCTTCTTTGCATTGTTTTTTCCAATGTTGATCCAAAGTGGGTTGACGACTTGGAGTTGGCTGGGTCATGGAGGCAGTGGCTGTGGGATTAGCAGTGGATGAGAAATAACTCATGAGGTTGGGTTTCTTTGTTGGGTTTGATCTTTTGCCAACAGGAGGAACATAGTGAAAGGGGTTATTGGTGGAAGGGATAGAAGTGGAGTCTTGAATCTCATACTCATCATTTTCATAGCCACTCTCTCTCATCATTTCTACTATTTCCCTCTTCCTTGCAATTTCATCTTGGATGGCCTTCTCCCTAGCCTTAGTCTCCTAAAACTTTTCAAGCTTGGCAAGGTATTCTGCCCTAACCGGACCTAACACTGCATTAGGTGCATCACATGGCGTTACATTGCCTCTTATCCCAGCCAAGTGATGTTTCAATCTAAGAATACCCCCACCTCCAATACATTTTCGACAAAGTTTGCATACCATCTTTCCATCAATCACATCACAATGGACCCATGCATTGTCCTTGGCTTTTGGAGGCATCTTGACTTGAAATAATTGAAATTTGGAAATAAATCTGCCATTTAAAAAAAATTGCAGCTAAGATAAATGGACAACTAAGGCTAAATTTACGAAACAAAATGCACATTCAAATTTCAAACATACAAAATTTGATAGCATAGGACTAGAGATTTGAGAGCAATAAAATAGCTAAACACATGAGAAAATAAATACATGAACAACAATGAAATGATGGATTTTTCAAGTGAAAATTTTTACCTGGCAATGCAAACTAGCTTCCTTAGTGTCCTCTCGAAGTTGCCAACGCTATTGACAGCTCCAAACTGTCTCCAAGATAGCTCCAACTCCAACTCCAACTCCAAGCCTCCAAGATCACTGCTCCGGTAAACACTCAACACTCTCCAAGCTCTCAATCAAACTCACAAACAACAAATGAGTTGGTGTGAGACAAAGGAGAGGCTGCCCCTCCTTATAAAAGATTGGGGAGGGTGTTTTTGGAGGGAAACAACCCTTCCCTTACCTCCACATATGCCCTAAGGCTGTGTTGCTGGCCGCTGGTGGGTCCGCGCAAGGAAGGGACACCTAACTGGCCGGTTAGGTACGAACTGCCGGTTAGGTTCGGTTAACTGGCCAAATCAGGTGAGACCCTCCTCTAAACCCGGTTGCATGAACGGTTTTGACCGGAGGTTGAGATGACCGGTTGGTTTGACTGGTTACCGGTTCAAACCGGCTGGTTTTGATAACTATGGGTAACTCTCGTCGTAGGGAGGAGAGGTAAGACTCAAGAGTGAATTGGTCAGTGGTAACTCTCGTCGTAGGGAGGAGATGTAAGAGGGAACTAGTCAGTGGTAAGTCGTGCCAAGTAGACTTAAATGGGTTGAGCAGAGTTGAATGAGTTGGTAAAAGTAAAGGTAAGTTGAATGAGTTAGCCTGTTAGGGATAGTTTAGGTTTTCATATTTGTTATTATTTTAAAGTTAAATTTTGTCATTTTAAACTTTTTTTTGTATTATATATATATATTTAAATTTGAAGGGTTATTAGACAAATTTGAGGTGGACGCATCCCCCTCACCCCCAAAAGCACCCTTTTTGGGGAAATGCGTCCCCCACACCAGGGGAACGTTTCCCCGCGTCTCCATGTGTTTCTGTAAAAGGGGGATGTGGGGAAATGTTTTCCCAGGTGTCCCCTTGTCCTAGGTGTGTGGGAAGCGTGAGGTGCATGCACCCCACCTTGTGGGACGTCCACATGGAATACATCATATAAGTAGGAGTTGGGGAAAACAAGTGTGATAAGGATTATAATTTTGTAAGGTCTTTTAAAACATGATACTCTTTAAGGTCTTGAATTTTTTGTAGTGAAATCCTTTGTCTACTCGGAATAGGTCCTATGCTTTATGGAGTTTAATTTGTAAAATGTCTTTAAAGTTCAGAGTCGTTGGCTATTTTTTCACGAGAAAATTTGGATAATAAGGTCTGTAAATAACATTACTTCACAATTTATTCACCGCACTTGTGGATCATCATTGTCATTGGGATATGGACTATCCAAGGATTGCACAGAACGTTGAGGAAATTGTTATTTGACATTACTATTGTATCATTTAAATTGCTCATGGTGCCATGATTTGTAAATTGATGTGGATATTCCATAAACAATTTGTCACAATAGATTTGATAAAATTATATTAAAAAAAAAATGTAATCTACACTATGAGGGTTAATTTTCCTTAGATTTTTTGATTTGTTAATCACTGTGTTATGCTTATGCATGCAATGGATAAAATATGGAAAACAGAGAAAACCGAAATAAAACTCACAAACCACCAGGAACAAAAGATATGATCTGTGAAACCCTTACAAAGAAAACCTAGTTGGAAGGTGAGGCTGCTTTGCTTTCTCTTTCTCTAAATGGAAATTGATGCAAGTACAAAGGAGTGAGACTTGTGGCCATGGGTTGCTACAGTGCACAAGCCCTCTCTGCTTGCTCTCTCTCTATCCACTACTCAGCTACTCTGCTCATTTACGGAACAAATTGCACTTGAATAGAATGGAACACAACTCGATAGCCTACTAGTGGTTAAAATTTGACTTCTTCAAGTCTTAATTAGAGTTACAATATCGACTCCTCTAGAGTCTTCTTCACCATGCTCACGTCGTTAGTCCCTTTTCCATGAATAATGGGGGTTGACATGGCATCCTCTCGAATCATGGTGGTCAAAACTCAAAGTTCAACTTTCGGGTGGCATAACTTTTGCATATAGACTCTGATTGAGGCGATTCAAGCACTGTTGGAAAGGGTAGCTGTGTGTAGAATAACACTAGGGGTGCAGCGCTTAAGCGGCAAAAATTCATCCCCAAAAATGTCGACTAATGACACAAACTGCTTCTAGAATATTTTAGACCCCAATTCACTATGATCTGCTAGTAAAACTGGTCATGTGAGTTGATTCCTCCATTTTTTTCCACTCTGAAAGCATCAAGATGGATGATAAATAAGATAATGATTCAATATGGATCATACCTCCCCATTTTGGAAGGCTTTTGGTTTCCAAAATATTTAACTAAATGATGCGAATAAATTTTTCCTCTACCTTCTCCTTGGAGTACCATTTAACCTGGTTTGGGAGCTGTCTTTTCAAGCCAATTTTGGATCTCTTTTGCAAAACTGTATCCTTTGTCAACTTTGCTTGAGCTTTTGGTTCCAAATACTTTATGGAGGGTAGGACTTGTTCCTTTTCTTGATCCAACGTGGAAGGCTCTTAGAGTGTCAAATTTTCTACATTCAAAATTGAATAAATGCACATGTATGGGGTAGACTATGTCTACAGGCTTTATCCCCCACCTTATCCAGTATCTCAAAGGGACCATATCGTAGAACCTTAATTTTCTTACCGAGACCCTCTAGTCTCTCCTTGTTCAACTATAATCGTACTCTGTCTCCCACCTTGAATGACTTCTCTGATCAGTGGTGATCATGCCAGGTCTTGTATTTTTCCTGTGGCTTCTGCAACATCTCTTATACCTATAGGTTGGTTTGCTTGACCTTCTCAACAATTTTTTCTTCCCTTAAGGCATCCTCGATGAGGTCCTCCCTCACTCCTCCTTGATGCCCATATGCAATATCCAAAGGTGAAGGTGGCAAAATATCCAACATAGGTTAATGGGGACTTACCAGTAGAAGTGTGGATTGCTCTGTTATAAGAGTGTTGTATATATACCAGATTTTCATCCCATGTATTCAGATGCTTCTGATTGTAACCCCTCATAAGTTGCACCAAAGGTCTATTGATTACTTTTGTTTGCCCATCTGTCTGTGGTTGGAATGTTGTAAACCTCTTCAAATTTGTGCCAATCTTCTCCTATAATGTAGTCCAAAATGCACTGAGAAATCTTGTTCCTATCTGAGACAATGCTCCGTGGTATCCCAAAGTGCACCCAAACCTGTCCAAAGAACAAGTTCTTTGCTTCTTGCCTGTTGATGGTCTTTTTACAGGGCATTAGAACACATCTTGCTGAACCTATCAACTACCACTAATAGGCTAAGCTAATAGGTAGTCATGTCTGTTCCCTGTTGTTGGTAAACCTCCCATAAATTCCATGAAAATGCTTTCTCAAGGATGAATGGGCATCGACAAAGGATGGTATAAACCTTGTTTCTTGTTACTAGACAAAAAGGAATGCATCCTTTTATGAACCTATCTACCTCTTCTTGCATCCTGGGCTAGTACACATACATCTCAAGTTGGCCATTGTCTTGCCTACACCAAAAAACCAATCACCTTGGAGGTGTGAGCCTCTTTGATCAACTACAATTCCTCATCTTTAAGAACACAACTTATCTAACCTGTAGAGTAACCCATTTTGGAGATGGTAGTCGATTTTGCTGTCATCATCGTGCACATGACTCTGGCTTTGCAGCTATTGAAACACTTCCTTTAAAGTCCTCATCCTCTGTATATGCCGCTCTGTATGCACCATGGGTGAAAGGCTACATGTGCATAAGAGTTCCCAAAGCCGTGATCTTTGATGTGGGTGGCCTTGAAAGCATGTTGGCAGACTTGTTTGTGCCGCCCTTCTTGTACTTTATCACTAAATGAAACTATTATGAAAACTCCATCCACTTGTAATGCTTGGTTTGCTGATGCTTACTCTAGCCCTGCAGGTACTATAATGGCTGGTGATCTGTGTGGATTATCATCTCCTTTTCCATCAAATAATGTTTAAACTTCTTCATATCTTGCACAAGGGCATAAAGCTCCTTATCGTAGGTAGGGTAGTTGAGAACCGACCCATGAAATACTTTAGAATGGATAACATATAGGGTTTCCTCCTTGCATTAAGATCTCCCCATAGCATACCCTATTTTTTTTCCTCACATTAAGATCACAGCATGCCCTCTTGCATATGTACGATCTTCTTCTTTAACTCCTCAGATGGTCCTCTATTGATCCTTTACCCACTAGAAACTCTTGCCACTCACTATTATGGCGTGGAGTGGTGCTACTATTGCTGAAAACAAGGCTATGAATTTCCTCAAGAACTATGATGCCCATCAAAACTCCTAACCTAAAAACATTAGTAGGCATTGACCACTTTATGATGGCCTCCATCTTGGCAGGATCTACAACTCTCCCCCATTTATCATATATCCCAAATACACCAAAGACTGTTGTGCAAACTCACTCTTGAGATTTGTCAACTTGTGCTTCTTTAAAATCTCTAGCACCTTCATCAAATGTGAGATATGCTCCTCATAGGTAGCACTGTATACCAGTATATCATCTAAATAAACAAGAACAAATGAATCTATAAAAGGGTGCACTATATCATGCAGTAACCTCATGAATATTGTCAGTGCATTGTATAGGCCAAACGACGTAATTAACCACTCTTACAAACCTTATCTGGTTTTGAAGGCAATCTTCCAGGTATCCTCTTCTCTGACTCGAACCTGTGATATCCTAACTTTAAGTCCAACTTGGTGAAGTGCTGCAACTGATCTAGTAGATCATTTATGTTGGTCATGGGATACCTGTTCTTGATCGTAATTTTGTTTAACACCTTGTAATCATTATACATTTGCCAAGTCCCATCCTTTTTTGGTACAATGATGATGGGTGACCCACATGGTGAGGTACTTAGTCGAATGACACCTTGTTCGAATATTTGCTGCAACTGCTTCTTCACCTCTTTTGCCTCTATAATAGACTATTCGTACGACCCATTGTTTGACAACAAAGATTCTGACAACAGAAATAGAGCTTTCGACAACAATTAGATCTCATGCTCCACTTCACTCTCGGGTGGTTGCTATTTAGGCTGTTGGAAGTTGGAACACACCCTTGTATGCTTGCAACAACTCTTCTAGTTGCTATTTTTGTTCCTTAGTACACCCCTTTAGGGATGACTTAGCTCTCATGGACTCTTTTATAGACTGATTTTCTATTGAAAATAACAAAACATACTTCATGCTAGAATTGATCAACTTTTTGGCCTCGTTGGAACTTACCAACGAGATCTTTGACTTGCCCTTGTGCATGTTGAGGATGAGGTGATATTGGTAGGCTCTTCGCATGAAGATTGCATCTTGCATGTACATATATACATCAAGTGGAACTACATCCAATTCTACGTCATTAATAAAGTCAACACTAATAGCAAATTTGATTTTGCATTGTTTGGTTACTTTTATTTCTCCCTCCTTGTTGACCCATCCCAATGGATATGGGTTAGGATGGTCATGAGTCTCTAGTTTCAGTTTCTTGATCAACTCTACTGCTATGAGATTTGCTTGTGATCCCGAGGTGAATAGAGCATAAATTTTCATCTTGTTGGCTTGTATCTTTATCTGGAAGAGTCTAGTCATTTCCTTCTCTTACTGTTGCTGAAGGCTACTTTGATTCACGCCCTTTCACGCTGATGTACATACAATCTTCTCATCCATGTTCAAGCTACTTTCCACTTGATTACTTGACTCTATGGCCATGTGATTTTTCTTCTTACCATCTTTTTTTCGATTCTTAAGATAGAGCTCTAGATGCAACTTCTAACACTTCTCCTTGATATGATCATCAATGTTACAGTGGTTGTTGTGTTTGCTGGCATATTTGCAGTTGTGTTGTTGCTGTTGTCTTTTTGTCATTTCTCCCTTTCCATTTCTTCTTCCCCTCCTTGGATGCTTCCTGGTGCTCCTTTTGCTTTGATCCACTTGATTTCCCTTTCTTGTGACCTTTTTTCTCCAAGTATTGTACCTGTACATAAGCTTCGTCCATCGCTTTGGGTTTGAACAACATCACTTGCTTTTGCAGAGACCCCCATATACTTTAGGAGTACGTCTGGGTTATTTGGGGAGATGCCCAACATTATGGCCATCTTTCTAAATTATGTAGTGTACTCCTGTACACTTTGTCCCTATCTCTACTTGAAGTAATGCCACAGGATCCTGGTGCTCCTTTTGCTTTGATCCACTTGATTTCCCTTTCTTGTGACCTTTTTTCTCCAAGTATTGTACCTGTACATAAGCTTCGTCCATCGCTTTGGGTTTGAACAACATCACTTGCTTTTGCAGAGACCCCCATATACTTTAGGAGTACGTCTGGGTTATTTGGGGAGATGCCCAACATTATGGCCATCTTTCTAAATTATGTGGTGTACTCTTGTACACTTTGTCCCTATCTCTACTTGAAGTAATGCCACAGGATCCACTGGTCCTCTACATTTCCAATAGGGTAAAACTTGTGACTTAATGAGAGTTTTGAAATTCTCTTACTTAGTCAATGGAGGATCTCCCTCCAACCTAAGTACCTTTGTGTGGCTTTCCCATTATGTCAGGGAATGGCCCTCTAATTTTAGTCGAGCAGATGAAATTTTTTGTTCTTATTCTATTTGGTGAACACTAAAATAAACATCTAATTGCTAAAACCAATGATTTAACTTCAAAGCGTTAATCTCACCTTGATATGCATTGATGTCGACCTTCGCTTCCATTTTGAACAGGGATTGTGAATGGTTCACGACACTTGAACTGGGTTGTTCCTTTTCAAGTTCTTGCTTAGACTCCCTCTCTAGTCCTTCCTTATCCCTCGATCTCCCCTCTGATCTAACCTTTGCATTAGAATCTCCATCTTCTTCATATAACCTGAGCTTATTGGTCAGGGCCACTATAAGGAGGCTCATATTACAGTTTATATTTGCGACTTGTACTTCTAACCACACGAACCTCTCCTCTGTGGAATCTTAAAGGTTATAAATAGATTTGTCAGCCATGGTTGGGGTTTTATGACTTTTAGTATAACTGATTTGGATCCCTTGCAACTCCCCACAACAACAGCCAAAGAAACTTGGCTCTAACACTACATGATCCGTAAATTGCCGTGGATGTTTGGCTGAATATTTTGTCATAACAGATTTGATAAAATTATATTCGAAAATCCGAAATCTTCACTATGAGGGTTAATTTTTCCTTACATTATGGATTTATTAATTATTGTGTTATGCTTATGCATGCAGGACATTAAATATGGAAAATAGAAAACAAAAAAATAAAACTCCCAAACCATAATGAACACAAGATATGATGTTGGAAACCCTTACGAAAGAAAACGTAGCTGGAAGGTGAGGTTGCTTTGCCCTCTTTCTTTGAATGGAAATGGATGCAAGTACAAAGGAATGAGACACGTGGCTTGCGAGTTGCTACAATGCAAAATCCCTCCATGTTTTCTCTCTTTTAACCACCACTTTCAACCTTTTTGCTCATCTATGTAACAAAATGCACTCGAATAGAATGAAACCTCTTTTCCATCTCGTGGCTTAGTTATAACACAACTCAATAGCCTACTAGTGGTTAAGTTTGACTCCTTCAACTCTTAACTATAGTTACAATATCTCAACTCTTGTATAATTTTCTTCATCATGATCACGTGGCTAGTCCCTTTTCCATGAATAATGAGAGTTGACGTGGCATACTATTTAATCATGGTGGTCAAAATACGGAGGTCAATTTTCGAGTGGCATAACTTATGGATATAGATTCAAATTGAAGTTGATTCTTTCACTGTTGGTAAGGTAATTGTGTGTAGAATAGCGCTGGTGGGTACGACGCTTAAGCAACAAAGCCCCCCAAAAACATCATTTAATGCCTCAAATTGCTTCTAGAAGGTTTTAGACCCTAATTCACCAAACTAGGACCTATTGGTAAAAATGGTTTTGTGAGTTGATTCCTCAAATTCTTCCATTATGAAAGCAGCAAGATGGATAACAAATAATATAGTGATCCAATCCAGATCACATCTCTCCATTTTGGGAGGCTTTTGGTTTCCAAAAGCTTTTACTGAATGTGGCGAGGGAATTTTTTCTCTACCTTCTCCATGGAGTACCATTTAGCCTTGTTTGGAAGTTGTCGTTTCAACCCAATCTGCCAAAGTCTTGTTGCCCCTATCTTGAAGTTTTGGACCTCCTTTGCAAAATTGCATCCTTTGTCAACTCTACTTGAGTTTCTGGTTCCAAATCCTCTACATAAGCTAGGACATGTTCCTCTTTCTGATCCAACATGTAAGGCTCATAGAATTTCAATTTTTTCTACATTCATTATTGAGTAAATGTGCATGTATGGGGGTAGACTGAGTCTATAGGCGTTATCTCCAACCTTCTTTAGTATCTCAAAGGGACCATATCATAGAACCTTGATTTTCTTACCAAGATCCTATATTCTCTCCTTCAACTGTAACCATACTTTGTCTCCCACCTTGAATGACTTCTCTGATTTGTGCTGATCTTGCTTTTCCTTGTATTTTTCTTGTGAATTTTGAAGCATCTCCTCTATCTATAGATGGATTTGCTTGACATTCTCAACAATTTTCTTTGCCCTGAAGGCATCCTCGGTGAGATCCTCTCTCACCCTTCCTTGCTACCCATATGCAATATCGAAAGGTGAAGGTGGCAAATATCCAAAACATGTTTCAAATGGGGACTTACTAGTAGAAGTGTGGACTGCTCTGTTATAAGGGTGTTGTATATACATGTTTATATCCATGACTTGTGCTTCCAACTGTGCAAACCTCTCCTCTGCCGGATCTTGAGCGTCATTAATGGATTTATCGGATATGACTAGGGTTTTATGACTTTCAGCTTAACCCATTTGGATCCCCGACAACTCCTCACAATACACAAAGAAACCTAGCTTTGATACCAATATGATCTATAAACTACCATAGATATTCCACTGGATGGTTCATCATAACAAATATGATAAAATTATATTCAAAAATATTAAATCTACAATATGAGGGTTAATTTTTCCTGCTATTTTGGATTTGTTAATTACTGTGTTATGCTTATGCATGCAATAGATAAAATATGTAAAATAGATAACAGTGAAATAAAACTCCGAAACCACAATGAACACAAGATATGATCTGGGAAACCCTTATGGGAAAAAGCCAAACTAGAAGATGAGGTTGCTTTGCTCTCTCTTTCTTTGAATAGAAATGGACGCAAGTACAAAGGATTGGGATATGTGGCCCATGGGCTACTATAGTGCACAAACCCTCTTTGTTTGCTCTCTTTCTATCCACTCTCAGTAACTTTGCTCATCTATGGAACAAAATGCACTCAAATAGAATGGAACTCCTTTTTTTCCTAGTGGCTCGGTTATAAGTTATAACACAACCCAATAGCCTACAAGTGGTTAAGTTTGACTTCTTCAACTCTTAACTAGAGTTACAATATCGGCTCTTCTAGAGTCTTCTTAATGATGATCACGTGGCTAGCCCCTTTTTCATGAATAATGGGGGCCGATGTGACATCTTTTTGAATCATGGTGGTCAAAACAGGAAGGTAAACTTTTAGGTGGTATAACTTTTGCATACAGACCCCAATTGAGGGAATTTTTACACTGTTAGAAAGGTACCTGTGTGTTGAATAGCTATAGTGGGCGCAACTTTTAAGTGACAGTTTTACCCTCAAAAAACGCCGTTCAATGCCTCAAACTGCTTCTGGAAGGTGGTTTCAGATCCCAATTCACCAAACTGGGACCCGTTGGTAAATATGCTTCTGAGCGCTGATTCTTCCAATTTTTTTATTTTGAAAGCATCAAGATGGATGACAAATAATATAATGATCCAATCTGGATTATGCCATAGACATGAAACTGAATATTACTGTATTTTTTCTCAAATTCATTATTCTCTAAGAAGTCTAGCTTTTGAAATTTTTCCGAAGCAAAACAAGGACAATGTACTTAATGACTAAAGGAGTACAAAATGTTGTGAACATGGTGGATAATTAGCTTCTGAGTATTTCCAAATCTGGGATATCACAAGTAGGAGTCAGGGCAAACAAGTATGATGAGGATTATAATTTTTGTAAGGCCTTTTTGAATCCTTGTTGCAAGTCTTGTAAGGTCTGAAATTTTTTGTAATAAAATCTCAAGATTATTAAGAATAGGTTGTATGCTTTATGAAATTGAATTTGTGAAAGGTCTTTCGAGTTATTAACTATTTTTTTGGCAAGAACATTTGGGTAATAACACTCGTGAATAACACTACTTTGATTATACCAGCAATGTCACTTTGGATTTTCACCCAGTCTTAGATATTCTATTGGAGCTTGCTTATTGGGATTTGAACTCTGGTCTTCCTTACCGCAAGTGCTCCAACCTGTGCTCCATTATTGCTTGCTGCCCACTCCATTAAGGTCAAAATACTTAGCTGATGAGTTTCCTGTTTTAAGGTTTCTTCTTTCATCTTTGCTATCAAATATTCCAAGCTTTTACAACTAGGGACTTACCTTTTTGTTCACCATGGTACTTCTTATCACAGTTGAAAGATTTCATCCAATAGCTATGGATTAATTATATTACATAAATATGTATTTAACCTTGGCTGATTTCAGAATTCTGTTGCTTTTAGATGATAGATAAACATTTTTTTTGTTTATTTTATTTTGGAAGTGACTAGAGGAATTGGCAACTAGACTGGTTTCGTACTCGCGTGAGATTGGGTTGATTCTGATTGCTGCCACTATAACCTCTAGGTGCCCACGTGTAAGTCGGAGTTTGAACCTGTGACCTTTACACAAGGAGTGCCTTAACAGAACACCCTGCAATGATAGATAAACATGTCATGCAGACTTTCCTCCTCAATTAGAAAAAAGAAACATCTGGATAGTCCCTGCTGAATGGAAGCCAGTTTTTCTTTCAAAAAATATACAGAACATCTAGATTGCTAAAATGGGTAAATTTTCCTTACTGGTTTGGATTAAACGGTTAAATTACATTTTAGGATTCTCCATTGTTTTCTATATGGAGAGGCAAGTCTCTGATTTTTTTTCCTTTCCGTCTTGTTAACAGCTTCCTGTTGCAAGCTATTTGCACTAAGACACTTATATCTGCTAGATTGCTAAAATGGGTAAATTTTCCATTTAAGGATACTGTGCACATGTTCAAAATGGAGAGGCAGATCTCTCAAATCTTCTATTCCTTTCCAACTTGGTATTGTTAGCTGCCCCCTGTTATGAGCTATTTGCACCACTGTTGATATCTGCTACATTGCTGAACCTTTCCCTTCCATCCAACTTCTCATTCTTGCTAATTCCTGATTTAACTATGAGGGGCTTTACCCATTTTGCCTCTTTAGATGTTAATTTCTGTCCATTTTTTCTTTGATTAGAGCATGTCAATTTTTTTTCAAATTTTTGTAAGAGCCATCCCTTCATTTGTGAAAGAAATTAATTCATCATGTCTTTCTTTTCTCCTCCATGTAACCAAGCACCCCACCCTCTAGCCCGTAGGCAAGGGCAAGATATTCTTCAGGGCTCAATGCCATAAAACAACAAGGCTTGAAGTCACTTGTGGGGATTGAAACCTGGGTTGGGAGGATAACAATTGTTACTCCCAACCGCCGGAGATAAACCCAATTGACAAAGAATTCACCACGTGAACCTGGGGAGTATTACCAAAATATTTCCTAAGATTACCTGTTTCCACCAAGGATCAATCTTTTTTCATAGAACTTTGGCTCCTAGAAATGTGTTGAAAGTGAAATCTTTTCTTTATTCCGTGTCCTCTTTTAGGCAAGTTAATATTTGTTGTCAGATTTACACCCCTTCCATAAATTTTTCCAAGGTGTTCATTCATAGTGTTGAGAAGTTTGATAGGTGCGGCTGACACGATGGATTTAAAAATTGGAAAATTCTAAGAAACTGTTTTAGCCAATCTGGATATGGCTTGAAGGTTTAGCCAGCCTGAGGCACAAGCTCTATTTTTTCTGTTTTCCTTTTCATTGTGCCTGTGTTTTTTTGGTTTTCCTTTTCAATTGTTTCATACCAGTCTGAAGACATTATCCTTGCTAAACCGACTAGGACTCAAAGGCATATTAGTAATTTAGTCTCTACCCAGTAAATGCATGTTAGTAAATTGAGAGTGACTGATTGGTCTAATTATAATACCTTCCATAATTTCTATTCCTTTTAACTGTGTTGTAACCTTGATCTTCCCAAGGACCTCCTGATGTTTTCTGTCATCAATATATAAAAAGGGGCAACATGGGACAGCCTCTACTTAATTGTCTAATGCCCCTTAAAATGTTGGTCTTACATTCATAAAAATTGAGATTCTAGGGTTGTCTATGCAAGCTCTGTCCTCATTTATCTTACTCCCGTAGAAACTAAATTTACTAAGAATTTAAAAATGAAATTGTAACTTGAAAAATAAATTCAGAGTTTATTCTCTTGAAGTCATTTACCACATCCAGTTTTATTGCTATTTTTTTATTTGTTCATCTTACAAGAGTGAATTGCTCCATGTACTAGTAACACATTTTACGCGACAAGTGTAGCTGGAGCAAACCTTCCTGCTTTCTCTAATGGAAGCATTGGAAGCCAGGGTTTCAACCAATGTTGCAGACATTGTGATCGAGATAAAATTGGCGAGGGTCCGGAAAAAGAAAAAAATCGAAAAAATTGGGAAAATTGGTAAAAATAGGCAAAACATCAGCAAAATTAAATAAATACAAAAATATTATTATACTTTTTTCAATTTTTTTAGTATCAAGCATCCACAACATAAAATAAATGCATTGACACATAAATATGAACATAAAACTAATATATAAGTTTTGTAATATGTCTAGTGCTACTTCACACATAACAATGAATCATGTCCTGAATCCTAAGTCCCGACTCAGCCTCAAAATATCAACAAAAAATATAATAAATGTATCTCATATCATGAGTCATATACAATGAAATGAACAATTAAGTAACTAATGATTTCCCCTGCCACTTTTGCGAGAAAATGTAATAGCTTTTCCTCTAGATGAAGAAGGTCCTTGGGCTGGAATTGGACTCTGATGTCTTAGAAGAAGTAGGAGGAGGTAGACTATGTCCTCTGCTGGTGACCACGGTAGGTGGTGTCACCTCCTCCTGTACCACTCTCTCCCCTGTGGTTGCTATTTGTTGTTGATTTTTCATAGTCTTCAAAACTAATACTTGTAATGTTTAAATTCTTATTCTTATTCTTATCCACCATTAAGCAATTACATAGAATACATCAACCATATAACAATGACTATAGGATCATGAAGAGACAACCAAACAAAGAACACAAGAGTTTACCCTGGGAAGACCCACATGGGTGAAAAACCTATGTTGCATTGCATTTGGGGACAGGGGGACGAGTTTATGGTACGGCTAGAGTTTTGTTAATTTTTATTTTTTAATTTAATATATAAAAAATAAAAATTAAAAAATAAAATCCCAAAAAATGTAAATAACTTAGTAAATAGTAAATCTTAATAATCATGAATTTCACATCTAAATATGATCATCATTTCATATAAGACTATTATGAAACATAATTATCATTTGACATTTCAGCAATCACCAATGTAAAATTGTAAATCTAAAAGTAAATTACTAAATTGAATCCATCATTTGACATTATGCAATGTTGGACATCTAAATTCATCATTTGGCAATGGGAATTAATCTATGTTGCATTGCCTGTGGGGACGGGGGGACGAGTTTCTGGGACAGCTAGAGCGCACCCCCAAATTTTCAGGGGACGGCAAGTGCGGCAACTATTTATTATATTTATTATTTATTATTTAATATTTAAAACTTAGGATGAATATGACAAGTATTCAATATTTTTATTATTGTACATAACATTTATGCATAATTTTAGTGGGCTTAATAGTTAAGAAATATGAGTTTTTTTAATCACAGGTTATAATTTCAAATTGAAAGAAAGTAGAGTATGTACGTCATTGTATACTTTAACAATCAAATCACAATGTTAAAGCTGATCTTTGTCTCACAAATAAATAAGGAAAATACACCAACTTGATATCCTTACCTCCTCGTGATTGATTCCGCTGCAATTATTGAAAAATTGCAGACCTTTGGTCGAAATAATCATAGAACCCACATGTTAACATGCACTGAGCTTCCTAGCTTCACCACAAAACACATTCAGTTTCGCTTAGGGAGCAGGTCCGAGGAGTAACGATTTCACCAAAATCTTCTGGAGCTTGCACCCTTCCTCAGCGCATTTTGACGTGTGGGGTGGACCACATTTATAATGAAATAGTGGGAGATGGTTTAATGTTCTGTCAACCTCACCAGCGAACCAATGTCCTATTGGTGAATACACTTGATTTTGAAAAGAATGAAACCTAATATTGTCTTCTGTGATCAAGGTAATATCCTTCCTCAGGGAGAATCCACACTTTATTTTGTAAAAGATCTCAGGAGTAGCAACTGTGGAATGCAAGAGAGAGTTTAAGGAGTTTGGATGTGCTCCTGGCATGTGGGTCATAAAATTTTAAATGCTTAATTATTGCAATAAGTTAAAACATGATATGTTCTAGGAACCAACCTAGATTAATGAAAATCCATGGAAGCAGGGGCATAGAAATTGGATAGCATAAAGAGACTGGGATCTCTTTGATGGCACTTAGTGTGGAAGCCATGTAATTCTGACATGAATCACACAAAGATTTTCTGGCACCAACCAAAAGAAGCACCAACCTCCTAAAATGATTTTCTGACACTAACCAGAATGAGGTGCTAACCTCTTAAGAAATATAGGCACCAAATTGATAATGCTTAATAGAATTCCTTGAGTATGACTTTAGCTTAGTTTTGTACTGCTCTATTCTGTTCTTTACTCTCTGTTCTAAATCTGCAGCGCAGCTTCACAGACATCCTCTGATTCTTGTCTGTTCTTCTTCAATCGTATGTCTTCTACATACTTCATTCCACTGTATTATTTCTTTCTCTTTGCTACCTGAAACACTCCGTACAGAAACTTCTTCATGTTATTTCCACTATCAACACACACGTAACTCAAAAGTATTCTGGCTTATTTATAGTTTTTCAAAGAAACCAGCCATGGCAGGCTTGACAATTTAAACACACAACCTGTATTTGGTTTAGTATTTGCTTGCTGGAGAACCAGTTCGGATGACCCGGATGCAACATGAATCGATCACTTCTTGGTTCCTTGGGGCTTATATGACTAACCTATATGACCAATTGGTGGGACCACAGCCTTAACAACACTATTATTTCTGGAATTGACCGACCCCCGGATGCTTGGATACCTTTTTCACATCGAACCACGACTTTGGAACTTTGACCAAGCGGCTTTTTTACAATTATATCTAGATTCAGGTTTAGAATTAGCCTTTAGGTTAGAAGTTAGAACTTAGGTATATTAATGAATTAAAAATTTAAATTAAAAATTAAAAATTATTAATTTGTAATGTGTTAGGTTTACCGTTTTACTATTTAGAAATAAATTGTTTTACTTTTATTTTATTTAAAATTTTACATTTATTAATTTATAAAAATGATGTTTTAATTTAAAAAAAAAAAAAAAGAGACGAAATATTTGATTTTATTTTTATTCATAATTTTTAAAATTTTATAAAAATTATGTTTTAATTTAATAAAAAAAAAAAAAGAAAAAGAAAAAAAAAGAAAAAGAAAAGAAGAAGATGATTTTTTTTATTAATTCATAATGTTTCATTTTTTTGGGGACGTCCAGAAGTCCCCGATTTTTTTTTAAATTCATAATGTTTCATTTTTTTGGGGACGTCCAGAAGTCCCCGATTTATCGAGGGACGTCTTGGAAGTCCCCGAAAAGTCCTCGAATTTTCGAGGGACGGCTAGGGGACGACCTTGAAGTCCCCAAGTCCCCAGGGACGTCCCCGGCAAATCTGGAACGTTTCCGAGGAGTTCCAAAGTCCCCGGAACGCCGGAAAGGAGGGAACGGCATGAAATATAGGCGGGGACGGGTCCTCGTGCAACATAGGAATTAATATTATGCAACGTAAATCATTTGAAAATAGAAATTACACAATGCACTTCGAAAATATATTCATCATATGACAATGACATTATGCTGAAGTCTAAAATAGCCTTAGAATACTAAACTAAAAGTAAACATAAAAAGCAGTGAAATACTAGTAAATTTCTCAAAAAGTACTAAATAATAAATCGCAACTCCAATTTGGTGGCTCCAAGTCACAAAATGAAAATTGCAACTCCAATCTGACAGCTCCATGTCACAAAATGAAAATCGCAGCTCCAAATATCTCAGGCCCCCAGTTGATGGTAAATTCGAATCACAGGAAATTGCAGATGGAAAATGTCAAGCAGCGGCAGTAGGAAAATGTCAAGCGGCAAGGTAAAATGTTGAGAGCGACAATAGAAGGAAAATGTCGGGCGGTAAGGAAAAATCGTAGGGTTAATGAGAAAGGAATGAGAAATGTGAATGATTATGTTTTAAAGTTTTAATTTATTCTTTAGTTTTTATTTTCATTTTTTTAATTATATTAATATTTGTAATATTTATTATTTTATGTTTTGAATTGTTATTATCAAAAAAAGTTGGGGGGACACTTTTCGTCACCAGGAAAAATCCCCCCCTGGAGTTTCTCTGAGTTTCCCTAAAAAAGGGGATGTGGAAATGTTTCCCTAGGAGTTTCCCCGTCTCGGGAGCGTGGGGGAGCATGGAAGCGCATCCCCCACCTTGGGGGCGCATCCCCATGGAACACTAGTTAAATTGTGATATTTGCAACATTGGTTTCAACCTGCTTGCTATATATCCTTCATCACTATATTGCAAAATGTGTCCCAAAAGGAGATGGTTCAAATTTTCTGAAACTGTTAGGAATTATATCTTTTGGAGTTAGAGCCAAAAAGTTGAGTTTATGGCTCCTATCAGTTGACCTTCTATTCTTGTTTCCTTCCATTTCAGCATTCTTAGAGTGATAGATGTCCTTAAAACGATACATCTGGAGCGAGCGACGCTCGAATGATGTCTTGGAGCGTTCTCTTTGCACAACATCTCACACGCTTATTGCTTGGGCTTCCAACCCGAAGAAACAAGATCTAATGAGATGTCCGCTATCCCTAATTGTCTGGCCCACTAATTTTGACCCGATTTTTGTGGTCATCCCAATGGGAAACAAAAAAAAACTTGTCGCTCTACATTGGACAAGCACCCAAACAAGGTGCTGTTAGCGTAGGGTCTCCTTTGGTCAAGAGTATATATACATATATATAATTGCAAGTATATACAAAGTTATTATTCAATTTATATAAGTTATATTATGGTTATTATATTATTAATTAAGTTACATAAGTTTTATAAATTGCCACCTTAATGGACAAAGACAAAATAGTCTCAACTAACAAACTAGCTAACAACTCAAAAGCTACTAACCTCCCTAACAAAAGGATAATCCGATAAAACTGTCACCGCAATGGACAAAAATGGCAAAATGATCCTTAGTGTCCAAATTAAATGTTGCATCAACACGATAAAGGACAAACTGATCCCTGGTTGACAAGAGGATACATTGTCACCTTAGTGGATGGAGGGAAAAATACTCCCTACTAATAGCCTAGATGACAAATTCAAAGCTGCTCCTTTTGTATAAACCAAATTTTGACACTGGGCAAGTTATGGATTGTCTCCCCATATGATAAATTATGTGTTGGCATTCTCCTTCCTTGCCGGTCATATTTGGTTGTGTAAGATAAGTGATGGCTTATCATGATCTCTTTTTCCCAAAGGGGGGATGTTTAGTGTGTACTATTGACTTGGGTTTTATTATCATTAACATATTAATAATAATAACAATCCTATATTATAATTATATTTTTATTATTATCACTGTATGCTTAGGGTGTGAGTGATTAGTCACAGCCCTTTGCGTATTGCACTATAGAATTGAGTTTTTTTTTTCCAAAGATGCACTATATAATTGAGTTATCTCTCATTAAATTGGATATTAATTATGAAATATTGTATTGCCGAATGATATTTTTCAATATTTGGTGTAATTCCTCAATAATCAATATCCAATGGACAAGAAGTTTACTAGTACATATTACAATATCTCGGTAAGTTATATTACAATAACTTTTCTGGATGGTTATTAGAATTTAGTACATCTTCTGGATTTACAAATTTTTGTACCTTCTCCTTTGCTCAAGATCCAGCGTACGCTGATAAAGACACATCATGTTGCCAATCTTGACTTCTGCATTATTTTACATGGATCTCTCACTACTACTAGTGAATGCTATAAAAAATTAAAATGCTACTAAATATACAATCAATCCCAACAGACATTCTGTTTAGGAGATTCCAACTTAGTGTTCTTTCTTCTTTCTTCTAGATGATCCAATCTCTTCTTCTGCAATTTAAAATATGTTTATCCCAGACCTAAAAGTCCACCGTATGTTTCAATTATGTTTGTCTGAACAGTGAAGATAAAATTGATGAAGATACAGTGCCCAAAGTCATGGTGTAGGGCTTCTTTTGAAACCTATTTGTTGAGTTCCCTTGAAGAAGCTGATGATCAGAATCTCAAGGCGTCCAGCAGTACACACCATTTTGGCAGTATGCCTATAATTGCTTTTGGTCTTACTTTTCAGATATTGAAGACCTGCTTTGAATGCTATAAAAAATTAAAATGCTACTAAATATACAATCAATCCCAACAGACATTCTGTTTAGGAGATTCCAACTTAGTGTTCTTTCTTCTTTCTTCTAGATGATCCAATCTCTTCTTCTGCAATTTAAAATATGTTTATCCCAGACCTAAAAGTCCACCGTATGTTTCAATTATGTTTGTCTGAACAGTGAAGATAAAATTGATGAAGATACAGTGCCCAAAGTCATGGTGTAGGGCTTCTTTTGAAACCTATTTGTTGAGTTCCCTTGAAGAAGCTGATGATCAGAATCTCAAGGCGTCCAGCAGTACACACCATTTTGGCAGTATGCCTATAATTGCTTTTGGTCTTACTTTTCAGATATTGAAGACCTGCTTTGAAGTTGTGCACTGGTTTCCATCTGTCATAGATTCACTCTTTTATACAGGTGCTACATCACATGTCAGCAGTTCATCTCTGACAGCTTATCCCAAATGGCTTATGATGAAGCCAAAAAGGAAAATATAGTTGCAGCAAAAGAACACCCACTTTTGCAGGGAAAATTGTACCGGAATCCATTTCTTCTATTGGCGGGAAGAGTTGATTACAAATATTAATTTTGCAAGGCCTTATGTAAGAAAGTCTTTTGTCCTTGATAAGTCTTTAGGATTCTTCATTATTTCTTGAAGTACCTCATGTTAACTGCTGAAAGGATGAAATGGAAGAATGTGGAATAGAGAATAGGTATTAGGCTGTTAGGAAAATATATTTTCAGTTATAAACTTATAGGTCATTGCTATGTCATTGATTCAGTTCCCTAATCCCCTGGATGTGTCTGGATCTGTCCTGGATTTGGCTTGGATACAGAATTTAGCCATATGGCTCTGTACCAGATATGCCAGATATGGAATCTTGGCCGTATCCAAGATGAAAAAGGAAAATTATCTCAAGAAAATTAATCCTGATCTTTAAGCCAAGTAATAACAGAATAAATCCTATCTATTAGTCAACTAAATAACAGCAGTTTTTGCATGATGAGCTACGCCATTCTCAATTCTGACCTTTCAAATTGACAAGATTTTAAAAGGAAATGCAACTACCCAGGTTAAGTTCAGATGATTGATAAGCAAGAGGAGATCCTTTCCAGTAGGAGATTGTCTATCAAGAAATGGCAGAAAAATGGGACCAAATTCAAAGTAGATTATAAAATGTATTCACAAGTCATTTCCATTGGAGGTAAGAAAGGCTGGAGCTCCATAACTTGTTGAAATATGTCTCCTAGCCAAATCTTACGAGGAACATTTGAGGCGAAGTCAATATAAGCTACAAGTTAGAGGCTTGTCTTTGTATGCAATGGAACACTCGATTCTATATGTATATTTTACCTATGATTGATATTTTATATGATGTCTTAATAGCAATCAAAATCCAAGATACCAGTGTATACTTTGGAAACTATGACTGGTTTCAGGTTCTCTACGTTTTATCATATTTTGTACGTATCTGTTTATATTCTCTTCCAAGGAAAATCACATGGGGAATCTGAAGGGGTGCTTCCCTACAATTGTGTATGGCATCCCTAGTAACCTGTCACACCTCATCAAGTGGGGTTCGAACAGGGAATCTGCCTGCACGGAACTAGCCACACAAATGTCCAGCGATATTGACAACAGCCAGTTGAGTTAGCGCCTTGGGCTCCATATATCTTATGTATGCTGTATGCAATGATATGGAAAATACCGAGACTAGCTCCTATATTTGCATCTTAGTAATTTATGGTATTAAATGTTGTTGTTGGTGCTTTCCTCATAAAGGGGTGCCTGCACCACTCTGTTCTTGCAAAGCAGGCATTGGGGTTTTTGTCCATTGAAACACTTCCATTTACTTCCTCGGAGAGATTCTTATCAGATTACAAAATTTCCTCTCATCTTGTGTTAAATCTCAGCATCCTTGGGTGTTGTTATGCTCCTCGTTTAATCTGTTCTTTCTCCATAGTTCAGTTGCATAGTTTGTGATTAAGCTTCATGAATTATGTAGCTATTTTGTTTGTTGCTTGCTCTCATTCTCAGAATTCTCGGATGTTGTTGGGCTCCTTGTTCAATCTTCTCCTCCATATGGCACTTTCATATTTTGTGATTAGGTTGGCTGAATTGCCTTGCTATTTCTTGCTACTTGTTCTTATATTATTGTATGTGGTTCTGTGGAAGTGAAGGATTGAACACCATGGTTAACACATTGATACTGATAGCTATTGGATAATCTTGTGATCTATTTGATCGCCCATATGAATTGTTTTATGCCTGAGGGCACAAATATCTTTTGTATTCTTTTGTGATTGATATTCAATTCTATAAGCTCTTGTGTAGTACACTTGTGCTTGGGTATTTCTCTCTCTAGCACACTAGGGCTCTCTCTCTCTCTCTCTCGTGCAGTCGTGATCTGGTTATTGCAGAATTTGAGTGTGTTTGTTTCCATTTGATTTGTAAGTTGTGAATTTCAATGCATACCATAAGTTCTTTCTTTTGTGGCACATTTGCTATAAACCCATTCTTCAGATACACCCTCAAATCTGCAGGATGCATTTTTTAAATTTTGTCTTGTTGAACCAAATGAGCCTTTGGAACCCTTTCGGTTGATTTTAGTTGTGTTCTTGTCAACTGAGGGTGCATTGCATGGCTACCTGGCTGTAACATCAATCAAATGAGATCTTCAGCATGACAATTGGAAGCAAACAATGCAAGTTTAGGAATATGCACAGCTTCATCGATAGAGAGAGTGCATTTTATGCCCCCTCTGGATGCAAGTCCATTAAAGGCATTCCAAGAATGAAAGTTGGAAATGAGGCCTGCTATTGATTAAGAGGCATACAGTATATCCATTTATATTGTAAATTTTAAGAATTCACTGATTTGAATTTGCAATCATGTGATCAGTGTTCACTGTTTTTTTTTTAATATTTTAAACTTGTAAAATGCAGCTAGTGTGTGATGATGCTTGCTAGTTACCATGATTGATTTGAAAAATTCAAGTCTGCATTTCAAATGAATTTGCATTTATGATTTGCCACTGTTTCTGGGCATTATTGGTTGCATTCATCTTCAGATGACAGATATATACTTTGTGTGACTCATTCCACATTATAAGTGGATGACCAAGGAAGCTTGTTAACTTACAACACATATTTTTGACCTTTATAAATGTATCCTTTTGAAATCCTTCTGATACTTGGAGCCCCATTTTCAAAGTGTTTCAAGGAGGCATCCATATAATAAAAATCAAATGGATATTTGATTCTTGTAGTCTTAACATAAAGCACAGTATTTAATAAACCGATTTAGCAGCTTTAAATGAGTCTTTGCTACCAAAATTAAAATGAAAAATGAGTTTCAAGCCTAATTTGAAATAAATTTAATACTATACATTATTCTATTCTGCGTATCAAGGATTGATCTGTTAATAACTCATGCAGGGGGTGTTTTCAAGTTGGAGTTATTTCTGCCTGAAGAGTATCCAATGGCAGCACCAAAGGTAACATTTTCAAAAAGCTGATTTTTGTTTTGTTTTGTTTGAAGGACAACTACTATGCTGTTTCAATAGAAATTTGTTAATATTGACTCTCGAGAATTAACGTTAACCACTTGCTGTGTCTGGGATTCGAGATAGCTTTACCATGCAGTTTCTTCAATAGAAATTTGTTAACCTAGAGACTTTAACTTTAGCTATTTGGTGTGTGCTGAGATTCAAAAAGAGCTTTACCATACATTTTCTCCAATAGAAATTGGTGAACGTAGAGTATTTAACTTAACTCTTTGATCTGCACTTTGACGCGAGATAAGTTTGTATCACTGCTAAATATTTATGCCATTCACAGGTTCGTTTCTTGACAAAGATTTACCACCCAAATATTGATAAGGTTAGCAATTGTTTAACCCTTCTAATTGCTTTTTCTATTTCGTGTTTAGGGTTCCATGTGTTTGTTTTTATTTTAATAAAAGTATCATTGACAGCTTGGCCGCATATGCCTTGATATTCTCAAGGACAAGTGGAGTCCAGCATTGCAAATTCGAACAGTTTTACTGAGGTTTGTGTTATTTATAATGGTACATGCCCTTAGTATCAGTTGGTTATTTGTGATTCTGCTTTTGACAAAGTGTTTAGATTAGTTCTTATAATTTGTGGATTTCGTTTGTCAATTTTTCCAGTATACAAGCACTGTTGAGTGCACCAAATCCAGATGACCCTCTTTCTGAAAACATTGCAAAACACTGGAAGACAAACGAAATTGAGGCCGTGGAAACAGGTGATAGTGTGCACTTTTGGTTACAAATTAGTAATTACACATTTTCGATGAATAATTTGTCTATGTTATCAAGTTCTCATTACACTCAAATTTCTGCATACTTGAGTGGGATTATACTTGGTCTTAAATTGGCTTTTAAGACTCTGGAAAGTTTTCTCACTAACGTGTATAATAATTGATAGATTAATTAATAATATTTCTAAATCATGTTGAGTAATCGCTTTCTTCTACAGCGAAAGAATGGACAAGGCTGTATGCAAGTGGGGCCTGACATTCTACATCGATTCATTCAATAGTACTGTTCTAATGTGTAAGTTACAACTGATTCAAATTTTCTGTCTAAGCTAGCAAGCTCAGTCTATAGACATGTAAGGGTTTTGAATTCCATGCTGTTTTGCATGCTTGTTTACTTCATTAAAAAATCATAGGAAACCAAAGTCTTGACATTGCAGAAGCTCAAATATTTATAACATGATATGAGGGAAGGGAATAGAAGGGCAGAATATCTGTGATTGCTATATTTTGATATTAAAAATACAAAATCTGGAATAAGTTTTCCAAACGCTACTGCTCCAAATTTGAAGCAGAGATAGTACTTTGGATGATTGGATTTTGTTTCTCATGTTAGTTAAAATGTTTGTTTCCATTGGTATTCCCCCTTTGTCCTTTTCCTATATTGCTTGGAATGCTTGTTTTCTGTCGATGTTGTGTCCCATGAAAGTATGTCACAAGTTTTTACACTGCTGGACTGACTTATTTTTTTCTTCCTTCTTTGAATTGGCCAAACTAAAACCTTTCAACTTTCAAGTTATTTCCATTCTTATGGGGAAAGGGATACGTTGATGACAGTTTATTAACTTATTGCTCAGCAGACTTATTTTATATATCAAATACTTGTCAACGTTATACAGTAACCATTGTAATCACTGGTCTCTTCCGGCCATTTGTGCAAATTAACAGGCCTTGTATAAGTGGGCCATCTTGCAGATGACCCACCTACATGAAGCCACAGAGACGTACTCATTCTAGTTTATTCCAGTGTGAGAGCGCCTCCTAGTCCAAATCAAGCTTCCGATATCACATCTTTCTTTTTGATCTCTGATGTGAGGAGATCACAACTATCGATGATGACATCAATAGCTGTTCTTCCATCTATACGTCTTATTTCTACCTCTAGTCCTGAGTAGTTCTTTTCTCTTTGCTATGGTTTATTCTGTTGCCTTGCACCTTCCTACTTTCTACTTCATTTTCAGTTGCATTTCTTTATTTTTGGCACTTAGGAGTTGCCTTGGTACTCCTACATTATGATTGTGAATTGTTTGTGCTTTAGTCCCATTGACTTCTTTTGGTCACTTTATCTCATCTTCTCTCTTTTACTGAAAACTAGAGGTAGTTTTTGTGCAAGTTTTTTTGACTTTTACTGTTCTCACATTACAAGGGGAGGAGATACAGCACTTGTCTTGCTTTTTAAAAGACTATTCCCATTGAACTATTTTGGTTTCTCGTGAACATTAATAGAATTATCTCATCTTCTCTCTTTTACTGAAAATCACAGGTAGTTTTTGTGCAAGGTTTTTTGACACTTATTTTTCTCACATTACAAGGGGAGGAGATACAGCACTTGTCTTGCTTTTTCGAAGACTGTATGTAGAGATTAAAACTTCACCTTGCTTTTTGGAAGACTCTGTATGTAGAGATTAAGACTTATCATTTCATTTCAGATATTCTGCTGCAAGAGGAAGCTAGATGGCCCCATTATTGTCTGTGTGTTTTCTTTAGCTTTTATCCTTTTGCATGGAATCGTGAGAACCATAGTCTGTGAGGCACTTTTTATATCGTATGTATATTGATGATTTTATCTTGATTGAAGGTATTGCTTCTGTTCTTATTTCACTGTCGATATCTGTGGTCTGTGTTGACAAATTCTCCAAGTATTCTCTTTAGCCTTTCCCTTCAATAGGATACAATAAACCGAAAAGTTTCTCTTGATTGAAGGTATTACTTTTGTAGTTTCTTTAGCTTTGGTATGTGAGAACTATCTCCTCTTTCCACAATTTTATCAAATGCTAGATATTGATAAATAGAAAACCTATTGACAGATAGCCTGGATTAATGAATCAGAACATGTTTTAGCTGGCATTTTAAAAATAGTCTTCTCGATAACTATTGAGTAATATTTGGAGAAGGTATTGGATGGAGCATCATTGGGAGTCTTACAGGGGAGGGGGTGTTATACTCCCAAATGGGAATACTGGTGCCTCATTAAATGGTGTTTAGAGGTAATTTCGTTAATGGCTTTTAGCTTTATATTTACACAGTTATTAATATGTGGTGATACCCGAGTTATATCTAGGCTGAATGTCGGATGCAATGGCCCTGCAAATCAGATGGAATGTTGCAGATTGAATTTAAAACTTGCTGGAAAGATTTTAAATCTTCTATGAGCAGTTGTTGCCCAAGAATATTCATCATCTAGTACTCATTTTCTGTTGTGTGATGGGTGCTGTTTTTGAAATAATAATAAATATATATCAGTTTTCCTGATGATAATGAGCCTTGGAACTAGCTTTTGGAAAATAACAAAGATTCCCATGCAAAAAAAATTTCCACTTAGAGGTGAACAAAAAACGATGATCAATATTTTTGATCTGTCTTCAGTGATTAATCAAACACAAGAAGTGATGTTACATGGAAAGGCTAGGCAAAAGTTGAAGATATATGCTCTAAGCAGCTTACGGGAAACTGTTCATCGAACATTGACTTTTATCAGCCAAATATGCAAGAGGAGGACATCTAGGCATTAATAGTTATTGTAATATGTGAAAGTTTTGGAAACCAGGTGTGGTTAGAATTAACCTCATACCGAAGGAAAGTAAGTAGACTAGCAGTTTATGAAGAACGAAATCTGTCAATTGATCAAAGCTCTTGTGTTGCACCCGTTAGCTAGAAGATATTGTATACTTTCATTTGTTGTCTTAACTTCTACACAGATTGTGATTTACTTTCTGTTTTTAACTGCGTGAAATATTTTTGAGCCGAAACCACCTCA
Organism: Pinus albicaulis; assembly: GCA_034641835.2. Classification (NCBI taxonomy): domain Eukaryota; kingdom Viridiplantae; phylum Streptophyta; class Pinopsida; order Pinales; family Pinaceae; genus Pinus; species Pinus albicaulis. The sequence continues at coordinate 429,268,336 of CM076584.1, read as the reverse complement.
GCCATCGTCAGTGTTAACAGTAGAAGAGTAGAGAATAATGCTGCAAATAAATAATAAAATCGTAGGCATGAAATCTATTTACGTATAAAATATCAAAGTATTTGAAAGAAAAGTCAAACCCAACAAAGTTAAAATAAATTACAAATAAAATGGTTAATTGGAAAAACAAAGACAAAGTGGAGAAAGTTGCTCTTACATGGATTTTGAAATTTCTTTCTCCCAATTTATTCTAGCTGCGCCATCTTTCTAAATGATCTTTAGTCGTTTTGGAACTTGCAGATTAGATGAACAAACAGCAATTTCATATAACTAAGCATCAGTTTTTCAGGTCTTTCTTGGGCCACTTCTATATCAACTAGTCCATTGAATTTACACAACAATTCTGAAGGTTCTGGTGTAACTTCTTTTACACAGGAATCAGTGATATTCATAGGTTGACACCATGGATGATGTTTATTATAGCAATTTCTTTTCATGGGTTGACTTTTTGAATTGATATGAACTTACATACTATTTAAATATTTGTGAGATAGTCACATTACTTTTTGTATCATTACACATGTTTGTTCTGACTTTGTGGTTTGATTGCTGTCAATATTTAAAGCTTTACAGCCAGGTCTTTGCATGTGTGTTCCAATTGGCGGGCCCTGAAATGACGTCGTCTCAAGTCCAGTCACAGATACCTGAATGTGGTCAGGGAAAAATCTGATTGTTCCGAGGAATCTGTTAATTTAGTGTTTCGTTGGGGCTGCAGCCTTTCGATATACATATGGTTTTTTTCCCATGTATCTTATATGTTTTATGGTACATCTATTAAGGCTCTGATATGAATTTTGAATTCTTGCCTAAACAATGTTACCTCTCACATTAAGTTAAAATATGTCAATATAATATGATTTCAAAAATAAACAACGCTGACTTGGATAAATCGTATATTTCAGGTTGTACCTGCAAAGGCTTAGGCTTTTGAATTGCAGTTGTGTGATTGATTGGAATTTCATAAGAAGATACTGTTTTGAGATTGTAAAAGGCATTTTCTGGGCTCTAATGCGGCACTGATTGTGATTTTCTTCCTTTAAGGGCATTAGCACATCGCTTTTCAATTTGGTTCTCTCATTCATGTATGTTTACCTTGCAATATTTATATGATTGTGCTATTTTTGTACTTTGGCTATGTTCATTGTGTTGTATTTGTGTACTTTGATCTTGTGTCCCATTTCTACGCCCTTTGTATATTTGCGGCTTATAACCTTATTCATTTTTAAGTCTCTGGGATGTAAATTATAAATTTCGGCCATGTGTTTCATCTATACACATTAATATTGTATGTTGATTTTTAGGCATTTGGGATATAATTTATATCCATCTAATTATTAGAGGCAGTTGTATTGTGTTCATCTTAGGTCTCCGGGATATAAAATACACTCATCTAATGATTTATATGTTTTATAAAACAATATTCTTAAGTTTTTTTTTACATATGAAATCAAGTATTGAATCAAAATGGGTAATTAATTGGGAAGAAACGCTGATTAGAATATCTTGCTTGCTATGTTCGTGGGCTTTGTGATGTTTTCCTTCTATCAAGCTTTTATTTTTACAATGTAAATATTGATTAATGTAATTAATAATAGTATTTCAAGTCCTGAGCGTTAGTTCTCATTGTTAAAACACTTTTGCTATTAAGAGGTCAAAGGTCAATTCTCTCGACACTCTCGAGGTTAGGCTCCCTGGTTGAGGGAGCAGTAAGTGATCCCTTCAGGTAGATCTACTTGGTACAAATATTTCGTGGATGTAACGGTCACTGATATCTGGTGCCCGTGAACCTAGAGGATATAAACTACACCCATCTAATGATTTATATGTTTTATAAAACATTTTTCTCAAGGTTTTGTTGCATATGAAATCAAGTATTAACTCAAAATGGGTAATTAATTAGGAAAAAACATTGATTAGAATATCTTGCTTGCTATGTGCGTGGACTCTTTGATATTTTCCTTCCATCATGCTTTCAACTTCATAATGTAATTATGGAAGGATTTCAGTTTCATAATGTAATTATTGATGCTATTTTTTAATGTAATTAATAATAGTATTTTAAGCCCTGGCAATTAGTTCAATTGTCTGAGTCCCACTTTTGCTATTGAGAGGTCACTGGTTCAATTCTCTCGACACTCTCGAGGTCAAACTCCATGGTTGAGCGGGCATGAAGTGATCCCTTTGGGTAGATCTGCCTGGTACAAATATTCCATGGATGTAATCATCGATCTGTGGGGTCCGTGAACCACAGAGGGAAAAAGATTAATAGTATTTTTGGATAAGATTTTTTTGGTATTACAAGATACAAATGAAGTTGAATATCATTTTGTTGAAAAAGTTGAAATCTTTTAAATGTAATTATTACCAATATTTTTTCTTTTTGGATAAGATTTTCTTTTCGGTTTTACAAAATATCACGAAAGTTACATGTAACTAGTCAATACTTTGGATGCCAATCCTTGTTATATAGGGTACTCTCTTAGAAAACATATTGGATAAAGCATATCTTTCAAACAATTTCATTTTGTTGAAACACACCTAATGATGGGTATCCTTGTTAGAAAAAAATTATGGCTCGAGTCTACAACTTCGTAATATAATTTAAAAAAATAAGACCTTTAGATGATGGACAATTTAATTCTTCATAGCTCATACTAAACCAAATTTCTAATTGAAAACAACGGTAGGTAGGCACATTATCAAACATATTTACCTATAGGAAGATGTTGGTATCGTAATTGTTGTTAAACCAAAAACTGCAGGGATTAGTCTCCGTTATAATCACTAGAGTTGGGATCCATGAGAGGCGGTTAGTCCATGTCGCAAAACACACGGGGAGTGTTGAACCCAATGTCCAACAATCTCTACCTTAGCGCGAGCTAAGTGAGTTTCATAAAACAACGGTAGGTAGGCACATTGTCAAACCTATTTACCTATAGGAAGATGTTGGTATCGTAATTGTTAAACCAAAAACTACAGGCATTAGTCTCCGCTATAATCACTAGAGTTAGGATCCATGAGAGGCGGTTAGTCCATGTCGCAGAACACATGGGGAGTGTTGAACCCAATGTCCAACAATCTCTACCCTAGTGTGAGCCAGGTGAGTTTCATACTCTAGACTTGTCGCCTTGATGCCAATTGTTGGAAATACTGAGGTGGCGGGGGGGGGGGGGGGGGCGGGGTGAATCAATGGTTTTTTTTCAATTGCTATATTATTTTCAATTAAGGTTTTTAAAACTACAACATAAGAAGTAAAGCAAAAGATAATTTTATTAATAATGATAGTGAAGACTCCAATCCTCTTTTAAAGGTTCCAACCTTGTACAAGAACTTCAATCCTCAATCGAACTTCAATCCTCAATCATAAATCTTGTCTCCAACCTGGTCTCCATGAGTACACCAATCCTCTTCGGCTCAAACACTTCCAATATACTAATATACTTCGAAATATTGCTTCAAGATAACTTCAACACTACTTCAAAAAGTCACTCTAAACTTTGCTCTAAGATGTTTTCAATTCAGTTGGTCCAAGTTTTGCACAAGAGCAGTTCAAGATTGCTCCAAGAGGGTTCTCCAAAATTTGTTTCAAAGCTACTCCAAAACCCGCATCAAAAACCCGTGTTCAAGTTGTGTGCACCAAGTTGGCTTGAAGAGGTTGCTCCATAATATCTCTAAGGTCTGCTTCAAAAAAGTCTTTCAAGGGTTGCTCAATAATGATAATTTTTTTCAAGAAGTTGATCCAGTTACCTTAAAGCTGATCAAAATTTCTCCAAAATTTGCTTCAAGATCACTTTAGAGTCTCACCAAGATTTATTCCAAGAATACTTCAACAACTTCAAGGATTAGTTTAGAGGTCTGATCTTACATATGCTTTAGAAACAGTCTGCTCCTTGAGAATACTTCAAAAATATATACAAGTCTACTTAATGTGAATAAAGTTTGAGGTCTAAGATGAAAGATAGATTTGGAGGGCTAATTTTCGTTCTTCACCACAGGCCGAATTGTCCACAGAGGGGGAAGGTTACAATTATGCTCTTCTCCATAGGCCGAGATTGAGGTCGAAGACTAGTCCACAAAATAGGCCGAAGTCAATGCTAAAAGAGGTCGAACTATGTGCTAGAAAGGAGGCCAAATTTAGTCACAAAATAGTTGAGATTGGTAGACTTGAGTTTTGTCCACTTAAGGAGGTCGTGCTTGTCCATAGGATGCCCTAGTTGCATGGCCAAAACTTCTCCACAATGCAATATTCTACAGATTCGAAGTTTTTCACATAGTGAGTATTGCATTGGTAAGGATGGCAGAAATTTCTTCGAGTGGATGGCAGAGTTTTGCTCTTCAAAAGATGGACGAGTCTTTTCCCCAAAAAATTGATCAAGAAATTGCTAATAACCATAACCCAAAAATCAAGAAACCCATAAAATCCCAAGATGATCTTCAATTTGCATAGAGGTTCATGAGGTATGAAACTATGTTTTTCCTTCCTCGGGTCGAACTACTTCTCCTTGATGCTTGGTTAAGTTAGTTTCCAAATGAGGTCGAACTATCTCTTATATATACTGGTTCAATCTCATATTGAACAAACATGGCTTTTAGAGGGTGGGCGACCTGTATGTTAATTAGAGTTGACTTGTAGTGTTATAATTCAAACAACAAACCAACCTAGGATAGAGATGACTTCTTATGAATTTACATAGTAAGTGAAGGGTGATGCCTTTGTGTGTTATATTTCATAATTGTGTCTTTAAGGGCTGCTAAATGTTTTGAATACTTTACAAATCACCCCTTTCAATGTTTTGAATGCTTTACAAATCACCCCTTTCACAGTATTGCATAACAACTTAACATTGAAGCTTAACAATTTTGTTTATAATCTTTCATTAAGTTATTGTTGAGGGTTTGATATTCAACAATTTGTGAACACTTGAATATTATTTGTTGATACATTTAACACTTGCTTATTGTTCTTCAAATATCCATAGGCGTTAAAGGTATCTAAACTTCACGAGGACAATTTGTCAAAGTATGATGCAATAAAATCACCTTAAGACTATCAAATGTGCCATTGTCTTATGATTACAATCTCAACCTGAAGAGATGGTGGAAAGACTCAATGAACCCCTGTAGCAATGCATTTCATGGCTCCCATCTGACTTTGCCTTGCCTTGACATCAATGACAAACCTATCAAAAATCTCCCCCTTTTGTCATTGATGGCAACAAACTTGTTATAACTCCTATTGTCTTTGTCTCTCTCCCCTTTTAACATCAATGGCAATATGATGCCCCTCTTGTCATCTACTCCCCCTTCCTTTTTTGTCACTAAGGATTTCTCCCCTTGAGCATGTGCTTCAAATATTTATTTTTCTTTGGTCATATAGGTTCATGCTAGATTCATCAACATTTTTGCTACTAGTATCATTGTAGACAATATGTTCAGTGATAATCCTTTTAGCAACAACATATGTAAAGTGGCAATAATATCATGGAGCTCTAAATTAGTAGAGACATCAAAGAGTAACCAAAAACATTTCTCTTTTTTCTAGAATAATTTTCTTCCATATTTCTCCTTTTGTCAAACAACCTCAATGAATAGTATCGTTGTATAGTCTCTCATTGTATGCCATTGTTATATAGCATGTTAGCTTATTTAACGTGGGCAAAGAATATACATGAAAGCCTCCTGACCAACATGTATCAAGTGTAGGTTAGGCAAAGAATCTGTGCAATTTGGGGGGGGGGGGAGGGCGACGTGTGTTAATTAGAGCTGACTTGTAGTGTTATATTCAAACAACAGACCAATCTAGGATATAGATGACTTTTTATGAATTTACATAGTAAGTGAAGGGTGATGCCTTACTGTGTGTTATATTTCATAATTGTATTCTTAAGGGATGCTAAATGTTTTGAATACTTTACAAATCATCCCTTTCACAGTGTTGTAGAATAACTTAACATTGGAGCATGACAATTTTGTTCATTATCATTTTCTCATTAAGTTATTGTTGAGGGTTTGATACTTGGCAATTTGTGAACACTTGAGTATTCTCTGTTGGTACATTTAACACTTGCTTATTGTTCTTCAAATATTCCATAGGCGTTAAAGACATCTAAACTTCATGGCGACAATTTGTTTATGTATGATGCAATAAAATCCCCTTAAGACTATCAAATGTGTCATTGTCTTATGATTACAATCTCAACCTGAAGAGACAATGGAAAGACTCAATGAACCCTTGTAGCAATGCATTTCATGGCTTCCATATGACTTTGCCTTGCCTTGACATCAATGACAAACCTTTCAACAATCTCCACCTTTTGCCATTGATGGCAACAAACCTACATGTCTTTGTCTTTCTCTCCCCTTTTAACATCAATGGAAATAGGATGCCCCCCCCGTCGTCTACTCCCCTTCCTTTTTTGTCACCAAGGATTTCTCCCCTTGAGCTTGTGCTTCAAATATTTATTTTTCTCTGGTCATTTAGGCTCATGCTAGAGTCATCAACATTTTTGCTATTAGTATCATTGTAGACAATATGTTCAATGATAATCCTTTTAGCAACCACATATGTAAAGTGGCAATAATACCATGGAGCCCATTATTAGTAGAGGCATCAAAGAATAACTAAAAATAATTCTTTTTTTCTAGAATATATTTCTTCCATATTTCTCCTTTTGTCAAACAACCTCAATGAATAGTATCGTTGTATAGTCTCTCATTGTATGCCATTGTTATATAACCTATTAGCTTATTTAACATGGACAAAGAATACATGAAAGCCTCATGACCAACATGTATCAAGTGTAGGTTGGTCAAAGAATTTGTGCATTGGAAAATTTTGATCAACGAAGAGTTCATTCACACAACTAACACTTCAATAACCACTGTGAATCTTCAATCTCCAAATATTATCTGCACAAGTAATGATTGCACAATGACATCATTTACTGTTTCAATCTTTTCTTCAACTATGCAAAGACCTTATGTAGATTAGTGCGCTGGCTGCGGTGAGAACTAAGAGCACTTTGTATGTTGTTTCATTCAATTCCAATCCCTTCGTATAATGTCATGAGTTGCTTTGCTTCTTGCAATCTGTTGTTTTCGCAAAATAGCAAGAGTTGGCTGAAGATTTTTCTTGCAAGATCTGTCTTGCTTTCATCAATCTTTCCTCCTTGTAGAGCTCATTAATAATTTATTTGTAAATGACAAGATTAGGTATAACGCTTCTTTGTACCGTTTCTTTGTGTAACTCATTGGCCTTCAACATATTTCCTTTACTGCAATGCCCACTCATAAAAGTGGTATAAGTAATATGGTTGGGGCACAGGTTTTTAACCAACATTTCTTCTAAGAGCTTATTTGATTCCTGCATTCTACCTTAGACAAAATCCATTAATACGTACATTGTTTGAAACTATTTTAGGTTCAATACATTTTTCCACCATTTACTCGAAAATCTTAAGAGAATGCTACATATTTCTTGCTGAGAATACCCATCGATCATAATATTATAGTTAAACTTGTCAGGGAGTGATCCTCCTTGGTGCATCCCTTCAAATAAAGCCTTTGCAGTTTGTAAGTGCCCATTTTTGCATAGTGCACTCATAATTGTATTGTATGTATCAACAATAGGTTGCGAACCATTTTCTTCTTTTGCAACCTCATAGGCACTCCCATTTCGCTGCATTCTCATGTGCAACACCCTCTTTCATTACCCTACAAATGTAAGAGAGATATTCTATTTGAAGAACTGAATTTGAATTGGATTGAAATGTTCATTGATTCTTGACAGATTTGGATAACAATGCTCTTTTTCCAAACATCACCCTAGACGAGGAAGAGACTAAAGGCAGATGGAAGGCAATTATCTTATTCCTGGAACAAGTAACATTAGTGCTGCTATACAAGCATGGGAATCATGCACAACTAGAGGAATCAAATTAAGATACCAAGGAAAAACACTTGATGACAACTTTTCCTAAAAATGGATAAAGGCTTCATATTAGATAGATGCTTTAACAATTTATGGATTGAGCATGCATGATTAAGTAGAGTTCTTCTATTTTTGGCTCTTATTGTTTTCTTCTTCAAACCTTGATAGGTTTTCTAGATGACTTTTGATCTTTGATTTGCTTAGGAGCCCACTTCATTATACATCTACTGAAGCGAACAAAGTTCCTTCTCAAGCTAAATACTCCAGAAGACTTGGAATACAAAGATATCCATGAGGATACAAATATTATTATATAAAAGGTATAATGAATGAGATGTTGAATGTTACAAATGAGGCCTGCTTATATACCTACACAGGTGCCTCTTCACGAAAGGTCATGTCTTATTAGATATGGCCTTTCAAACTAATTACTAATTAACTAATTAATCACTATTTACATTATTTTATTCATTACATTGCCTTTCCCTCAAAAAGATTTGTCCTCAAAGCTTGTCGATGAAAGGCCTCGATTTCTTTTCTTGCTACGAACATCTTCTCGTCTTGGGGCAGTTATCCTTGTCGAGACAAGTTGATATGATTCTCTAAGTGACAAACAAAACTGTCGCACTGAGAATGGATCAGACCATCCTAAATCAATCTTTTGTGGAATTTTACGATGACTGGCAACTTGTGATGATTCGTTAGTATTCTTCGGAATATCAACCTGTTTCTGTTCTGAATACATAACTTGGTTGAGTTGTCTGCTCCCATGATTTGGATGTCGATAGGGAACTGTTTTGGTTTGACCTCTTTGATTTTCGCCTGGCGAGGATGTTATGGAGATGGTTATAGAATCTTCACGCAGAATGTTCTTCGTTCGTCCGGCATCTAAGTTTGTTTCTTCTGCAACTTGCTTCTCTTCTTCTTGAGTTGTGACATTTACTGTATCAATGTTCGTTTTTTCTTCAACTTGAACTTCTATATTTGGAGATTTCGATGCTTCATTTTCAACAAGTTGTTGCACTTTGTTTTCCAACGACTTCTTGTCTTTCTTCAGCTTCTTAATTTGCATTAGTAATTTATCGTTGTGGTCCTTGAGGCGAGCAACTTCTTCATTCTTGTTAGTTGTGATTTTGTCAACTTCTCTTTGCAAATATTGTATTGCTTTTTTAATTTCTGGAAGAACTATTCTTATGATATTTAATATGTCTTCTGGTGTTAGTGAATTCGGCTTCACTGTGACATCTTGTAATGTTATGTTTTTCTTTTTGTAAGAAAATGTCAAAAACTTCTTTTTCGTATTAAGGATGAATGACCCTAGTGATTCCATCCAGAGCGAACCCAAAACTATATCACTATTATTGTAAAATAAGGTTTTAACGGTGAATTGCGAGACAAAGGAATACTCCCCAATACTCGGGTGTAAATTCTCTATGTTGTATTGTTTATCATTTGCGTTAAATGAATTTGCTTCAATTATATTTGATTCAGGGATCACTAATTGGTTAACACATTCGGTACTAACATAATTATTCTTTCGAGTAAAATCGATAGATATGAGAACCTCTTTTCCCGCAAGTGACCCTTTGATTTCAATTAGCGCATCGACACATACAATAATTTTTAGGAAATATTCCCTCTTTTAATTCTGTTTTGGATGCCATTTTGTCAGATAACTTTGGGGTTTTTAAGGGTGATCCTTCATAATATTTATAATAAAATATTATTATTTCCCTTTAATAAACACTCAATCTTAATTATTCTTTCCAATATCCTTTACTATTATTCCTTTAATCTTTGGTAATGAATCCTTCACTAATATTCTTTTAAAAGAGGCTCAAATTCTTTTATATATGTATATATTCCCTTTTTAAATAAAATCTTTAGAATATAATGATTATCTCCTTTTCCACTTTTCCAATAATTAAACCTTTAATAACTTCTCTTTCCTTTTATTTACCTTCCCGCTTTAATAACGATTCCTTAAATTTTTAAGAAATCCTTAATAATATTTTTTCTTTCATTTTTTTTTGAAAATTACTTCCTTTATATAAACTTAAATATAGTCTTCCTTTAGTGATGAGTTCTTTGACTAAGTAAATTCCAATCTTATTTATTTATTTTTATTTATAATTTTTTTTTTTAAACAATTGATTTTTTTTCAACTCTTTTTGTTTTTTGTTTTGAAAAGTTACAACCCTAGTGAATTGGCTATTCACCTATAAAATATATGTCCATGTGTATTTGACTCGGTTAATGTTCTCCACGTAAAAGTAAACTTACCATTCACAAAGATTTTTTTGTTTTTTTCCTTTTGTTCTTATTTTACCTTGCAAATACCATGGGCAATTACCATGGGCTTCTGAAACCACGAACTTGTAAACCACTTAAAGAATAATCAAAATAACCTTATCTACTCTTCTTTCTTTCTTTTTCCTTTTTATTTTTAAATTGTTTTGGTATGTACGTATATGTACTACTTTATATATATCTCTTTTTTACTTTTTACCTTTTTTTTTTTTACTTATATATATATATATATATATATATTTTTTTTTTTTTTTTTTGACTATATATATATATATATATATATATATATTGCCTTTTTTTTTTTTTTTCAAAATTTTTCCTTTTTTTCTTCAAATTTTTAATTTTGGCCAAAGGCCTACTTGTGAAATTTCTTCAAATTTTTAATTCTAGCCAACGGCCTACTAGTGAAAATGGAGAAACTCCAAGATTGGTAGAGAAATGCTTCAACGACAACAATGTTGACGAATTTGATGGTCAAGGACCTGAATCGGAGAGCGTGGCTCTGTGCAGCGAGGAGCGGCCAGAAGATCGAACTGTTGTGATACCAAATGAAGCGAACAAAGTTCCTTCTCAAGCTAAATATTCCAGAAGACTTGGAATACAAAGATATCCATGATGATACAAATATTATTATATAAAAGGTATAATGAATGAGATGTTGAATATTACAAATGAGGCCTGCTTATATACCTACACATGTGCCTCTTCACGAAAGGTCATGTCTTATCAGACATGACCTTTCAACCTAATTACTAATTAACTAATTAATCACTATTTACATTATTTTATTCATTACATCTACAATCTTGGGCTATATGTCCAAAATTGTGACATTGATAATATTCTACATTGAGCTTGAATAATTGAGTGGCTGAACTATGATAGCCATTGGAGATTTTGTCTTGTAAGCTTGTAAGCTTCCTTCTAGGGTTTTGATGATAAACTTTTCAACCATTCTTGCAATATTCTCTACAATCTCTAGCTTTATGATCAAAATTAGTCCAAGAATAACAATAACCAAAGAATAGGGTTTGATCCCTGGATGAGAAGATTTTCCTTGATGATCTTCTGAAATTACTTTGCCTTTGAGGACGTTCAATCCTTGGTTGGTCCTCATTGATACTTGCACAAAGGGAATATTTCTTGAAGTTATTAGCATAACTTTTATGAAAAGGAGTATTTGCAACATTTTTCTAGCCTTCATCGCTTTTAGGTTTTTCTACTATTTTAGTCTTTGGAGATTCACTTGTATAACTGAGTCCCCTTTTATCAAACAATGATATTTGGTGGCTGAGAATGTCATCCAATGATTGAGAACTATTTAGACTCTCGCATAACTTGTCAACTTCTTTTTTTAATGGGACAATTTCTTCTTCAAGCTTCTCACAATCTTATTTCTTCATCAACTGTATTTTTACAACTTCCATTTTCTTTGCTTCTTCTAGTTGAGTTGTTAGGGAGATGCCTTCTTCATCGCGTCTCCTCTTTTATTGATGCAATTTTACTTCAATCTTGTTGAGATCCTTAGATATTTCCTCTATTTGGTGCCTCAGGAGGACAACTTCTTCCTTTGTTTCATCAAGGTCACGATTCTTTTCTTCAACATCTTGTACTTGCTTCTTAAATTATTTATTTTCTTTTAACAATCTATTTATTTCTTCTAGAGTAGCCACAAGTTTTGTTTTAAGGTCTACTTTAGCTTCTACTTCATAGTTTTCTTTATCTTCATAGTCTTTTATACTCTTGGTGCCTTCATCTATCTCCTTGGACTCTTGATCATTTTCTTGTTCTACATATTCTAGTTCTGGCTCAACTTTCATAATGGTATATTCTTTTGCATAAAGCTTTTGCATCTTTTATCAAATACGTTTGGATGAAGAACATTGACCCATATTACCTTTTACATAATTCGATAGACTACTTAAGATCACCTTCACGACTTTTGTATTGTATTATTTTGACTCCTCTATCACCATGCTTCCAGTAATTATTGATTCCCATACCTCATATCCTAGAGCCATCAAGTATTACTCGATTTTGTTGCTCCATGACACATTATTCGATCTATCGAACAATGGAGCTTTTCCAACCTGATTTACTTATGATTTCATGACTGAGGAGGAGATATCTACAGAAGGTTTGGAGCCTTTTTTTCTTGGATTTTCCATTTGTGTTCATAGGATCTACCTTCCATCTATTAGGTTGTGCTTGAAGTGACCAACTCTGAAACCACCTATTGCCGTCACAATTTCCATTAGACCAAAACCCGCAGGCATTAGTCTCTGCTACAATCGCTCGAGTTAGGATCCACAAGAGGTTGTTAGTCCATGCCGCAAAACACATAGGTAGCGCTAAACCCAATGTCCATTGGTTCAAAAATACATTACATAAGAACAACAATTTTAAAATGAAAACCCATGAAGATACTTTGGGGACTTTGGTTTCTCGCATATATTCATTAAGAATTCATAATTGAAAAGCATTGGAGGTACATTGTCAAACATATTTACTTGGAAGAAACTTGATTCAAAAACATTACATAAGAAAAAAGATGTTAGATGAAATCCCATGAAAGGTACTTTTAGGCACTTGGGTTTCTTGCATAGATTACTAAGTATTTATGTCACAAATTTCCGCTCTAGTAACCACTAGTGCTAGTGTTGGACTGTGTTGAGCATTTGGACTCTCATTCCCTGAATCCATGCTTTGAGACGTCTCTCTCAAGGGAGGAGATTTAATTACATAATTTGGAAGATTGAGTAAAAAGAGATTCATGTCACTAGTGGGACCACTAAATCCAATTTCAAGTGGAGTTCTAGGAACTTATGAATGTGGGAAAAACCTTGTATTTCCTTTTCCACGTCTTGAAGTGATATCAATTAAACAATAATGTTAATGGAAAATAAGATTCACTTTTGAAGTTCCATAGAGAAGTTCCCCTCCAAGTTATCATGGCAATGACACCATTGTAGGTCTTGAAGTTACCACGTGCTCTCACCTTTTGAAACTACATCAAAACTTAAATAGCAAGCATTCAACATGTCCATCACTTTTGTAGTTTGTTATTATTAGCAAAAAAAGATATGGATTCTAAGTCATATCTCTACCTAGCTCTATTGAGAGAACTTCCTCCAAATATTTTGAGCAAATCCATGAAAGATTTCAATTGTTGCTGCAAGGAACTACTCCTTTACATTGTGGTGATAAAGGTTGGAAGTGAAGGAGGAAAGAAGCGTATGCAAAGGCAAGTCACATTTACAAAACCAAGAAATAACATTGCTCCATGGTACCCTTAATTAACTTAGATACTATTAGGGGAATGCATCAAAGTTTGGGAAGATTTAAATTCCATAAAGTTATGGTATGAGAGATTTGTGTGACTAGACACCCAAGTCTCATGTTCATTTATAGCAATGTGTGAATGAATATGATGGGAGAGGGGTGAATAGGAAATCAACCCTTTTTATAAAATATCCTTCTTTCATGTCCACGATATTTGCGAAATGATAAATTTTTCGATTGTGGGTATCTAACATTTTATAAAATTTAATTGCTTCAAATTCTATAACTAATGCTAGAATATAATAGATAAGACATGAGAAAAGGATTTTGGAGGTATCTAGATATTGTTGTTGAGTTATCGCTTGCTTGGTTTATATATATATGAGACAATTGGTACAATTATAATGAAAGGGTACAATGTAATGTTCTAGTCTACAAAACAATATGTAATATCTCAATATATAGGATTTAATAAGGGGTTTTAGGATTAACATGCCCCTCCCATTTAAACAAGTGTTGTCCTCAACACTTGGCTAATTGTGGGTGTTTTTGCATTAATAAATCATCCTCTCATGTTGCCTTTTCCACTAGTAGGTTTTTACATATAATGAGGTATCTAATAACTGCTCAATTATCTACTTAATTATTGTTTCCAGGGTTGTTTTTGATTTTAGTATGATTTTCCCTTTTCCATCAATATCTAGTAAAATAGTTGGGTTGGGCTCTCGTCACCAGTTACCTTCTTTAAGCAAGAAATATGGAAGATTGGATATACACGTGAAGATGGAGGTACCCCTAATTTGTAGGCCATACTTCTAGTCCTTTGCAACACCTTATTGGGGCCATAATACCTTGGTGGTAATTATTTTTTCTTCTTTTGTTGCTTGAGGGACATTTGTTTATATGGCTGTAGTCTCAAAAATGCCTAATCCCCCACTTTAAATTCCCTTTCATTGAGATGTTGATCTATGTATTGTTTCATCCTATTTTGTGTTATAACCAAGTTTTTCTTTAATAATTTGAGAGCCTCTGGTTGACGCCTTATGTGGTTTTCCATTGCTTGAGCCTTTTTAGTCCCTTTCAAGGGCGATGTGATGGATGGATGATGATATCCATAAAGTGTTATAAATAGAGATATTTTTGATGAAGTATGGAAGGATATGTTGTACCACTATTATGTGAAGGGAAACCACTTGACCCATTGTGTTTGTTTATCATATGTAAAACAACGAATGTATCCTTCTAAACTTTTATTCACAATATTAGTTTTCTTATTGAATTGAGGATGGTAAGATGAGATATTAGTCAATTGAATATCCAAACAAGAAAATAATTTAGTCCAAAAATTTCTAGTGAAAGTTAGATCTCTGTCACTTGCATAACCTTTGGGATTCCATGCATCTTGTTGGTCGATTCACTATTATCATATTAACGTTCTTTCCTTCAGATTTGGGTAAACTTGTAATAAAATATATTGAAGCTTCTTTCCAATATTGGCTTGGTATGGCTAATGGTTGTGGGAGCCCTACGATGCTAACTTTTTGTCCCTTATTTTATTTTTAGACCACACATTCAATCACAAAAAATATTTCCTAATCCTATGGTTTGTTTTCAAGAACTGTGAATGTCCTCCTATAGGAGAGCTTTGTAATTCCAAAAGGACCTTTTGTTTGAGTTGAGGATTTTTACATAAATATAAGCAATTTTGATACTATAATGAATCTTTCTTCCACAATGTTTTTTTTACTGCATTGGCGTCCTGCTGTAGTTTTCGAATGATCTTGTATAATTTGTCATCTTGCTTCCATTCTATCCTTGCTTCCTAGGCCTAGTCATTTTGTGGAATGGAAATAACACATAGTAAACCCTTCGTGTCTTCCTCTTTCCTTGAGAGTGCATATGTCATGATATTTTGTTTTCCTCTTTTGTAGATTATTTCAAAGTCATAATTGAGCATCTTTGTAACCCATTATTGTTGGACTCCCGAAGACAATCTTTGTTCCAAGGATTACTTCCAATTATCATGATATGTTTTTACTTTGAAGTGTTGATTTCTTAGATTTGGATGTAATTTCTTGATTGCATGTAGTATGGCCAACATTTATTTTTCATAAATGCGTTTGAGTAAGTTCTTTCCTTTAAGTTGGTTACTTTAAAAGGAAAGGGACCTTTAGACTTGCATCTACGCCGCACCAATGCCATGGCCTAAGGTGTCACACTCCACAATGAAGGTTTTGGTCAAGTCATGTTACCATGATGGATTGTGCACATAGCCTCTTTAAATATTTCAAAAGATTTATCCACTTCTCAAGTCCAAGAAAACTCTTAATTCTTTAACAATGTTGTTAGAAGTGCTCGTATTTGACTATAATTCTTGATAAAATTGTTGTAATAACTCGTGAATTCTAAAAATTCTTTGAGTTTCTTCAAGGTTTTGGGGGTTTTCCATTCCATCATAGCTTTATTTTTGTAAAGGTTCACTTTTACTTTCTCATGAGATACAATATGACCCAAACACTCCACTTCTTGAACCCCAAAGGCACCCTTAGAAGGGTTTGAATATAGTTTTCGCTCTTCCAATAATGTTAAGACCTCGTTAACATGTTGTACATGCTCTCCCCAATATTTTTTGTAGATTAGTATGTCATAAAAAAATACGAAGAGAAATTTCTCGAGAAAGGGTTTGAAAATAGAATTCATTAAACTTTGAAACATTGAAGGTGCATTAGTAAATCCAATATCCATAACCCAAAACTCATAGTGACCTTCATGTGTTCTAATAGTGTTTTGGAAATTTCTTCTTTGATGGACTAATCACCGCACCTATGGGAATAGATCACGTGGAATAATCACCACTGTGGGTGTTATATTTATGAAAATCTAGCACTCGACACTTAATTTCTAGCGGAAATTTCATCTACTTATTTAAATGCATGATTAGGTTCCTAACACAAAATTTCAACAGAAGCAAATATGCCAATATCAATCACAGTGACAAACATATTTTTTCCAATCATAGTTCTTCATTAAATTAACCTTGAAACTTGTTTGGGCTCTCGTCTTGAGAAAGTTTCCCAACTAAGAAAATAATAAAAATACAAATGCCTTAGATATGATCTAATAGATCCACCCTATATCAGTGCTCGATCTCCTTGACATATTTAGATCTCTAGGCTCCCTCATGTACTTCCCTAGACCTGACACTCTAGAGTATCACACTCCTCATGAGGTTAGTGCCACTGTATGGCGTCTTCTATCTTCCCTCACCTTGCTTTTATAACTTTACATTGAGTTAAATCCCTAACCCTAATCTCCAAAGTGGTTGATGGTCAAGATTAGATCTTGCTTAACTTGAGATCAATGGCTGAGATTAAACCAAAATCACTAAAGTAAATTAATTAATTTTCCTAAGTTTCTTTTAGCCCAATAAGCCAACATTCTACTTATTTGATTTTCCTAAGTTACAAATTGCACGCCCAAACACTTAGGCCTATGCAGAAGTACCTTCCCGAGCTACAAACATCAACACTCCCTCTAAGCGAGGGAGGTACTTATTCCCTCTGAATCTAGGACAAATCCCTGTGTAACCTGCCTAAGTAGAACCTCGTGCAATATGTGACACTCATCTCAACATTCTTTTCTGTCAATTTTGCATAGATTAGAGAGTTAGAAATTAAATCCTAGGATATTTTGTGCCTTACACTTCACAACCTTGCCGACTTTGATTAATGAATTAAATGTAACAAAATTCTAATGCAATTGAATTGATCTACAATGAACCCCCTCACATTGACCTCGAAAAGGCTCTTGCAGTGAAACAATCTAGGGGTAAGAAAATTTCAAATAAAAAGGGCTTGCAACATTTTGAGGGATTGATAAAAATTACTGATATGGAAGTTGATAATGTTGTTGTGCATGATTGGGTGGCACTAAGAATTGCTGAAAGCCAAAAAATAATAGAGTTGGCTCAGGAAGAACCAACTATTTTTTAAGAATAATACTTGAAAATGCATAATTCTCAATACAAGGTAGAAAAAAAGCTACATATAGAAAATGTCCATGTCAAAAGTAAGAAAGAAACTTGAAAATGGAGCTCAAAGGTAAATGTTTCAGGAGTTGGGCCTATAGGAATCAAAGTAACTATGAAAAATGGTGACACTCTTGCTTATTTTGTTTCAGAGCAAGGGTTGGAAAACATAAAACTGAAAGGGAAAATAAGTGAATTAGATGATGCTTTATGCCCTAAACCTATGTTTACACCATCATTAGCAATGGTTGCTCTAGATGAAACACCATGTAATATGACTAGAACTCAAGTGATATAAAAAAAGTTGTTAAATTACTTAGTAGGGTAAGATTATATGTTGTAAATAACATAAAAAAGTGAATATATATAATATTAAAGCCTTGGGATGTCAATTTGGAGTTGAGGAATTTTTCATAATGGATTTCCTCCTTTATAAAGTATTTACAATAAGATCTTGAGCATGATCAACATTTTTGTGAAAATTATTAAAACACCTTCATTGCATGTGTTTCAAGTCTAAGTGTTTTTCAAAAAAATAAACAAGGGTTTCCTTTACGCTGAAGAATAAAGTAGGTTAAAAGAAAATGGTTCATCAAAATACAAGTGTTGCAAGACTCCACTGCCAGTTATACAAAAATTAATGATAAAATAAGTAATGACTCCTTTAAAGAAATCAAAGTTGTTGAAGATCATGAGGGACCCCACTTAATAAGAGACTTTATGGTAGTACCCAAGCATAAATTAGAGATGGAGTTGAGCATAATTAGAGCTTCATGGGCTAGTGAGTTTTATAATCTCATTGGTTTTCTAGAGGAAGAGATTTAACAGTGGTTGGTTACTTTTGTAAATGATGAAGAACACTTTACAACACTTGAACAATTATCCTTATAATTTAAAGAAATTTAAGAGGAAATAATCCCACTTAGGGTAAAGCAAGACATTACAGGTCCACCAATGGAATGTATTAAAGATTAGCTTAAAAGATCTTTAACATGAATTGTTAATCCTAAATAATCATTAAAGGTGGTTACATCAAGAAAATTTGAAGCTCGTGTATATATATAGTTTAAGACTTAAATGACAATTTTGAGGTAAAAAATGAGCCTCAAAACAAAAAAAGTATTAGCAAAATTAACTTTATAAGAACCAATAAAATTCAAGATGATGATGTTATCTCTAGGGGGAATTTTTGGAGAGAAAAGAAGAAAACTAATTTTTTAATTGTATTTTTGGCTTATCTCTTTATAGGTTTACTCAAATTTCAAGTGTAAACACCCATTGGAAGTGGAATTAAATTCCACACCCAAAGAGTACCCGCTCTTCATACTTTTGAGTAGACCCACAATGAAAAAAATGGAAAATACATTAAAACTGTGTGTTTAACACGTATTTTTTTTTTCAATGTGGGTCTACTCAGAAGTATGCAGTGTGGGTATTCATTGGAAGTGGAATTTAATTTTGCTTCCAATGAGTGTCTACACTTGTTATTTGAGTAAACCTATAAGGAGATAATCCAAAAATAAAATAAAAAATAGTTTTCTTTCATTTTCTTTAAAAAATCATAACTATTATGTTATTATTTAATTATTTTCCTTAAGAAGGCCATTTTAGACCTCAAAATTACTCTAATGATAGATATCACTCCATCCATTTTTCTTTTTGCAACTGCGAGTGCATTTTTATTATTGAAGCAATTTCCTTTCTTTCATCCCACTCTTTGATCATCTAACTTTATTAAAAATATTGTTCATTTGTAACGATGATTCTTGACTGTATTTCTCCTTTTCTTTTGGGTTATTTATTAAAATTTTATTTGGTCCATGAGAGCCCCATCCTAGTCTGTTTGAATGAATGCATTTATTTTTATCATTTAAGTATCATGAATATTGTGTTGTCTATATGCACACACTTTTTTCAAATTTGAACTCTAGTTTGTAATGTTTTTGACTCTTGTAGAAAGCTATGCGAGAAGTTCACAACATTTGTGGTTTCAAGAATTTATATAAGAATGGTATCTCATGTATGTTTCTCCTATGCATCTTATGATTTTGAATGAATAGAATTATTTAAATCTCTCTGAAATTATGAATATTCATTCTTATTTTATGTCTATGAATAATGTTTCAAGTCTATTTTCCTCATTGTGTTAATGGATGGATGTGATGAAATGGATTTAGTTGTTTTTGTTTGTGACATTATTAATATTTTCCACTGTAATTTATTTGTCACATGTTCTTTTCCATCACCTAGTCCAATCACAGGTGTAAATATAATAAAAATTTGATAATATTATTTGCATAAGTATATTGAAGATATGAGTGAGAAAGAGGAGTGCCACCTCTACAAAAACATAGGGCATGGCAGGTGGACCACTGAATTTTTCTCTCATTGTTTGATTTAATAGGAGGATACCTGCTTAAAGTAGTGGAGGAATCAAGGATTAAGAGTAGGATTAGTAGTCAGATAAATTCCACCTATTTAGCTCTGATTTTGAAATCTTCTAAAGCCATGTATTTAGAACATTTAGGATTAATATCTCTATGAAATATTGTATATAAAATCATTTTCAAAACTATTGCAGGCAGATTGAACGAGAAACTGGTTGAAGTCATCTCTTTAAAACAATTTGGATTTCTACCTAGTAGACAAATCCATGAGGCAATTAGAATCGCCTAGGAGTCCCCACATTCAATTAAGGATAAATAATTAGAAGCCCTAGTTTTCAAAATGGATATGGTGAAAGCTTATGACAGGGTAAATTGGGATTATCTTAGGCTTCTACTGATCCAAATAGGTCAGGGGTATACGATCACTAGTTGGATCATGGGTTGTGTTTCTTCAGCAAATGTTGTTGCTTTATTCAATTGATCTATTACATATTTATTTCATAGCTCAAGGGCCTCAGGCAGGGATGCCCCCTGTCCCCCCTTCTCTTTCTGTTGGTCATTGAAGGATTTAGCAGAATGATCCTCAAGGAAAAAAAGGAAGGAAGGATAAAATGCATTAAAGTATCTCTCTCTCAAATAATCACGCACTTGCTCTTTGTATATGATGTTCTCATCACGGGGGAAGGAACGATGGAAGAATCACAGGTTTATAAAAGGATAATTACTACTTTCTACCATGCAACAGTAATAGAAGTCAATATCCATAAATATTTGTTTTTACAACATAATATAGAAGCCTCTATTTTGGATTAGATAACAAATATGTGCCCTTATATAGTGGATTTTTTGGACTTGGGACTCAAATATCTAGGTTTTTAGTTAAAGCCCAATAGTTACAGGAAAGAGGATTGGATGTGACTGGTTAGGAAAGTGGACCAAAAAATTTGGTTGTTGGTGTTATAAGTGGTTGTATTTAGGAGGACACCTAGTTCTATTCAAGTAAATGCTTGAAAGAATTTCAATGCATTGGCTAATCTTGGTAAAGGTTCCTTCATTCTTAATAAAATTAGATAAATAATGTTCAACGTTTTGTGGTCGGGTAAGAAGGAAAATGAAATACCTTTGGGGGACTTTGTTCGACAATGGGCTATGGAGTAAGTTTCTAAAGGATAAAGTATATTAAAATCCTCTTTGGTTGACTGGATCTGATCCCCTGTCTCAAAATCAGTGCACGTAGGATATTTGGTTTAGAGGGGAATGATTTCATCCTTCTCTTGGCTATTCAAATGGCTTGTTTGGAAGGTAGGAAATGGATGTCAAGTCTGGTTGGGAAAAGATCCATTTCTGGGGGGAAATTATCCTTCAACTTTTTCTCATTCCTTGAAAACTCTCCTTAATGCCAAAGTTCTTTATCTTCTTACCCAAGCCAACATCTCTTTCCCCTTTGGTTTCTCTCATGGTCATTGTATTAGCTCAAGAGACCTACACTTGCAAGGGGATCTTGCTACAAAATGGGATAATTCTGTTGAAAATTTCACTAAAAATGGGGTTTTCCTTTTGTGCGAGCTAATATGGGCTTGGAACAAAGACACAGGGAAAGTGGTGGCCAATTCAACTTATGAGGTTATATCATCTACTATATGTACCCCTAATATTAAATGGTGGATATCCAAGCTCTGGGGGTGGAACCTTCCTCTCAAGCTTAAGAATTTTCTGTAGTTGGTACTTGAAAATAAAATATTTAATGGATGTTAAGTCTGGTTGGGCAAAGATCCATTTCTGGGGGGAACTTATCCTTCACCTTTTTCTCATTCCTTGAAAACTCTCCTTAATGCCAAAGTTTTTTATATTCTACCCAAGCCAACATATCTTTCCCCTTTGGTTTCTCTCATGGTCATTGTCTTAGCTCAAGATACTTACACTTGCAAGGGGATCTTGCTACAAAATGGGATAATTCTGTTGAAAATTTCACTAAAAATGAGGTTTTCCTTTTGTGCGAGCTACTATGGGCTTGGAACAAAGACACGGGGAAAGTGGTGGCCAATTCAACTTATGAGGTTATATCATCTACTCTATGTACCCCTAATATTAAATGGTGGACATCCAAGCTCTGGGGGTGGAACCTTCCTCTCAAGCTTAAGACT
Organism: Pinus albicaulis; assembly: GCA_034641835.2. Taxonomy (NCBI): domain Eukaryota; kingdom Viridiplantae; phylum Streptophyta; class Pinopsida; order Pinales; family Pinaceae; genus Pinus; species Pinus albicaulis. The sequence goes on along the minus strand of CM076584.1, from coordinate 429,246,217 downwards.
TTTCTGTAGTTGGTACTTGAAAATAAAATATTTACTTGGGAGAACTTGTAGAAAAGGGGTTTCAACATGCCAAATACTTGTTGTCTCTGCCTTTCTAGAGAGGAGAGTATAAATCATATCTTCATTAACTGTAGAATGGATAAGGAGTTATGGGATAATGTTCTATCTGTGACGCAAATTTCATCTTTGGGAAACTTTAATTCTTATGAGGAGTGCTTGCAATTCTGGGTTCCAAGAAAGAAAAAATTTCAAACCCTCCCCATATTTGTTGCACGAGGCCTTTGGAACGTGCATAATAATGCCATATTTGAAGGCATTTCCCCGAATATATTTTAGACATCTACTAGAGTCGTTGCATACTTCAGAGAGTTCCCATCTAAAAACAAGACTAAGCATCCAAGTGTTGGAAAATGGATTAGGACAACATATTTACTTAACATTTACTTGTGATGTTAGGTTCTTCTTAACTTGTTTTTTTCTTATCATCAAATAAATTTTGAAACAATGAAGATCACATGAACACAAGATATAGGCTCCATTCCAGGGAAAAACCTCACAACTTGGCGAAAACCCGAAAAATCCACTTCTTATAGAATAAGATCAATATGATACCTTCATGACCTAAAACCAAAATCAAATATCCTTTAAGAACCAAGTCATTCCTCCTTGCAGTCAATCTATTCATACAAATCTCAGTCACTAAAAGAAGAACCTTTTGCCACTACCTTTAGGGTCTCGTCCCTATGCAATCTTCCTACAATTTTGATATCTTTAAGGGTATCAACCTTCTAAAGGTCTCCTACAACTAACTTGACCCTATAAAGGTCCCCTTCAACTTTTGTCTAACATAAACTATACTTTATAACTTGGTTTCCTCTTTTTAGTGAAATATTTTTGTTCTCCTCTTATTACCATCATTTTTTACTTGAGATCAAACCTCAAAATCTTGTGTCAAATGGGGAAAAGTCACTTCCCATGTTAGGTCCCTATATTAATAGTTTAGTCCCTTGTTGTTATTAGTATAGCCCCCTTGTTTTTATTGTTGTACCCCTGTAACCCGAATATTGTTATTATTGTGCCCTTAAATTATTATTGTTAGGTCGGCTAGGATTATATTGTGGCCCCATGGACTCCTATATATAGAAGGAGGATTTGGTCATTTGTATCATCCATGAATTTTTCATTTATGTAATGTATTGGAGGTTTCCCCTTTGAAGTGGCCTATTTCTAAGGCATTGATCTCTCTTTCCTTCTATTTTTGGAGCTGGTTTCATAACATTCGGTATGAGAGATTTGGATTCTAAGGTTTCGCTGCTCCAAACAAGTCATCGTGGAATTTTCTCTATAAATTTTTTTTCTACGAAGGTTCCGAAGTTGAAATTTTTAGAGTGAGAAGCCGAAATCCTAAGGAACATTGTCACAAAATTTTAGAGCTTGGTTCACAATATTTTAGGAGATATGATCTGTGGAAGTTAGGGATTTTTGCAGGCTCCTGAATTTAACCTAAACAAGTCATCGCGGAATTTTCACTATAAATTTTTTTCTACGAGGTTTCAGAAGCTGAAATTTTCATAGAGCGAATCCAAAATCCTAAGGAACTTCGTTGAAAAATTTCAGAGATTGATTCGCATTATTTTTGGAGGTAGGATCTGTGGAAGTTAGGGCTTGTTCAGGCTCCCGAATTTCATCTCAAAGAGGTGATTGTGGGAAATTATTCATAACTCTCTCTCTGAGCATCGGATTGGAATTCTGTAAAGAGTAGCCACAAGCGCACAAACTGTAGTTTCCTTTCTATCAATTTCAGATCCGAAGGATGAAACAATGACACGTGGAAAGTCGTACAAGTTCGCTCTACTCAACTATTCCATAATTAGGTCATTGTGGGAGATTCGACATAAATTTTCCTTGAAGAATCCAAATCAGGTTAGACCTGTGGAATTCGAAAGAGGATTCATAAGGCTACCTCAGGGCCAAATTTCAGATATTGAAGATCCAAAATCACACAGATAATTGAGTTTCAATATCGAGCTCCTCAAAAGCAAGAAAAATGTGCGTATTTTATTTTATTTTATTTTTATTTATATTTATTATTATTATTATTTTTAATTATTTTTAATTTTTAATTAATTAATTAATTTATTTTTTCCCAATTACACAAGTCTTGTGTAAAAAATCAGTTTGAAGTGATTCCAAGGGCCTATCGAGCATATATTTCAGTATTGGGTTCTAAAATGCCTCCTAAAAAGAATTCAACACCCATTAAGCCCTCAAAATACTCTACTATGACTCATGAAGATGAAGAATTGCAACATGATCTATCAGTATTACAAGAGCAAGTGCACCAAATTTCGCTCTCGCAAAGAGCAAAAAAAAATGAAATGGAAGTTTTTGAAGAAAGGCGTGGAAGCGAAGATGGATGGTTTTAAGAAAGGCATGGAAGCTAAGATGGAGGACATGGAAGAAAAAATGAAAGACAACATGGAAAACATGAAGAATGATCTAAAAACAGACATGGAAGGTTTGACAGGGTTGATACAAGAAATAATTCTTAATGGTGAAAAGATAGTAGAAGAAACTCATGATGAGAACAAAATAGATGTTAATCATGATTTCATAAACTCTAATGTTGGATGGAAGAACCACCATATTCCAAAGATGGATATGAGGAAGTTTGATGGCAAGGATCCCGTAACATGGATACTATAGATGGAGCAATATTTTAATCTCAATAATGTGCAAAAAACACAAAAGGTACGCATTGCAACTTTACATTTAGAACAGAATACATTTGTATGGTATTAATGGCTTTGCTCCCGTAAGAAAAATTGTCACTTGGTCATTTTACGGAGGAAATGATAACACATTATGAGGATACAAAGAGCAACACCTTCTTTAGCCAATTGATAAATCTCAAACAAAAGGGTTCAGTGGTGGAGCACATTGAGTACTTCCAAAAATTGAATATAAGGGTAACTGATATTCCAGAGGAACACAGGATTGATGTCTTCATAGGGAATTTAAATGATAACATCCAACATGAAGTTCGTGTTTGGGAACCTGATTCATTGGAGAAGGCATTTAGGTTGGCAAGAAAAATTGAATGTAAAATTGTGGTGAGAAGGAAGCCTACTACTCACATCTATAAAGATGGAAGTTTTCCTACTCCTATACTTCCACAACCTACAAGGTTGACACGACAAAAATTGGAAGAAAAAAGAGCAAAAGGGCTTTTCTACAGTTCTGATAGCAAATACACTAAAGGTCATAAGTGTGCCGAGAAGAAATCATTTTACATAGATTGTGAAGAGGAAGAAGAAAATGAACAAGAATCTTCAAAAGAAGAGGATATACACCAGGAACCTAGAAGAGGAAGAAATGAGTCCGACCATATCGTGTAATGCATTGGCAGGAATTACTACTCCTCAAACTCTCAAGATAGAAGGACATATCAAGAAGAAAAATGTAATAGTGTTGATTGATTCGGGTAGTACCCATAATTTTATTCATTGTAAGGTATCCAAGGAACTGAATTGTTTCCTATACCCAACACCAGAATGTCAAGTGATGGTTGCAAATGGAGGAACTATAAATTGCTCTGGAAAATGCCATAATATCAAGCTAACCATGGGGGAATATGTATTGAATAGTCCAATGTTTTCCATTCCAATGGGAGGTGCTGATGTTGTACTAGGAGTACAATGGTTACAATCTTTGGGGACAATAGATTTTAATTTTCAAGAAATTTTCTTGAAATTTTTTTCAGAAGGAAAGGAAGTCGAATTACGGGGTATCGCAGAGAAGCCGAGAAAGATAATAAGCTCTAATGTCATGACAAATCTTCTGAAGAAAGAACAACGAGGCGTAATTGCACAATTATGCTCACTAGAAGTTCCAACATTAAAATCAACTATTTCTGCAGATCTTCAAAAAGTCTTGGAAAATCATTCCAAGGTGTTTGAAAATCCCAAAGGACTCCCACCTATTTGTGATTGTGATCATGATCATGCTATTCATTTGATTCCAAGAAGTGTTCCTCCAAACATCATGCCTTATAGATATCCTTATGTCCAAAAGAGAGAAATTGAACGTATGATTGCAGAAATGTTAGAGGCTGGTATTATTCAACCTAGCCAAAGTTATTTCTCTGCTCCAGTACTATTGGTGCACAAGAAGGATGGATCATGGCGCATGTGTCCGGATTATAGGGAGCTCAATAAGCTCACTATTAAAGATAAATTTCCCATTCCTGTGATTGATGAAATATTGGATGAATTACATGGAGCAATTTATTTTACCAAGTTGGATCTTCGTTCAGGATATCATCAAATTATAATGAAGACTGAAGATATTCTAAAAACAACATTTTGAACTCATGAGGGTCATTATGAATTTTTGGTAATGCCTTTTTTCCTTACCAATGCACCTTCTACATTTCAAGGGTTGATGAATTCCATTTTTAAACCCTTCCTTAGAAAATTTGTGCTAGTATTTTTTGATGATATACTAATCCACAACAGGTCTTGGAAGGATCATGTTCAACATGTTGACAAGGTGCTCAAACTATTGCATGAGAAAAAATTATATGCAAAAACATCCAAATGTTTCTTTGGAGTACAACAGGTGGAATATCTGGGTCATATTGTATCTCACAAGGGTGTTAAGGTAGACCCTAAAAAAATTAAAGCCATTAAGGAATGGAAAGTCCCCACAACCATAAAACAGTTGCGAGGATTTCTCGGGTTAACAGGGTATTATTGCAAGTTTGTTAAGAATTATGGGAGAATAGCATCACCTCTAACAACATTATTGAAGAAAGATGCATTTTCATGGACTCCTAAAGAAACTAAGGCCTTTGAACATCTTAAAGAGGCAATGTGCCTAGCACTGGTATTAGCTACGCCAGATTTCACAAAAACCTTTATTGTGGAATTTGATGCCTCAGGAAATGGAATTGGTGCTGTTTTAATGCAATAAGGAAGACCCATTGCTTTTGAAAGTCGTCCAATCAAATTAAAGTATTTACAGAAATCTATTTATGAGAATGAAATGTTAGTAGTACTACATGCGCTAAAGAAATGGCGACCTTACCTAATGGGAAGACACTTCAAGGTAAAAACTGATCATGATATTATTAAACACTTTTTGGAACAAAGAATATCTTCAGAAGAGCAGAAAAAATGGGTCAAAAAGATGTTGGGTTATGAATTTGAAATAATCTACAAAAAAGGGAAGCTAAATGTTGTTGCAGATGCACTCTCAAGAAAGAATGAAGAGGTGGAAGCATTGCTTTGTGCCATTTCTATTATCCAACCAGATTGGATAACTGAAGCAAGGGATGAATGGAAGAAGGACGAATAAGTGTGGACACTCATTCAAATTGCAACAAGATCCTAGTAAAACTAATACATTTAGTTGGAAAAATGATTCCTTATGGTACAAATATCGCTTATATCTTTGTAAGAGTTCCCAACTAAAACAAAAGATTCTTTTGGAATTGCACACTTCTCCTTTAGGAGGTCACTCAGGATTTTTAAAAACTTACCACAGGGTGAAGAAAGAATTTTTTTGGGATGGCCTTAAATCTGATATTCAAAATTTTGTGGCGGAATGTTTGGTTTTCCAACAGAATAAAGTGGAAACAATTAAGACCCCGAGACTTCTACAATCTTTATCCATTCCAAGTCAACGTTGGGAGGAGATTTCAATGGATTTTATCACAGGTTTACCTAAGTGCAAAGGAAAGAGTGTCATCATGGTGGTAGTTGATAGACTTACCAAGTATGCACACTTTTGTGCATTATCTCATCCATTTAAAGCAAGTACAGTTGCTACTACATTTATGGACACAATTCAAAAGCTACATGGAAACCCAAAGATTATTGTGAGTGATAGAGATCCCATTTTTACTGGAAATTTTTGGATGGAGTTATTTTCTTGTTTGGGTACTAAAATAGCTCATAGCTCGTCTTATCATCCTCAATCCGATGGTCAAACTGAGATAGTGAATAAATGTTTGGAAGGATATCTTCGTTGTTTTGTATCTGATAAACAAACAAAATGGGTCAAATGGTCACCTCTCGCTGAATGGTGGTTTAACACTTCCTTCCATACTGCAGCAAAAATGACCCCATTTATGGCATTTTATGGATATCATCCACCGTCCATCACATCATATTTAAGAGAAAATTCTAAGGTTCAAGCAGTGGAAGATCACATCGAGCATCAACAAGAAGTTATCCAACTCTTAAAGGATAACCTAAATTTGGCACAAAATCGAATGAAACAACAGGCAGATCAACATCGCAGTGAGAGAAGTTTTGATGTAGGAGACTACGTATTTTTATGGCTACAACCATACAAACAAATGTCCCTCAAGCAAGCTAATAAGGATAATAAATTATCGCCAAAGTACTATGGTCCTTACAAGGTGTTGCAAAAGATTGGTACTATGGCATACAAATTGGAGCTTCGTGCTTCTTTGCGTGTGCATCCAATTTTCCATGTTTCATGCTTAAAGAAGGTTATAGGTGAAAATATTCTAGTTCAAACAATATTTCTAGAACTTGATGAGGAAGGAAAAATCATATTGGAACCTGAAGCGGTCACGGAAACAAGAACTCGACAACTACGAAATCGATCAATTTCAAAGTATCTCATCAAGTGGAAGAACTTACCCACTGAAGATTCTACATGGGAGGATGAAAATTTTATACAGAATCACCTAGAGCTACTCAAGCGTTGAGGACAACACTTTTTTGAAGAGAGGGGAATGTTAGGTCCCTATATTACTAGTTTAGTCCCTTATTGTTATTAGTATAGCCCCCTTATTGATATTGTTGTACCCATGTAACCCCAATATTGTTATTATTGTGCCCTTAAATTATTATTGTTAGGTTGACTAGGATTATATTGTGGCCCCATGGACTCCTATATATAGAAGGAGGTTTTGGTCATTTGTATCATCCAAGAATTGTTCATTTATGTAAATTATTGGAGGTTTCCCCCTCGAAGTGGCCTATTTCTAAGGCGTTGATCTCTCTTTTCTTCTATTTTTGGAGCTGGTTTCATAACAACCCATATATACTTTTTGACTATATCCGGATGGAGGCCGACTTGGTTATTGGTTCTCCTCTTGAATAATAGATAAAAAATAAATTATTTAACATATCCAAATAGGTCTAACAAATGAAATTTACTTTATTTGATTTATGAACATAATGACAAGTCCTAGAAGCATGAAGAACATGCTTAACCTAGGTGACCAAATAAATTAAACATGAAACCCATGCTTGAATTTAAATTTTTTTATTTTCTTCTTTACATCATATATACATAATGGCATGAGTACAAAGAAAATTATGAAGACCATACCTAATTACTTTTCCAACACTCCCTCTTAACTAGGGAGGTACTCATAATGATTCAATAGTCCATCTCAAATTGAAATATTCTCATAAAAAGAGATCCATATTGATAAGAATTATCATAGGTAGCATTGTCACATTGCCAAGGCCATGATAAGTACACTCTATCTCTTACAAGATCAAATCACAATGTTGGGATTCATTCCATAGGACAACACACCGCCTCATCATGGTACATACTCCACCTATGATACTTAGAGTATATCTACCACCAGGCCATTCTTATCCAAATATGTGTGACTTAGGATATCCATCCTAATCCATCACAATACATTACTGAAGAATGTTTTTCCAAGATGATTATCCAATCTATCATTCTCCTTATCCATGTCTATGTACTTTGAATTAGGATATCATTTCTAATCCATCATAGTACATGACACAAAGAGAACCAAATAAGTCATTATTCTCCCTATTCGTGATGCATGCACTAGACTTACAATTGTTAGTCCTGGCCTAGTACATGACACAGGGAGAACTAGTGTCCAACCATACTCCCTCTCAATTAGGGATGATATTTCTATTCTCCTTTTAATCAGAGAATAAATCCTATTCCTATTCAAGGAGACTCATTTTAGTCCCTCTGAAATCTAGATGAGATTCACTTTATTAGGGAAGTCACAACCACAAGTACTCTTACTTGTCTTTCATAAAGAACCAACTATCAATTATTTATAGCTTGCATGGCTCCCTATTTCCTTCACAACTCATTGTACAGAGCATGCTTCCTTTCATGGTATCACGATTCACGTATCACAGAGCCACATTCTTACGACAGGTTCTAGGTCATCCATCTTGCACATCACTTTCGTCTCAACTTAATCAATGAAGGTTTTCTATTGGACCTTCCCAAACTTCAAGCTGATCATATCTTCCTCACAAAATTTATCTCCCTTCTTGACCTTCAGGTTATATTCTCAATATTCTACCTTGCAATCCCAAGATGAGCACATATTGATCTTCATGGATGCCAGGTACTAGATGTTGATCTTTCCCTCAATATCCACATAGTTGAACTTGTCTCAACTGTCATCATGTATCTTTGCAACATCTTTTCAGATAGAAAAACAATATGTTAACAAGATAACTAATAATAGATATTAACATTAGGAATGCTCTGAAATGTTGGGTGGGGAGAAATGGAGAATAATAGGGTTCCTCTAAGCTCAGACACCATCGCCTTCGATGTGTTTGCCGCCACAGTTCCTGTTCAGACGCATCTCCCCTCGACTACAACATCAGGGTTCTGACCCAGCCACATGAGTTTGATTCGACACTTCTGTTCATCTGCGCTGCTGCCAACACCGTCAATGTGATCGCAGCCACAGTGACTGCTTCAGACGCAGCTCACCCTGACTAAAGAATTGGGGCTTCAAGCCAATGCATGAAAGATGCATCCACGACAGTTGTACCATGAAGTTGCAAAAACACGGATGCTCCAACCGCCACCGCCCTCACCCTGCGGATGCTTTGCTTCTCAGATCCGCAAGACGAAAGATCAAAGAAGCCATCACTGGTTAACTAGATTTGGTTTCACTTTGATGCATGCACCAACAAGAGAGGAGTTAAAAATGAAAGAAATCATGCATGCGAATCTCTTCACTCGGAGGACATGAAGCCTCAACATGGCCTCATGGATAGCAAGGAAAATTCTGCCATCTTCAGCCATCCTCCTCCCCTCATCGGACCCTCACTCCACCGCGTAGCTCTCGAAAAGGGAAACTTGACCCCCTCTTTCTATATTCGTATATTACTTATCAACGACAAAACCTTGCTCTGCTGGGTTCAATCTACGGATCTAGTGCAGAGTCTAGTGTAGACCCTCGAACTCAAGCTGAGAATCTCTTCTTCCCTTTAGCGACTCCTCTATAGAGGTAAAAATATCGAGAATACTCTTCTGCTTTCTTTCTATAATATTGAGAAAAATGCTACTCTAGTTTTCTCTCTTCAACTGCGAGGCGGGGCTTCCGAGAAGCGATCCATTGCTCAAGATTTCTCTTACAAGGATGTTGCCCATGCATAACAACCTAAGAAAGCTGCCAATCCTCCTGAGGCTCCCAAGCCATTTTTAGTGGATAAAATGGAGGACATACCAGCGGTGGAACTCTCCCACCCGGTACTGAATGACCAGTTTCAGCTATATGCAGAAAATCCATTGTCAATGGGTTCACTCTACTTGGACTAATAACAATATGATATTATTCTGCTCAAAGGGTTTTTTCATACTTCTGTTCACTTTCGATGAGGACTATCAAAAATCCTTAACAGGAGGACCCTGGTTTTGGGGAAAAGCTGGGCTATTCCTCACACCATGGTTCCCAGAATTCGACCCCTCCACGGCTGTAATTATCAAGCTTCCTATATGGGCCAGGCTTCCAAATTTACTGACTCCTCTATGACATTACTCTGTCTTTCAAGGAATTGGAAACACCCTAGGATGATTTCTGGCAATGGATACCTCCAGGGGGGAATCAAGCATATACACCTATGGCTGAATTTGCGCTGAAATAGACATCAACAAAGGCCTGACAGATCAAATCAATCTCAAAGTGGAAGACTTCCACTGGACTCAGACCCTGGACTATGAGAACATTGCTTTCTGATGCCGTCATTGCCATCAAACATGAAACCTTTGGAACTTCTTCTCCTCGTTCCTTTCCCAAAAGAAGAGGAGCATCTGTAAATCAAACTCCAAAAGCTGGAAACCATGTGTACCGCCTCCCATGGATGACATCGACTCCTACAACTTGGATGAGGAAGAGATCGAAGCAGAAACAGAGGTTGCAAAGCAGGAGAAGGACATGACCTCGGTAGACCCTGGAGGGCCCACCGATCCATCGAGTGCTCAGAAACAATCTCATGAAACATACACCTCAGATTCAAATAAGGAGCTCACTCCTTTAGACACCAACAGGCTCCAAGTGGTACTAGCCCAACAGCCCCAGGATGGTTGGGTCAGAGTTTCAAAAAAGAAAGTAAAGAAATGACGTATTGAGGATTCAACCCACTCTGGGTATATTCATGTGTTAGTCTTTTGGCTCCATTGCTTTCTTCTTGTATCTCTTGCTTCTCTCTTGGCTAATTAACGGGACCGATGTTGACTGTTCCTCATTTATGATTCCCTGCTATCTAGCCTCTCGTGATTGTAATCCATCTTGTACCATATGCTTTTCTAGTAGAAATAGTCTAATTTACCAAAAACATAAATAGATATTAACATTAGACTTACCTCACCATGACAATATTTTCAACAAAGCATCAGCATCCTCATGGTCCATCTCCACATTAGTCTACATTTATGCATCAAAGTGCCCAAGGATCCAAATTGATTACCAAGTTATCATTTTTTCCTTTAATGAATTTGTTAGCATCAATTCCCTCGCGGTCTTTACAGTTCCATTCTTCCATGATGCTCATTAAAGCACAAGGTCTGCTTTTCATAGCCATCCTTCTCATTTTGAATCCTTAATTATGTACATGAAATATTCAAAGACAAGTACAACCAAGAAAAATATACAAGTACAAAAGTATGATAATTTTGATAATATAGGGATTCCATGGTATATTAGAGGGTGAATTCATAGGGTTTTCAAGTATAAACCCTAACTAGCTCTAGGGAAATGATGTCATACCCTATACTCCATTCAATTCCATCCTTGCTAGGATTTTCGATATACCCTAGATTACCTATAAACCTTAGAAGACAAGAGTCATGGTTTCTAAGCATATTAGAGTTAAGGTTTCTCATTTGACTAATTTTTTTTATTCGATGTCTTATCTAGGGATTACAATCCGTAGATTTCAAATATCTACAACAAGATGAGGTATATAAGCCCTAGAATTAACACATGCAACAAAAACCTAAACAATTTCATGTTAGACCCTTTAATGAATATTCAATATCTAGAGAACATACATACCTTCTAGCAGCCTTACCCAATCCTTTCATGTAAAGGATTTGTATTCAAACGACCTTATTTGAATGAGAATACTTCCCAAGGATGAAGTGTATATCCCATTGTCCTTTCTTCAGAATTTTCTTCAAGATAATTTCCAAATATACTCTTCCCAAGGTGACTTCTCTTGACTTCAAGCCCGACTTCTATATTAGTTTTAAGAGAAGCCTTTAAAGGTGTCAAGACAAAATTCTTGTCAAGATGGCTAACTGTTGTTCTTGTTGAATTATTGTTAGTGTTGTTGTATATGATTCTACAAGTCCTCAAACTATAGCTCCTTTATTCAACCAAACCTTGAATGATATATGTCAATCTTCCACTATCCTTGATGATAGAAGTGAGTTTTATTTTGCAACATCGGTTTTTTAGTTAAGACTCACCATAGTTACTATAAATTTTTTGATGTCACGGTCTTGTATCTTCTATAAATAGCCTTACTTAAAACCTTGGATTACACAATAAATGAGATCATAGGTCTCAACCTATTTTATCAGAACTTCTCATAGATTTGTTTATGTGGTTAGCACTTTAATAACCACTGCAAATGCATTACAAACATACTTCAAAATATCTTTCTCAATTGTGATCCTTCTCTTCTTTAGGGATACTTCTTTGGTGGCTTAATAGTCCTGAACTAGTTCAAGGGCATTTCGGTTCCTCCAAACAATCCATAAAAAACCTTCATCAAAATGTGACCTAATCTTGTCTCATAAAAACAACCCAGAATTAATTTTCAAGTCTAGACCTCCTTGGTATACGATTATGCCCTCACCACAAAGATTTTATATATAATAAATTGTAATATTCCTTTTCAGGAATTTCAGCAATATCTCCAATGAGGACGATGTATAAGAAAACCAGTGAAAAAATAACGCAGTCCAGGGCTGGGATCCTCTAAAATATGCTGTATGTAGCTTAAATATAGAATGGCATCAGAAACAAATAACTCTAGCTACATTAAAAAGATCTTCCCAGCTCAAATATGCTAAAAAGCATCACAACCCCAGTACATCATAAAATAGAAATGTCAGAGGCAACAACAATGTTATTTTTATTATGGAAACTACAACAATAGATGGAATAACATATATCTGGAGCTTTCATTCATTATAAAATCATAAATGAGAGGATTAACCTCTTTTACAAACACATTAGGACCCCTCGGCAAGGGTTTCCGGCAAAATAGCAACACAAGATACAAAACTACAGAAAATAACGCTATACCTAGCAACTCTGTTTTGAGAAATATTTGATATGCTCAAAAAGGGACACAAAATACAAGAGTTGGCTCAAGGCCTCCTTCAATAGAACTCCTGGAGTGGAAATCACCTCCTCCTCTTATGAAATAAGCACAAATGGATAGATACAACCCCAGCTACTGCAGCTACTACAGAAATAACGCACTCACTGGAAGTGACTGCGCTGTCAAGGTCAGAGGATGGCTTCCCTCAAGATAGTTGATGAGAATGGAACTCAAGACCTCCTCCTTGATCTCCCAATCAGCTACAACAATGATGAAAATATAATTCCCGCATGAAAATTCTTGCACTAAACAGTGCTGCAACTCCGGCTAAACAGCTGAAGCTTGCAATCAGTCATAAGACTGAAACAAGAAGTATGAATGAATGAATCCTCTTGTTGCTATCCCTTCCTTTTTATCCTAAGTGAGCTTCTCCATCCCGAGCCCCACTCATTGGTTATGTAGCTTCCTTGAGAAGTTTCCTCCTTCAAAACTGCGCTGCCCTAGTGGCTTTCCCTCCCTTGTGACAACGCTGGTTGACTTGGTCAACTATAGCTAGCTCCTTGCTTTTGCTCCTTTTCAAACTCAAGAGGCTTTATTTTATCCTCCTACCTCAATCCCTTTTCACACTGGGATAAATTTTATTGAGTTTCCTACTTCTTATTTCAAAAATGGAGAAATTATAATGTTCCAAGTAGCAATGGCTAATTGGGTACATTACAGTCCTCCCCGCTCAAAAGTTGCTTGCCCATAAGCAACAGTAAAGAAGGATGCTGCAAGATATTTTCTCCCTCCCAAGTGGCATCCTCATCTGGTAGATTCCTCCATCGAATCATATGTTCTTTGATGACTCTGTTTCTCAATTGCCTCTCCCTTGTGTCTAAGATTTCTTCTGGCTACAAAATCAAATGACCCTCATCATCAATAGGAGGAAGTTCCATGTTGGCAACTACATTCCTCGCAATGGCATTCTTGAGGCAAGATACATGGAAGATATTATGGATCTTGCTCCCCTTAGGAAGCTCCAGCTCATAAGCTACCTTACCGATACATCTATTCACCTTGTATGGCCCATAGAAACGTGGTTTGAGCTTTTCAGATCCCTTCACCTTGAATGTGGACTGTTTGTAAGGCTGAAGGCATAGGTAGACAAGATCCCCCACCTCAAACTGTCTCTCTATCTGACCAAGGTCTGCATACATCTTCTGCTAGTTCTGAGCAGTAGCTATGTTATCTTTAAGTGCCTTGAGTATGTCCTGGTTCTCTTGAATCCAATCCCTTGCCCTTGGAGCTTTACTTGCCCCAAACATAACATCAGCAAATGAAAGTGCCTCATATCCATACAAGGCTCGGAATGGTGTCATGCCAATAGAGATATGGTGAGTAGTGTTGTAACAATACTCCCCCAAGTGGAGCCACTGCAACCAAGATTTTTGCTGCCCTGCCACATAGTTCCTCAAGTAGCCTTCTAGCCACTTGTTCACTATCTTAGTCTGCCCATTAGTTTGGGGGTGATAGCTGGTGATGGGGGTCAAATCAGTCCCCACTAATCAGAAAAGTTCCTGACAAAAGCCACCCATGAAGCGGCTGTCCCGATCACTCATTATGGTCCTAAGGAGACCATGGAGTCTGAATACATCTCTGAAGAAGAGCTCAGCTACCTGTGAAGCAGTATAATGTGCAGAAATGTAAAATAAATGAGAGTACTTTTCTAGTCTATCAACAACAACAAAGATACAGTCCTTACCCTGCACTGTTGGTAAGCCGGTGATGAAGTCCATAGAGATACTTTCCCACTTCCCATCCGGAATAGGTAGTGGCTACAACAACCTAACAGGATAAGTGTGCTCTCACTTATTCTGTTGGAAAGTGGTGCATTCCTTGACATGCCGGAGCACATCCTCCTTGAGACCCTTTCATGAGAATCTCTCCCTGATAGATCTGTAAGTTTTTGTGAAACCTTGATGCCCGGCAAGTGGTGAATCATGTGATGCTAATAAGATCTTCTCCTTGAGCTTAGAATTCTTAGCCAAGTAGATCTGATCCTTGTAATAGATAACCTCATCCATTACTCTAAATCTCTCATCCAATACCACCCCATCAAGTATCCCACATGCAAATTCATATTTGGAGTACTCAACTAAGAGTTGAGCCTTCCAATCTGCGTCCATGCCCCTCAAGGACAGCGCTGTAGGTCTCCTGGAAAGTGCATCAGCTACTATATTGCTTTTCCCTTTGATATATTCTATGTCAAAGTCATAAGCCTGGATTTTTCTCACCCACTTCTGTTGTATTTTCTGAAGCTGCCTCTGTTCAAGAAATAATCTAAGGCTGTTGTGATCAGTCTTCACCTTGAACTTATTCCCCACCAAATATTGCTGGAATTTGGCTAATGCATGCATGATAGCCAGCATTTCTTTATCATAGATGGGGTATAGCCTCTCATGAGGGAGCAACTTCCTGCTCTCAAAGGCTATATGATGCCCTCCTTGCATCAAGACTGCCCCAATACGTTCACTTGATGCATCACATTCTAGCACAAAAGGTTGAGAGAAGTCAGGTAAAACCAAAAAAAGACAACTACTCATTACCTCTTTGAGCTTATCAAAAGCTCTCTGCGCTGTAGGTGTCCAATGGAAATCCCCCTTCTTTGTCAAGTCTGTAAGTGGTGCTGCTAATTGTGAAAACCCTTTCACAAACTTTCGGTAATAAGTGCATATGCCCACAAACCCTTTGAGCTTTGTAACATTCCTAGGTTCAGGCCAATCTCTGATAGCCTGAATCTTCTCCTCATGTACCCTCACTCCATCCAATCCTATGATATGTCCCAAATACAACATCTCCGTGAGGCCAAATTCACATTTGGAGAGCTTGGCATAGAATTGCTGCTCCTTGAGGATATGTAAGACTGTCTCAATATGCTGCAAGTGCTCCTCCCAAGTGCGGCTGTAGATCAGAATATCATCAAATAAGACCAATACAAAATTTCTCAAATGACCCCAGAAGATATGGTTCATACAGGATTGGAAAGTTGCTGGAGCATTAGTCAATCCAAAGGGCATTACGAGAAACTCAAAATGCCCATAGTGACACCTGAACGCTGTCTTGGGGATATATTGCTCCCTCACCTTGATTTGATGGTACCTAGACCTCAAATCAATCTTGGAGAAATATTTGGATCCCCTCAGCTCATCCATGAGTTCATCGATCCTAGGTATAGGGTACCTGTTCTTCAAAGTCTTCATGTTCAAGGCCCTATAATCAATGCACATCCTCAATTTTCCATATTTCTTCTTTACCAAAACCACCGAGGAAGCAAAAGGACTAATACTAGGCCGGATGTGCCCTAGTGCTAGCAGCTCTTGGATAGCTCTTTCAATCTCATCCCTATAGGCCTTGGGATGTCTATAAGGAGTGGTAATCACTGCTTGGACCCCTTGTTCCAACTCAATGGTGTGTTCAAACCCTCGGTCAGGAGGTCTCCCTGGTGGGATATCCCCAAATACTGTAGAATACCGGTCCAAAAGAGATTGAACATCTGGATGCATCAGTGAGTCCTTGCCCTTCACCTCGGATATATGTAGCTCCACTACCCATGCAACATTTCCTCTACGCAGATCTGCCTCCTTCCTATGTGCTGAAACAACTTGAGGGGGATATGTGTTCATACCCTTGATCTTTTGTTGTTGGCCATCCTCCCCTCTAGTCCATTCCATCTCCAAAGTCCTCCAGTTAGTGGTAACCTTCCCAAGAGTGACTAACCACTGGACTCCCAATATGACATTGGTGTTTAGAATATCTACCACAAAGAAGTGGTCTGTCAAGGTATAGGTACCCATAGTAATGGTCAGCGCTGGAACATACTTGGCACATTGCAAAGTCATGGCTCCTGGGACCAAAACTGAAAATCCCTCAAACTCCTCCATGGGAATTCCTCTCTTGTGTACCAGCTGTGCATCAATAAAATTATGAGTGGCTCCACTATCTATCAATACAGAAACTCTTTTCCCCATGATGGTGCCTCTCACTCTCAAGGTTAGATACTTTGGGACCTCTCTTAACGCTGCAACAACTCCTCCTTTTGGAGCAAAGTCTTCTATGGGTTGTACATCGCTGGCATCCTTCTTGGAGAAGGTCTTGATAGGATGTGCTTACCCTATAACACATTTCTCCTCCAATTCCTGAACAAGGATTTTATCCCTTGGCCTTGAGTTGGTCTTCTGCTGTAAAAAGGTTCTTTCCCTGGGCAAGATGTGTTGTAGATCTCTAGCTTTCTCCACAGCTTCAAGGAGTGTAGTTGGTTTGGTAGACTTGACCAACCCTTGTAACGGTTCAACCATCCCATTCAAAAACATGCATACCTTCCTTCTCATAGTGAGGTTGGGTAACATCACTGAAAGCTGCAGAAACTCAGTAATATAATCCTTAAGATCTCCCTCTTGCTTGAGCTTGGTCATCTTGGCAAAGTGGGCTTCCGGATCCCTTGGATCAAACCTCTCCACTAGATTCTTGGTGAAAGCTGAGTATGAAGTGATATGATGGTGCCCAAGTGTGGTCAGTCCATGAAACTACCAATCTTGAGCTTCCCCTTCCAGGTGCAACGCAACTATCTTGATAGCTTCCATCTCAGAAACCTTGTGGAGCTGCAAGTATGTGTCCAGCTTCTCTACCCATGCTTTTGCTGTGCACTTAGGTGTCCCATCAAATGTGGGCAAGAAGAACCCTACCATACTGCGCTGTAGGGCTGATCCCTGCATCAAGCTATCCTCCCTTTGATGGGGATCATTTCTCCTTCCATCCTTGATTCAAAAAAACTCCTGAAAGCTCAAGTGCTCCTTGAACCTTTGAGATTGGAGCTCATATTCTTCAAAATATTCCTTTAGAGAGCCCTCCTTATCTCCTTCAGTTAAAAATGAAGGCATGGTGGAGCGTTGTGATGTATTTGAATGTCCCATGCCATTTGTAGAGCTGGTGCTTGCCTTATGGCAAAACCATAAAGAGTCTTCTTCCTGCCTCATCTCCTTGAGATCCCTTGCAATGTTCTGCAGGGTTTGAAGTACGAGCTTTGAGATGTCTTCCTTCTCCATGCTGAAGATAAATCTTCTCCCCCACAAGCTGAGCCAAGAGCAGAGCTCTGATACCAGTGTAATATTCCTTTTCAGGAATTTTAGAAATATCTCCAATGAGGACGCTGTATAAGAAAACAAGTGAAAAAATAATGCAGTCCAGGGCTAGGATCCTCTAAAATATGCTTTATGTATCTTAAATATAGAATGGCATAAAAAAAAAAAAACTCTAGCTACATTAAACAGATCTCCCTAGCTCAAATATGCTAAAAAGCATCACAACCCCAGTACATCATAAAATAGAAATGCCAGAGGAGGCAACAACGTTATTTTTATTCTGGAAACTACAACAATAGATGGAATAACATATATCTGGAGCTTTAATTCATTATAATATCATAAATGAGAGGATTAGCTCTTTTACAAACACATTAGGACCCCTTGGCAAGGGTTTCCAGCAAAATAGCAACACAAGATACAACACTGCAGAAAATAACGCTGTACCCAGCAAATATGTATTGAGAAATATCTGATATGCTCAAAAAGGAACACACAATACAAGAGTTGGCTCAAGGCCTCCTTCAATAGAACTCCTGGAGTGGAAATCACCTTCTCCTCTTATGAAATAAGTACAAATGGATAGATACAACCCCAGCTACTGCAACTACTGTAGAAATAACACTCACTGGAAGTGACTGCGCTGTCAAGGTCAGAGGATGGCTTCCCTCAAGATAGTTGATGAGAATGGAACTCAAGACCTCCTCCTTGATCTCCCAATCAGCTACAACAATGATGAAACTAGAATTCCCGCATGAGAATTCTTGCACTAAACAGTGCTGCAACTCCGGCTAAACAAATGAAGCTTGCAATAAGTCATAAGACTGAAACAAGAAGTATGAATGAATGAATCCTCTTGCTGCTATCCCTTCCATTTTATCCTAAGTGAGCTTCTCCATCCCGTGCCCCACTCATTGGTGATGTAGCTTCCCTGAGAAGTTTCCTCCTTCAAAACTGCGCTGCCCCAGTGGCTTTCCCTCCCTTGTGACAGTGCTGGTTGACTTGGTCAACTATCGCTAGCTCCTTGCTTTTGCTCCTTTTCACACTCAAGAGGCTTTATTTTATCCTCCTACCTTAATTCATTTTCACACCGGGATAAATTTTATTGAGTTTCCTACTTCTTATTTCAAAAATGGAGCAATTATAATGTTCCAAGTAGCAATGGCTAATTGGGAACATTACATAAATCCAACTCTTCTAGGCTCCTTCAGGTCTTCGCTCTATTACAGAGATATACCTTCCTTCAATCCTCACTCAAACGATCTTCTTGTATCCTTTTCATAGGATTTCAGATCTGTGGCTATAGGAGCCAAATTTTGAACTGATCTTGGAGCAGAATAGTGAAGACATCCAGCCTCTTCTAGGCCTTAACTATCAAAAACTCAATGAATTTACCTTGATGAATTTTCGGTCCTAAATAAGATAAAAAAATATTTTTCTTGCCTTGAAGACTGCTTCAAACTACAATAATCTTTTATCTTGTCATGACACTGACCTTAGGTCTTATACCATGTTGGAAAATGGATTAGGGAAGCATTTTTAAATTAACATTTTCCTTTCTTGACATTTACTTGTGATGTTAGTTTCTTCTTAACTTGATTATGCTTATGTTCTTATCATCAAATAAATTCCAAAACAATGAAGATCACATGAACACAAGATACATACTCCATGGCAGGGAAAAATCCCACAACTTGGGGAAAACCCCAAAAATACACTTCTTATAGAATCAGATCAATACGAGACCTTCATGACCTAAAACCAAAGTCAAATCTCCTCCAAGAACCAAGTCATTCCTCGCAGTAAATATATTCATACAAATCTCGATCACTAAAACAAGAACCATCTACAACTACCATTAGGGTCTTGGCCATATGCAATCTTCTTGCAATTTCGATATCGTTCAGAGTATGGGCCTTCTAAATTTCTCCTGCAACTGTCTCGACCCTCTAAAGGTCTCCTGCAACTTTGTTCTAATAGAAACTATACTTTATAACTTGGTTTCCTCTTTTTATTAAATGATTTTTGCTCTCCTCTTATTACCTTTTTTTTTATTCTTTATATCAGAACTTAGAATGCTGTGTAAGTAAAAAATCTTACAAGTTTTAAGTCTTTCTTACTGGAAGTAAAAAATGATGGAGATTATTCAACATTTTCGAGAAATCACCTTTTTTAATGTGTACAAAGAACACAATATGATGGAAGATGCTCCATCTAAACATGGATGGTTGTAAGTGAAAGTACAATTCATCTAGAGGAGTGGAGGGATGGTGATAAAAAGTTATCAGGTTTCTACAATATGTTTTGAAGACACTACTTGTGTCTCTAGTGGTGATCTCAATTTCATAACATGTGAACTGCATCAATTTCGCTTCAACAATCTACTTTCACTATGACTAAGCATTGATAAAATAATGTTATTATCTACAATTCCTCATATGATAATTTTGTAACAAGTATCCTTGAACCAGACATAGGTTTTTGTCAGTTTTTGTAACAAGATGTTAATGATTTTGTAACTGGTCTTCTCATACCAAGCTCAATCGATTGCTAGTGTTTTAGATGATGTTCATAACATGATCAGGGTATAATGGAAATCTGTAATGTATCTTTGATTCAAATATGAATAGAAAGATATAAGATTTTTTTTTCTTTGAAAAAAACATAGGGGAATCTTAAATGTTCCCTAGGAGGTCGACTCTTGTCCTCGACAAGAAAAGAGATCAACATTAGGCAAGTGGATAAGGTTTTGGATAGGGTTAATTTTAAAAAATAAGATGGCAATGCACATTCATTGTAGGATACCCTATGCATGAGTTATTTCTCATTGTTGGAGTGACAATAGCCAATGTCATAGACTAATCACTTCCCAATCACTGCCACATGTCATCCTAGGTATCGCCCCTTGCTAAAAAAAGACCTACTAAAAATAAAAAAATTCCAAATTTAGGTGATGATCCCCAATTGTAGGGAAGGTCTAGTAGTGAAATAAACGTGGCCATATGTGCTCCTAATGAAGTATAGAAAAGGATAAATTGATGGCCTAAGTGATGTCATGATGAATTCTTGAGTGCAATATATCCCAACACCTCCCCTGAAGCACAATCAGGGAGTATGTTGTTGGATGAGTCGCGACAATTTTCAACCATGTTAAGTACTCATATACAAAAACTATGTAAAAAAAATCAATGAATACCAATAATTTTTAGCCATATTAGGTATAAGAAACAAATTATGCAAGACACTTCATGACAGAAACCCTCACCCACACCCCCACCACCACCCCCACCCCCAACCCCCCAAATGCATACTATGTCAACTATGTTGTTGCATATGAAAGGGGATGATATTGCTAATCAACCCCATCATGAATATGTTCTCAGATCTATCCTCTACCATCATACAATGATCATTTTAATATTGGTTGGGTCCTGTACTTGCTAATAGTAGTAGTGAAAGCTTGTGGAGTACCAAAAAACTGAACACTAGTTCTTTGTGACTTGGCAGTTTCTATCACTAACTCACTAGTTTCCTATACATTATGATGTGTCCGGTGTAGCTTGTGATATGGATCTACAATGACATACTAATGGATTTCTACCTCAGATCCTAAAATATGATTAAAAATATGACTTAAAATATGATAAAAAATATGACTTAAGAATATGCAAAATGATCATGAAGATCTCCCTCGTAAAGATGTGTTGGAGAAGTTGTTATAGTAAGACTAGTATAAGGTATCAAAGAAAGATACTTTAATATAGCCATATGAGTAGAAGAATATAAGCTATATTATTAGAGAAATCGAAGTCTAAAATCCATTTATGAGATGATGAAGCAATAACATTGAAAATATGACCCATAGCTTCATCCTTTCGTGACTTGTCTTAAGTGGCTTCTTAAAGCTAGGTGGTCCATAACTTTAACTTGATTGGGTCAAAATGAATAAAGCAATTGATGAAATAAGGGAGGTCGAAAAAATGCCAAATTTATATCAAGAACGTATAAATACAATGTTAATGGTTTATAAGTGGGATAATATATTACATATCATTTAACACCAATATTATAGAGATGAAATTATGTGTGAAGACAAGACTTTATGTTTCACATTGTGGGCGAAGATGCCAACGGAAAAAAACAAATTATTGTCATAGTGAAAAGTCAAATGTTGTTTCGTGCTTTGGGGGTTACAACCATCTCCAAAAACATTCATGCGTAGCTTTTAGAAAATAGAGTTTCTTATTTCAAGGAGGGTATGTGTTTTTCCTATTATTATTATTTTATGGTTTTTTTTAGGTTGGGGAAATAATTTAGTCCATGGAATTAAAAGAAAGCATAGAGGGAGAAAAGCTAATCTCATAATTTTGAAAAATGATTTGTTTAGATCTCATTTTGAGAAAAAATAGATTTGTCCATTTATGTGGATGAGTGAGAAATTTGTAGTAAAGGTTATATTTTTAGTTTTAAATATTTTTATAATTTTAATAAAAATTTATATAATTATATATAATTAATTATTTTCAATTCAAGTTAATTATTTTTTAGAAAGCTATAAGTATTAATAAAAAAAATCTTTCAGCATTTTATACCACTTAAAAAAAAGTTAAAATGAGTTGGATAAATGTGTCTTTTGCAAAGTTAACAATAAACTAATGAATCATTTATTTAACACATGCCCCTTCTAACCCTTAAAAAAAAGCTAAAATGAGTTGGATAGATGTGTCCTCTGCAAAATTTAACAAAAAAACTAATGAATAATTTATTTAACACATGTCTTTTCTCAATTTTTATTTATGGATAGAAGCATTGCAATTGACAACTAGTTAATTTTTTTAAAATAAGGGGACTCATGGATTTTTTGAAAACTAGTTTGTTGGATTTTAAGAATAAACACAATATTTAGGTGTGTCAAAAATACTGGACTATCTACTGCAAAACAAAAGGGAAGAAAGAATAAAATTATTGAGAAAGTTGACTAAGTAACTAAAGAGATAATTTGGATTACTCATGAAAGTATGGTATGATATTATTATTGAACATGAATATAATAAATAACCTCTTTATGAGAGAAAATAAATTCAAAGTAGGTTGGGGTTCCTTGTTCATGCACTCAATTAATTACTTAGCATTCCTAAAATAGCTAGTAATTCCAAAATGGAGTGGAAGACCCTAAATTATAAAAATATCTAATGATAGAGTTAACTGAAAGTAAGTGGAGTAAAAAATTAGTTAGAATTGATGTAATAACACTCACATGAAATAATTACCCATGCAAACTACAAAAATAAGATTGAAAGTCAACATATAAGGTAGGTAAGTGTTGACTGATTTTCTTGTCTCATCTTTTATTTTTAATTTCTCATTTACAATAACTTTCCTTGCTTTCTTCCCATTCCCCATTAGTCCACCATCTATTCATATTATAGTATATTTTAATGGGATTCATGTGTGCCTCATATTAGGTAATTTTTCAAAGCTCGTGTTGAGATATATGCTTTTTGAATCGTGCTTTGTGCTCCACACAAGTTTCCTTTATCCAAATTGGAAAACCCTATCCTTTTGCACCAATCCTTTTACTTAGTCATTTAACGTTGTTGTGTGAAACTCCCACATTCTATTTCTCCACACATGTCACACCCCCACACACTCTAAACTTCCACACATCAAACGACCCACACTTCTGCATTGTCTAATTGCTCAATATTGTTGTCTCTCTATTGGGTTCTATACTTAGTGGAATTTTTGGAAATATTAAGTACTTTATCCACCTTTCAAGGGAAATTCATGACACACTAAAGGAGTCTATATACAAGGCAAAAGATGGTGATCTCGTGTAAGGTGAATCATTGATCTTGTGTTTCCATGAAAGAATATGATATTTGATGAAGGGATGCTTGAGTAAATACGATTCATGAACTAAGATTTTAAATAGATAATATCTCTGCAATGTTGGAATAAAGAAGTCATGTATATGAAATTGCATTGGAAGAATAAGAAATATGGAAACTAAAACAAATAAAGAGCCATTTTATGAAGATATTGTCAATTCCTCTGCTTAGTAAGATACAAAATTTCATTGGTTGACTTCATATCGTTGGTTTTTAAGATTAAATCCAAAATAAAGCTTAAGGGTAGGATTTGGAGTAGCCAATGGAATTCCATTAGTCCTTGGCAAAAAACGCTAGCCAAGCCGACCAATGGAATTCCATTGGTCCTTGGCCAAAACCCTGGCCAAACCGACTAAGTAAGCCCTCACCACTCACCTCCCTGGTCCCATTACAATGAAGTCTTCCAAGCCTTTTAAAGGCTCCATTACATGAAATCCATGGGAAAATTACCATGGGAAACCAAAAATCCATGGGCCCAAAACCACTACTATTTACCCAATCAACTTTGACTCTCTCCCTGAGTCACAGTTACCTAAAACTCCCCCCTTAAACCTTGAATTGTGTTTCCTTGACTAAATATAGCCAAACCAACCAAGTGAGTCAGTCTCGTTCACTCTAGCCCTTACCCCCATTAAAGTTTATACCAGGGTTTCTGTTAACCTAACATGCCCCCAATCACCTAAGTCTAACACTATAATTTATTGTAAATTTTCTAGGGGTACACATGCCTTACAATTTCTTGCAATAATATGCCCATTTACATGCAATAAAATTTCAACTCCATTATAGTTTTTTTTGGGATATTTTTTTTTATAATTTTTTTAAAGGGACAATTGGGATAATTTTCTCTTGAGAAATCACTTCAAAGAAGCTTTAGAAGCTTCACAAGAAATATATATTTCAGGCCATAAGAAGAAAAAAACTAGGGCTAGGGTTTCATAGCCTAAGACAAAAAACCCTAAGCCTATAACAGAGTTCGCAGGCAATCTTATAGCGAAGTCTACAAGCAAGCCTATAGAAAAGTCAACAAATGAGCTAATAAATGAGTATGTAGGTGAATTTGAAGAAAACCCTAAGCATGTAGATAATTTAGACCCTGCAGGTTCTCAAGTGAAGAAAATAGATGAAGATAGGATTTCAAGTTCAAAACCATGAGAAGCTAAGGAAAAAACACAGAAGAAGAAAATGGGAAAGAAAAATCCAAAGAAGAAAACCCCTACACTAGAATTTAAGAATAATTCAACCATAGAGGAAGTCATAGTCAAGGAAGTAGTAAAAGGAAAAAAATCAGGGAAGAAAAGTTTGAAGAAAATAAATCCTATGTCCGATGACATACCTCAAAGAGTTAGTTGAAGTATGACTGAAGAATTGGCAGGGAAAGAAAATGTTGATCATCCAAAAATCAACATTGAATATTCTGATGAAGAAGACAATAAATCATCAAAGAAAATAAATAAGAAACCAAGGATTTCTACTTCAATGACATTTACAACACTTCCACAAAAAATGGATACATTTCTACACCTCTATCATCTACAACATTACCACAAGAAAGGGAGACCAATCCAAGAATTGATATTGTTCAAGAAATTACACAACAAAGGGAGACCAATCCAAGAATTCAAGGATTGATATTTCTCAACAAAAGGTATATGAATATATCAATTTTCTTGAAAAACAAGCTCAACAAGAACTAGTACGACAATCCTCTAATTATTCCCTCGTTTTTAGTCCATCAACATCTCCTCTTTGTTGGTTATGTGTTATATTTTTTCCATGATTAGTTGCACATGCAGGGGGGGGGGGGGGGTTGCGAAAGCTCCCCTTGTACGTTGCGTCGGGTGTAGCAGGGGGTCACAGGGGTGGCGACAGCCCCCCCTGTTCGGGGTTCAAGGCAACGCTCCGAGAAATTTTTTTTGACCCTATTTTTCGGTGGGCGGACCCGCCCATGGTTTGTGCATGGGTTTGCACACGGTTTTGGGGCATGATTGTTTTCGGCCCCTGGTATTTTGTAGATCCGGTAAAGGGAACTACGGTTATGTTCTAATCCAGGGTTAATGGATTGGGGTTTATGAATGCTTCAACATGTGTATATATGTGTTGTAACACTAAAAGGAATATAATTAAAAATGAAGCTGGTAGTCCCGATTTGGGATCTAGGGGAAAATCTCTGTGTATATCTGTTTTATGTTTTATGCTTTCGCTATTGTTTTTTTTCTATATTTAAGATTAATTTGTGGATAATTTCTATACAGGGTTGAAACCTACACTCTTCATAGTTCAGTGTCATCTCCTATAAAAAATTCACCATTTGATAATTTTGAAGAAAATGATACAATTGAGAAGTTAAGACAATAAACAAAAGAGTTAGAGGTCTTATATAAACACGTCAAGGGTGAAAATGAAGTCTTGAAGACACATAATCAAAAGATGTTGAAGAGGATGCAAAACTGATATAAGAAGAATTTAAAACTCAAGGAAGCTAATGAGAAGATGCATTCCAAAATAAAAGATTTAAATGCTAGAATACTCTTGAGGAAGCCAACATGGTCAATAGCTATGAGGAAGATCGGAGCTCAAGGTAGTAACTTGGATATTCTCATGCAAGCTACTGAGACCATATAGTGACAGGGAATAAATTTCAAATTTGTTGGTGCACGAGGACATGCAAAATTATCAGCGTGGGGGAATTTTGAATTTTGAAAATAAGCTCTTTTTATTACTTTGTTATCCTTAGTTTTTCCTACCTTTTCTCTTAGAAGCCTATCATAGCTATCATTTCATAAAAATATATTATTATTCATGCACAATTACCATGCTTGAGCTACCATGGTTATAACTGAAAAATCCTAAGTTAATAATTTCCATATTTCTATAGTTTTGTAAGTTTCTTTATAAAAACAATGTAATATGTTACGAATGAAATAACTCACATATTTTGTAGTTTCTCCTTCTTTATGCAACCAAATCACATGTTACCATATCTCCAAGCATGATCCAACAAAATTAGAAACTAAGGGATGTGGAAAAAAGTAAAGAGATGGCTTTCCACCTAAATATGCAGCCAAAATATATCCATGTCAACAATAAGAGCTCATTCAAACATATTGGTAAACAATTCAAACGATGGAAAAAGTACGTGGCATAGTACGATTTTTTTGGCAGTTGCTTACACAATGCAATGGATAAAGGTCTTATAGAATTGAGATAAAAAATATTTAAGAGAGATTCATGCTCCCCTCATGAATCTCTTATATCATCAAATTAATCTTTTATTTCCATGCGATTTGAAATTGTTATTTCTTCCTAAATATTATTAGCAAAATCTTGAGACAATTCTATCTTTTATATTAAAATACTTGTGTTCCTGTTTATGAAGACAAGTCAAATGTATTGATATAGTTCCAATTCAATATATGTGCCAAAATATATCCATGTCACCAATAAGAGCTCATTCAAACATCTTGGTCAACAATTCAAACGATGGACAAAGTATGTGGCATAGTACGATTTTTTTGGCAGTTTCTTACATAATGCAATGGATAAAGGTCTTATATTGAAGTGAAAAAAGTTCCTTCTCAAGTTAAAATACTCCAGAAAACTTGGAATATGAAAATATCCATGAGGATATAAATATTATATTATAAAAGGTATGATAAGAATGAATTGATTTCTTAATGTTACATATGAGGCATGCTTATATACCTAGGCAGATGCCTCTTCACGAAAGGTCATGTCTCATCAGACATGCCCTTTAAACCTAATTACTAATTAAATAATTAATCATTATTTATATTATTTTATTCATTACATTGTCTTCCTCCTCAAAAATATTTGTCCTCAAAGCTTGTTGATGAAAGGCCTTGATTTATTTTCCTGCTACGAATGTCTTGTCGTCTTGGGGCAGTCATCCTTGTTGATACAAGCTGATATGATCCTCTAAGTGACAAACAAAATTGTTGCACTGAGAATGGGTCAGACCATCCTAAATCAATATTCTGTGGAATCTTACGACGACTTGAAACTTGTGATGAATTATCACTTGAGAGGATTGCACTGGCATTAGTATTCTTCAAAACATCAGCTTGTTGTTTATGTTCTAAATACATAACTTGGTCGAGTTGTCTGCTCCCGTGATTTGGATGTCAATAGGGAACTTGTTTAGTTTTAATTTCCCTTCTTAGGTGTGTGGAATTTTTTTTATTTTCTTCTAGCGATGATTCTATTGAGTTGGTTAAAGAACCTTCAGTTGAAATGTACATTGCCAGAACTGCAACATCTAAGTTTGTATTTTCTGCAACTTGCTTGTCTTCTTCTTGAGTTGTGACATTTACTGGATCAATATCTATTTCTTCAACTTGGACTTCGAAATTTGATGCTTTATTTTCGACATAATGTTGCACATTGTTTTCCAACAACTTCTTGTCCTTCTTCAATTTTCTTTAGTAATTTTTCGGTGTGGTCCTTGAGGTGAGCAACTTCTTCATTCTTCTTAGTCGTGATTTTCTCAATTTCCTTTTGCATATTTTGGATCGTCTTTTTACTCTCTTGAAGAATTACTTTTGAAATTTCTTGTATGTCTTCAGGCGTCACTGAATTTGGCTTCAAGTTAACGTTCTGTAGCGTTATTTTCTTCTTTTTGTAGGATAATGCAAAAAAATTCTTTTTCGTATTTAGGATAACTGAACCTAGGGTTTCCATCCATGGTGAACCTAACACAATGTCACTATTGTCAAAAAGTAAGGTTTTCACGGTAAATTGAGAGATAAAAGTATAATCCCCAATATTTAGTTGTAGACCTTTTATGTCGTATTTTTGTTTTGTCAAAAAAGTATAATTTTTCGATTATATTTGACTCTAGAATCTCCAACTAGTTTGCAATTTTAGGGTTTATATAATTTTTATCTTCGGCGGGTGATATAGCAATAGTGACATCTTTTCCAAATATAATTCCTTTAAATTTAAATAACACTTTAACATCGATGGGTAAGGTTTCTAAAAATCTCCCTTCCTTCAATTCCGATTTAAGTGCCATTTTTTTTTCTTCAAAGGTTGACTCTATATATGTCTTTTGTCAATATTATATATTTTTTCTTTTATTTTTGATCACTTTTTTTTTTCTTTCTCTATAACTCCCCAAAACAATTTTTCAATCAAACTTCTTTGTTCCTTATAGTCTTTATGATACTCTTTTTTTTTTTTTTTTTTTTACTTTAAACTTTAGTTTAAAATTTTAGTATATCTTCCTTTCGTCTTTTCTTCAAAACTTAATACTTTCTCTTTCATATTTATTTCATACTTAAAAAAAAGTTAAAAAAAAATACCTTGATATTTCCTTGGGTTATTAAACTTTATATAGTGTAAAATTTTATACTTTAATAAAAGGATATTCTTGAGATTTATTTTACTTTTTTTTTCTCAAATACTTTATAATAAGCAACCTTATGATATAATAATATATTTTTCTTTTGATTTTTCAAACAAACACTTTCAAATATCCTTGCCCACTTAAATTTGCCTTATCACTTAAAATTCAGCACGCCTTGATAATTACACCTCTTTTTGATTTTTTTTTTAAACCAAACTAATATATTAACTTTATAATATCTTGTATCTTGTATTTATTACATTCCTTTGTTTTTTTTTTTAATTGGACACTTAGTTCTTCAAGCATGATTATTTTTCCTTAATTATATAAGTACTTATAATTATAAATATTTGTTTGTCCAAGGTAAATATTAGATGCGTCGTGACTCTTCGGTGAGCACCCTTGGTTTCAATTCAGTTGACGTCTCCTACGTCAAAGTTCACAAATGTACTTTAACACGATTTTTTCTTTCTTTCTTTCGACCTTTTTTTGTAAACCTTTGTTAAAACCCCTTCCAACGGGTTAATGAGATGGTGTAAAACGACTCGGTGGAGTCGACTTGTCGTGTGGCGGTGGTGCCTCAGGTAAGTCGTAAGGTATAAATATATTTTTTTGTTTTTGTTTTGACCTACTTTATTTATTAGCATAGCGATTGGAGCCACGGGAATGGGGCACTATAGTACAATGGATTATGTGACAGTTTGGGGGCAACAAAATATGGCGCATGATCGGTATATGAGTAGCGGAACAACGATGGGAGCCGTGGCAAGGTGAACAATGAGGTAGATGAGTAGCAGAAAAATGAGGGAGATGAGGAACTATGGCAGCGACGTTGTGGTTGGGTAGCAGCGAGGTCTGGCAGCATCGAAGCAGCAATGTTGCAGCTGGTCAGGGTGCTGCGAGTCGAGGCGAGAGAAATGAGGAGGAAGGCAACATAGGAAACGGTGGGGTGGCCAGACGGGAATCAACGCCGACAACAGCGGTGGGGTGGCCAGATGGTGGCAACGGAGGAGAAACTGATAGATTTAGTGGCAGAGGAGACTATGCAAGTGATGTGTGTAGTGATGAGAAAGTCAAAAGCTGTTTTTTTTAATATATATATATATATATATATTTTTTTTTTTTTAATAATTTTTTTTTTAAACTCTTTGCCTCCCCCTTTTTTTTTTCTCTCTCTCTATATATATATATTTAAATGGCCAACGACCTCTGACGCAATCAACAAACAGAGAAACTCACAAAGTGTAGCGAAACGCTTCAATGGCAACAATGTTGACGAATTTTACATTCAAAGACCTGGATCAGAGAGCGTGGCTTTGTGCAGCCTGAGCGCCCAAAAGATCGAACTGCTCTGATACCAAATGAAGTAAAAAAAGTTCCTTCTGAAGTTAAAATACTCCAAAAGACTTGGAATATGAAAATATCCATGAGGATATAAATATTATATTATAAAAGGTATGATAAGAATGAATTGATTGCTTAATGTTACAAATGAGGCATGCTTATATACCTAGGCATGTGTCTCTTCACGAAAGGTCATGTCTCATCAGAGATGCCTTTCAACCTAATTATTAATTAAATAATTAATCATTATTTATATTATTTTATTCATCACAGTCACCAATAATAGCTCATTTAAACATCTTGGTCAACAATTCAAACGATGGACAAAGTACGTGGCATAGTACGATTTTTTTGACAGTTGCTTAGACAATGCAATGGATAAAGGTCTTATGGAATTGAGATAAAAAATATTTAAGAGAGATTCATGCTCCCCTCATGAATCTCTTATATCATCAAATTAATCTTTTATTTCCATGCGATTTGAACTTTTTATTTGTTCCTGAAGAATATTAGCAAACTCTTGAGACAATCTATCTTTTATATTAAAATACTTTTGTTCCTGTTTATGAAGACAAGTCAAATGTATTGATACAGTTCCAATTCAATATATGTGCCATTCGTGATCTTGTTTAGAATTGTGGTTATACTTGATTTATCTACTTTGAGTTTTATTTAAGCAGTGCACGACCCAAGGGCCTCCTACGAGCCCACACGTTGCCATCATTTTTTGCATGTTTAATCTTTTTATGTGTCATTTAATTTTCATGAAAAAGTAAATTTGATTACAACTTGACATGTCATTTCTTAATTAGAATTTCTTGTGTTTAGTTTGAAATGATTATATCTATGTTTTCAATTAAAAAAAAATCTTTTCAATCAACTATGAATTCATTATTTAATTGAAACACAAGGACAATACCATGTGTTACTCTCTTATGCAGAACCCTGAGTACCCTATGGTACTTGTCTCGATTTTATGATGAATATCCTAGCAAAATAGATTATCTTTTTTGAATCACAAGGACAAAGCTTTTTGTAACTTGCCTAAGTAGAACCTTGTGCAATTTGTGGCTGCAGAAATTATACAAACAATGTGTATACCAATGGATTCAATCTGATCATGCGATATGCTAAAGAAATATACTGAATCCTTATACAAATTAATTGTGGAAATTAAACACGTTCGCACAATCACACCAAGTAAAAGAAAGAAGAAAATCAATCCACAACATAGATATTTTTCCCGGGGAAAGCTTGCTGCTCAAAACCCCTCTATCTTCTATTGTATATTCAACCAAGGAATCATGAAAAAATACAATGCACTCTTCTCACAAGAGTCTGTTGCATTCTACCAACTGTCTCACACTGATCCGGAAAAAATTGACCAACACTTAGCCAATTTCCTGCCTCTGCTCAGCATGCCTTTCTTGTGCAATTCCTGTAGAATAAAATCCCTATTTTTAGGAATTTTAACCTTCCAAAACTGCGCAATGCTCATGGGAAATCCTATGGGTGTGTTAGTGCATGTAGGGAATTTTATAATAATACAACAGATAGTTAACATCCCTTTAACCTCTATCTCAACTGGGTCTTCATCAAAACTGACATGCATGCAACTATTAATAGTAAATCATCAGTTATTTGACAGATCACTGCATTTGAATTAAATCTGATTTAATTCACTTAACCTCTCACTAGTGCAACAATTAGTTACAACTATTTAAACTAATTTTAACTCAATTAATTGAGTTAACTGATTTCTCATGCATTAAACTAATACACTAACTGCAACTTGGAATCTAAAACAAATAATATCACTTTGCATGCCCCACCAACCACCCTCAACTCGAATTTCATGAGATAACTGAGTTTATCACACTCGGTTAACTATTAGAAGTGATTATGAGATAAGATTAAAATTTATTTTCCAATTTAATTAAGGGAAAATTAAATTAGACACACATTTCTTGTTGACTTTTCAACACTCCCTCTCAAGAAGAAAGGGATTATCAGCTACCCCGATCCTGCCTCTTTGGTATTCGAATTTTCTCTTGGCGAGCGCCTTCATCAGAATATTTGCATCTTGATCCTCCGTGGGAATGTACTGAAGTAACATAATGTGTCTCTAAACACAATCTCTGAGATGGTGGTACCGCATGTCAATATGCTTGGATTGTCATGGAATACTGGATTAACCGAGAGTTTTATGCAACTCTGGCTATCACAATGTATCACCGTTGGATCCATCTGATGACCAAAAAAACCAACAAGTATCTTCGTCATCTATATTGCCTCACATGCAGCCTAACTGGCTTCCATGTACTCTACCTCGACTGAACTAGGTGAAACTGATCTGTGCTTCTTGCTGTACCAAGAAACTGCTGTTGATCCTATGCTGAAGATCCCTCCTGATGTTCTCTTTCTGTTTGATGGACTTCCTACCCAATCTGCATCAGTGAAGCCTTGAAGCTTCACTCTCTCTGTCTGTCTGTACCATAATCCATACTCTATAGTGCCCCCGAGATATCTCAAGACATGCTTCCCCGCCATCCAAAAGAGCTTGGTCGACTTAACCATATCTTTACTAAGTTATTTAACTACATAGAATATGTCTGGTCATGTGTTCACCAAGTACATTAGTGAATCCACAAGCTTCCTGTAAAAATTAGCCTACACTACCTCACCTGAAGTAGCATCCTCCTTCCTCCAGTTTCCTGCAAGATGAGTATCCATGGGTTTACAACTCTCCATGTTGAAATTACTCAAAATATATTTGGCATACTTTCCTAGAGAAACAAATAGCTCCCCATCCCACTACCATATATCCAAACCAAGGAAATAGTGAAGGAGTCCCATGTCCTTCATCTCAAACTCTCTTGCAAGATCCTCTTTGCAAGAAGTTATAAGCTGCTCATCACCTATCAAAATAAGATCATCAACATAAAGTACGATAATCAAAATATTACCATCAACCACAATTTGGTATAGTTTCGCATCTGATTCACCCTTCGTGAAGCCCAACCCGGTGAAATAGATGTCAATCTTGGTGTACCAAGCATGAGGTGCTTGCTTCAGCCCATACAATGCTCTCTTGAGTCTGCACACATGCGACTCACTGCCAAAGGTCTCAAAACCTTCTGGCTGCTCAATGTACACTTCTTCCTCAATAACTCCATTGAGAAACACAGTCTTCACATCCATCTAATGTATCTGCCACCCCATCTGTGTCGAGAGTTCAAGGATAGATCTAATCGATGAGTACCTTGAAATCGATGCAAAAGTATCCTTATAGTCAATCCCCTCAACTTGTGAGAATACTCAAGCTACAAATCTAGCCTTGTACTTCTCCACACTCCCATCCGCTGCCTGCTTCACCTTATAGATCCATCTAGATCCAACCAATGACTTTCCGACTGGTCTTGGGACAACTTCCCATGCACTGTTCTTGACGATGGAGTCATATTCCTCAACCACGGTGTCAACCCAAGTTGGTTGCTGCACTACTTCCTCAAAATAGGATGGTTCTCTCACAATACACTTTCTCATAAGAGCCATTATCTAGTAAACCTGTCTAGAGACTGTCTCTGTCTGCGTAGTGATGTAGGTGCTCCTACATGTTCTGCCGCATCAAGTCTCAATCTGTTAGTTTCTGTGGTGCGGCTTCTACCATGTCTGGTGGATGGCTCTGTATGAGTGGTTTTGGCCACCCCATGATCCTCCGCATGTGGCTATTCCACATATTGAGATTCATCCTTTGGAACCAAGAGTTCCTCATCTGCATGCAAATCAAGCTCCCTCTCAAGGGACAATTGCATGGCTTTCCCCTCATCAAATTTTACATCCCGTCTGACAACAGTCATCCCGCTGTTTGGAAAATACACCCGACAGTTGTGGGGAGTATCAGTGTACCCCAAAAATATCCCAATCTCATATATTGGTTCTAGATTATGTCTGGAATATTTTTTCACATGGAAATAGACAGATGAGCCAAAAATTTTAAAATATGAAACATCAGGTTTCTTACCAAAAAAAGTCATCCTCTGGTGTACTGATGCCAAGTACCCGATGAGGACTATGGTTCTGCACAAATACCGCTGTGTTGCATGCCTATTCCCACAGATGCAATGGTAGGCCCTGACCATGTAACATTTCTCATGCCGCACCCAAAATTGTTTTGTTCTTTCTTTCTGCAACCCCATTATGTTGTGGGTTATGAGGTGCAATCAAATATTTCCAAATTCCTTCTTTAGCACAAAAGTTCTTGAATTCATTGGAGATGTACTCACCACCATTTTCGCTCCTCAGAGCCTTCACATGCTGCTTAGGGATAAAATGCATGGGTAGTAGCTGATGTAAATCACTCTCGGGTCTTCCCGATGCCCGAGGCAGACAATCAGATTAGCTGTATAGTTCACAACGACATTGCATACATGTTTATACTAATGCATAATTGAAAAAGTGAGATATTTAAGGATTACCTCTTTGTAGACAACAAATCCGTTGGAGAGCGCTAAGCGGCGTGGCTGAAGTCCTTCCTCACCAGCTCCAAGTCTAGATCCTGTAAACAAAAAAAGCACACATGTAATCTTCACAGTTGTATCACTTACTAACAATTAAAAAAGTATATAATCAACATTTAAATATGAAAATATGAGCCATTTATATCATGATTCATAGACAAATAAACAATAAATGTGACACTGAAACATCAAATGGACAAAACAGATACAATTCTAATAATATATAAGAAGGAAGATTACAACCGTTGGTTGAACCAAGCTTCCCTCAGCATTCCGACTCCTCTCTCTCTCTCCTCTATCTCCAAGTGCAATGATACTTGGGCCAAGAGTTCTCAATGAACCGTGCCAATTATTAAGCCTCACACTCTATAAAAAAGTTATGCTATGCACACGATCAACCTTTCGACCCTTGACCAAGAGCCCAAGCCTCCAATTTATAGGAATTTGGGAGGACAAACCTTGCCAATCTTCTCAATCAGTTTGAATAGGGAAAAATCATGATTTTTTTTTCCTTTCCTTGCATTTTCCCTTTATGGATGCTCAATTGGGTTTAGTAACGTCCAATAAGAGGCCTACACCGCAGGTTGCTGCTTTTGGACTGACTCCTTTTGAGAAAAATCAGGAAATGTCAGTCAGTTACTGCGGGATTTGTCCCTTTTATTCATGAAAACATGGGTAACCTTCCCCTTAGGCAAGACAATGAGTTAACTTGGGCATTAATTCTCCCTCTGAAAAGCTGGGATGCGTTATAACTTGACCTGCTATCTCTTGGGTGCGTTACCTTGGAAAAATGGGTCTTTGTCTAGGTCATTTTATTCCTCCATGTTTCCTTCTCCTCTGAGCTGATGAGGAGGTCATTTGTCCTGTAACATATGCCCCCTAAAGTGTGAGGTAAGAGGCAAAGACGATGGTTGAAATACTTTATAATATGTGTAGTAGAGCGAGAGGAGTTGGAGGACTGAGGAAAACCTGAAACAACAACATATGTCAGAAACATAATTATTTGTCCTAAGTCGAGCATTCCCATGCTCAGTATCTGTATCAAAATGATTTCTACAGAAAGAGATATGACCATTATGTCCACTGATAAGCACAATGTGGAAGCTTGTGTCATGACAGGATCAATCTGATAAGTTGTCTCCGAAAACAATATCGCAGCTTGGGAGAGGAAACACAACCGAATGATGTAAGCCTCAACCTAAGGACTTGGTCGCCGCTTCACTAAACTTCATATTTCAGCACATTTGAATGAAGGAGTTGTAGTCGAACATGTGGGAAATTTTCTGATTACCAGTCAATGATGAAAACTGTTAACAGACCCTAGTATGGCCACCGATAAGGATGATGGTCTCCAAGATGCACAGTACAATCTAGCAAGTGTGAATAAATGGTGTTGATGTCGAGCACTCATAGAATCATTCGAATGGGAGCCAGTGATGAGAACCCCCAATCAAACACAAGGTAACTTGCCACTGAGGTTTGCAAGTTCTAGGGTATTGATGTGTTTCTGGATCAACTTCCTAGATAAGATGTTGAAGTCGATAGGAAAAGATCTGTCAAAAGGTAGGCAATAAGGCTTCCTACATCAGTAGACACGAAATGGGAAAATATGATTTTTTTTTGAAGATAGTCAAGAGAAAATGGTAGTAACTGACGACAACAAATGATTTCTGGCATATGATGGCTTGGCTGATACAGGAAGCAATAAATAGAGAGATCTTCTTGAAAAATAGAAGGCATAGTAACAGGGTACCAGGAAGCTTAGGCTTATGAACACTAAAGTGTGTCAGGATTCACCAATTGAGGGGCATCGAAATACGAAGGCTAAACTCATAGAATGGTAGGGTTCGGCTAATTGCGAGTGAATTTTAGGGGAAGTGCCATGTTCAAGGTTTTTGCTGCCAAATCAAATTTTAAAGCATAATAGAATAAGTATCCACTTTGTCCAATTTTTTCCCCATCTGATTAAGTTTAACGAGTCCAGAAGGTAAACTCGGTGATGTTTTCATATTTAGGGAGTCTGAAAAACATCATAAAAGGCAACTCCAAGGGGGTACATTTTTCATGCTTGATAACCAGGTGCGATAAATGGAAAATAGTATGCCTGACACAGTTCCTTTTCTGTATGTTAGTCCAATGAATCCAGATAAAGTGATAAACCTATGTTCAATGGACATCTACCTCATTTTGTTATGAGTACGAGGAGACGGGGTAAACTCAATATTCTTCGTGAAGTTTTAATGAGTCAGAAGAAGAAAAACTCAATCCTCTCCGTGAAATTTTAATGAGTCCAACAGAGAAAAACTTGGTGATTTTTTCGGTTTTTTAACGAGCTAGAAAAAGATGGAAAATAATGGCTCATAGTTCTTCATCATGGTAGTTTAACGAGCCCAACGAAGGAAAATCAATGTTTTTTCAGTTTTACAAGCTAGAAAAGGTCCCTAAAAAGAAGGCTCGTTTATTCTTTGTGTAAGTTTAACGAGCTCGAAGAAGAGAACTTGAGATTTTTCATTTTAACGAGCAAGAAAAATACCATAAAAAGAATGCTCGAAACTTCCTGATATCTTGCTCATCAATAGAAGGATCTATGCCGGTAAATTTCTCGTAAGACCAAGTGAAAATATCGCAGAACTCCTTAAAAAGGGATGTGAAACGTGAAATTTCCTCTGGACTGCAATATGCTCCAATTTGTATATTTTCCACGATACCCGTTTTGACCAAGATATCTATGAGAATGGTCTTGGAAATATTTCCCATGTTCCCTTCCACATCAATAGTTTGAACAATCGTGTAAGTGGAGGGAATGGTCTCAGGTGGGTTGAAAGACGAGATTTGAATAGTGGTCGCGTCCGAATCAGACATCGAAGCACGATAGTGAAACTCTCCCCAAGGTCGTTCCACTAGAGACATGATCTCTCGAATAGCTTCATCCATAGGCAGGAATTGATCAAGGAGATCCTTAGAAGGAACTGTAGTGGGTGAGAGGATGGTACCATTGGTTGAAACCAAAGCAGTGGAGGATTCAAATGCTAATTGGATGGATTGATAAGCCAACTCAGCCGGTGATAGTGGCATCTGATCTCCGTAGGAATCAATTTTTGAGGGTGTTGGTAGGATCTAGGCATCGATAGAGCCATCCGAGACGGTGGATATAATTGAAATCGTACGTGGAACCTCAGGCGACAGGAGAGGAAAACAACCCATCAGGGAAGATGGATTCAGAAGGCTTTATTGACACTGAAGTAAGAGTCACGAATGCCTCCTACTAAGGGCACAATGCTCCTAGGAAATACAGAATAATCAGGGGTGAAAAATGATAGCTGGTCCACTGTAACTATCTTCCCATCCAATGGAAAAAGGATGAGTCAGAATACCGAAGAGACAATGGCAGTCATCGCGTAAGACTAACTACGACCCAAAAAAATATTATAGTTGACATGATAATCTACGACTTCTATGTCCACAATTATTGTTTTCCCACTAAGTGTAATGGGCTAGCTAGCAAGGTAGACTTTTGGGAGGAAGGTGTGGCCATCGAAAGCTTTTAGGGAATTCGACGGCGGAGACAAAGTAGGAGAACCCAAAGCGAGCCAACACATAGCTGACATTACGCAGGTCGAAGCAACTACGTCTATGACAGTGCGATGGATTTGTATCCCTTTTGACACAACTTGAACCTGGAAATCAAGTTGGTGTGAAAGGCGAGGTTTTCATTTTTCCATGTCGAAGATGGCTAGCATAGAATATTGGGGGTCAATTCCACCAATGGTCGATAGCAAGGCTTTCCTTTGCACTGGGTAGGTTTGCAACACTTCGAGTGCAGAAATAGCTGATGGTGCTTGTGCCAAGTCTTCTACAATGTTTTAGTTCTCATCAGCACGTGCATAGGTGTTATGAGTCATGCGTCGAAGTGTCCTTTTGGGGGGGCGAATGACAGGGTAAACAACATGCCTTTCAATATGCAGATCGTTAGGCGGTGGTGGATTCGAACTTGAACCAGGTTCGTGAGTCTCAATGATTGGATTTCCATAGGTTTTAGCTCGGGTTTGGAGTTCAATAGTCTCCATGCCATAAATGGAAGATGATCCTTCACTGGAAGGATGAGTACCACCATTGCCCTTGGGGGGGTTGTGGCGGGTTTGCAACCATGTGTTGTTGCTGCTGCTGTGGATTAGGAAAGGGATTGTGAACGACGACAGGTGTCCTTCTAGAGTCGGTTTGTGTGATAAAATCTGTGCATTCTTGCAACCGAGGACATTTATATGTCAAGTGGTCCTCCGCACAAATTTTTCAAGGGAATCTCATAGGTTTCTCCTTTCCTTTGTCGTTTTTAGCAAAGTTTCTCTGATTGGGATTATTTTGAGTATTGGGATGCTCTTCAAAAGGAGTGGTCTTTTTCTTATTCTTCTTGTTCCTGCCGCTAGGTTTTTTTGTAGACTGCACAGAGTGTACCTCAGCGGTGGGAAGAGCAGCCGATTGGGTAGGGGCGGTGGCAGCTGAATATTGCTGGGAAGATTGCCCGCTGAGCTATTTTACAACCACACCAGAAGTTGTACCAACGAGGCCGTCAACATGCGCTCCAGGTAAATGAGTAGCGGGAGGATTCGGGTTGCGAGGGGCATGGGGGAGTAACTCATACAACATGCCAGATTGTGAATAGACGAGATCTAGATGCTGTACACGATGGATGGACTGGTTTTCTGTGACTGCACCAGACAAGAAAACATATTTAGCAAGGGGTGGCAAGAGTGACTTACAAAACCAGTTCGATAATAGATGATCCAGGATTGGCGCTTTGACTAACCTCTGCCTACGTCTCTATTCATGAATGTGATCGGAGATATGGGTGGCGGTGTCTTGGCACAATGAGGTTAAGAGTTCAGTTCCAGTTTCGTATCAAATAGGTAATTGAAATTTCTTAAGAATTTCCGTTGTTAAGGCACCAAAAGTATTGACTGTAGCGCGTGGTAACTCAATGTACCATTTGGCAGCGTTGCCTCTGAGAGTGCGGGGGAAAAGCCTGAGCCGGATACTGTCGTCCACCATAGAGTTAGAAACATACCATAGATGAAAGGTGGTGATGTGCGTAGCCAAATCCTCTCCTTGTTTCCCTTCGAACTTAGGGATGTCAGACGAAATCTTGTGCGGTATTGGAGGCCAAAGTGGGTTCGTATGACCGAAGTACGTTGTAAGAACACAATCACTAGACAACAAAAGGGATGTCAGAGAGAGAAATGTGAGGTAGATAGTGTGCTGAAGGACTAGACCCTGAGGAGACGAGACTCGCAGGTGCAACAAGTCTCTTTTTATGAGAGGGTACCTGTGCGGAAGGCGGCGGGGGAGGCATACCTATGCCCGCCGTGACAAAGTACAAAAGAATAGTGTGTCCAGTAAACAAGGGACCGAACCATAGAGTACAGCTGGCATAATCATGGTTTTACAAAAAATACAATGAGGAATCCCACATACATGTCGTGCTCCGGGATAACAACAAGACTTGTACAATAATATCCGAGTACATGAGATACGAACACAACCCAAATGCCCCTCGTAATGGGGAAGGGCTCACAAAATCTCGACCGATACATGCACAAAGAGGCGCTCGCAAGTGGCTAAGGCCAACATCATCAAATATCCGGAGCGTATCAAGGCCGCAAAGAAGAGGTCATAAGGGCATGTGGGCTACCTCAGGGCCACCCCCTCTGAGGGTTGAAACATCTCACACACACCGGGAATCACGTAAGAGCCGTCGCCGGGATCACTGGACCATCAAGTATACGAATCTCGATCATGCTGAAAGGAGCTGGAGAAACAATCAAGCCAAAGGGAAAGGAGATATCCCCTTGCCTGATCCGAGGCACCGAACAAGAGTGGAAGCCGGAACCAAGGTACACCGCCCTCTAGACCTGGCTTCTGGAATGAATGAGCTGATGTCAACAGAAGGAGGTCCGCCATAGTTGAGGCAATGGGAGACCCTCAACTAAGGCACGAGAGAAAAGAGTAGAGCGACGGACAGACTGACACTAATGATGATAGTGACGTGGAAAGGACTGAGTAGCGAATGGACGACTTCCCTTGCTAGAGCATAAATGGCATGAATGACATGGCAGCGACTGACACAACATCATCAGGGATGGGGGACAGTGGAACTGAAGGTCAAATACGTGGCACAAGAGAGAGACCAATCAATGATGGATGGAGGGCTATAGTGGGGTACAAAGGGACTCGGCATAGACTCCATGGAGGGAATGATGACTCAACTTGGATGCTCTAAACAAGGGCGACTCGATGGTGTTGCCACATAGTAAAGGCCCCAATGGGGGAACCGTGGAAACATGAGTACATTATGGGAACTCATGACGAAAATCGACATGAACAAGGACAAGTAAGGGGGCAAGATGGTGCCCCAAGTACAAGTGTCGTAAGTGAGGAAATTCGATTTTGAGGAGGGGTGAAGTGACCCTTCTTGGACAAAATGTGTCCTGGTGAATTATCATATCTCAAAAAAATAACAGATACCCATTTGAGGGCTCGGTGAGAGCTTTCCAACGGTGCAGACGGTTCGTCAAACGGGGCTACGGTGTGGTCACAGCAGTCGAAAGAAGAAACATGGGTTCTCTTTTAATAAGGCAGTTTTCCCTCCAAAATCACTCATTTGCTATTGTTGCTGTGGTGAATGTAGAGAGGAGAGAAGGCCCTAAATCTTGTGGCGAACGTAGAGGACAAACCGACTGTTGGAATCGCGATCCGTCAGTTGCAGGTAAGAGGTCTAACTTTTCTCTTGCATTTTGATGGATTACATTGTCAGTTTAGGGCCCAGGAATCCAGGAACAACCCCTCCTTCATCTCTACGGCCGGGTCGCACTTTTTGGGGCAAAAAGTGCGACCTAGGACGCAGGTATCAGGGCAAAAAGTGCGACCTGGTCCAGAAAAGAGCAGAAAACTGCGACCTGGGAGATGAGGGGGTTTTGGTGCTGTTTTATGGCTGGAAGTTGGGTTTTGGTGGTTGGTTATGGTTTTCCCGATCTGTACGCTGACAAAAATGATGTTTTTGTGCAGGTATAGCAGGGTTACGGGTCAACTGGAGAGAGAGAGATCTGGGGACACTACGGACAGAGATCCAGGCGGATCAGGGCGTCCGCCGTGTATTGGCCAGATTTGGGGTTCTCAAGTTCTTGGAGAACCCTTTGATGAGAGCAGGGGAACCGTTACTGGCCTGGATTATCAGTTACTGGGATCCAGATCAGGAGATCTTTGTAGTGCAGGGGCACAGGATCGAGCTGACGGTCCAGGACGTGTACTTCCTGACTGGTCTCCCGCCACTAGGGATGGTGGGAAACACACAGCCAGTGTTGCCGCGGGGGCGGCATATCATGGAGTTCGTGGAACGCCATTGTCGACCGGGTCTCCAAGTCAAGGGGACTCGAATACCGATCGGGGATCTAGAGAGGCTAGAAACCCGTGCGGTGGCCGCAGCTGTGCTGCGAATCCTGGGCATCCAGGCATTCCATCACATCAC
Source organism: Pinus albicaulis (assembly GCA_034641835.2). Classification (NCBI taxonomy): domain Eukaryota; kingdom Viridiplantae; phylum Streptophyta; class Pinopsida; order Pinales; family Pinaceae; genus Pinus; species Pinus albicaulis. The sequence continues at coordinate 429,203,832 of CM076584.1, read as the reverse complement.
TGGGGGGCAGATGATGATAGTGGAAAGTGTGTTGGGAGGGACCTACTATGGGTGGGCCCAGATGTTGTTGGTGTCGCTAAAGCGACAGTTGTCACTATGCAGGCGGCAGGTGAACCATGACTGCTCATATGGGACTTTGTTGTGCGCCTTCTTCTTTGAGAAGATCCCGACCTTGAGGCCTCGTGTACAGCTTCCAGATGGGGGCCCGAGAGAGCCCGGGATGTGCCGTTGGGGATGGCTACTGTGCAGAGGAGGAGGAGGGGCGGTCGGGTGGGTGTTTCGACCGGAGTTTTTTTCCCATTGGGATCAGATGCCATTGTACATAGACGACTATCCCTATAGTGGGATGAGATACTGCGGAGATCCGGATCTGCCACTTCCGCCTGGTCAAGTCTGGGGGTCAGATGGTAAGTGACAGATTGCTATTCTTGTGTGGGCATGTTAAAGTTTTTGAATAGTAATTGATGGTACTGATTCATGTACTTTTGGTATGCAGATATAGCACCGGTAAAACCGGCTGGATATATGGGATGACCGGCAACGTCTGGAGCTACAGGTCCAAGTGGGTCGAGAGCGGCGCAAAATGAGGATGCAGCCGCCCTGCTGGAGGACATCCGCCGTAGATGCGAAAGGTTGTTGACCGGAGTATCGGAGCGCGGGTGGCAGGACTTAGACGACCAGTTCATAGATCCATGTGTTGGTCTACCCTCGGAGTGGCGAGGTGTCATGCGGCGCATGGCGATGGCCGGTCAGGCTATGCGTGATCTACATGCTGCAGGGGCAGAGCCATTGGCCCGGGAGCCTCCAGATAGTGATTAGGGGTGGGGCATGTGGTGCCCCCTATGATGTATGTAGGGGCAAGTGGTGCCCCGAATTTTGAGTTTTTTGTAACATGCTATGGGCATGTCATATGTATCAGAGTAGATGGACTCTAAACACATTTTTTGGCGACACATATTATGGATATGCATCGTTTATTAATGATTATGAATGTTATTGTCTTGTATGAAATGTGTGTGATAAATGCCAGTCTAGAACATGGTTTGCAATACTATCTACATAGTGATTCTGTTCTCGAGGTACGTGGTTGAAAGTTATGGTTTCAAATGCGCGTATCAAGATTTTCACTCGTAAATAGCGTCTAAACAGCACAGGGTTATGCACACGATAAACACCATTTAGTTGCATTACAAGAAGTAGGGAATCCAAACGAACGTGCAGATGGAGGATGCGATGAAAGAGGGCATCGACTAAGAGACCACACACTGCATCATATTCGGCCTGATTGTTGGTGGCAGAACCAATGCATACCCCGTTGGAAAGGACAAGGGCATGCAAGGGGGTGAAAATGGCCCAACCTGCCGAGGCTAGATTCCTGGAGTAACGACTTGCACCGTCGGCGTAGCCGATGAAGGGTGTGGACGGGGGGTCCTGCGGAATGGTGTGACAAGACAACAAATGAGGGAAAGAGAGGCAATGAGGGCAGCATGAGTGTACAGAAGTCATCGGGCGGCAACCGCAGGAGGGAGTGCAAGGGGCTGGATGACCATGACTCATACAGGGTGGTATATGAGGGCTATCGGAAGCATGGTGAGGACTCGGGCTGCGGAGGTCAACAGAGATACGGGTGGGGTGGTCTCGGGTATGGGTAGGAAAAGGGTGGTCAAGGGACACAACAGGGGAGGATGCAGATGGGCTAGGCTCCGAGTGTCTCGCAGAGGAGGATAGGTAAAGAATGGTGACAGTAGATTCGGTCATCTGAACATCAGGGGGGGAATGTCAATGGGAGCGGAGGGATCCTCAGGCTGGCCTGAAGCATACTGCGCGAGGATGGGAGAGGCGGATTGATTTTGTTCAACCTCATACTCGCGGATGACCTCTAAAGAGGCGCAGTAATGCGTCAGGTGAGGGCAATGGTGGGAGTAGTGGCCATGAACGCCGCACAAAGCACAGGGTTTGTTGGTGCGGAGAGTCTTGGGGTTCTTGGTTATGGACGGAGAAGGAGTGGAGGCTTCAGGGACCGTAGACTCGGGGAACACGACTTTAACCATGGGCTGAATACGGGGTAACTCAGGACAAGCATGGGTGGCATGACCGGTGACATCACATAAGGCACAAGGCTTCGCGGGCGGAGGAGGAGCCGGGTCAGTCGTGGTGGTCTTGTCTTTGGGTGCCCCCTTGCAGGCTTTGCCTTTCTTCCCGGGTGCCGTCACGACAGGAGAAGGGTCTTGTGGAGGTGCTGGGGGCACAGAGGCAACGGAGGAAGCTAGGGGGACCGGTTGAACCGGTGTCAAAGCCATATAAGGTTTGGGATGACTAGGAAGGGTGGCGGCTGGGGGATCAAGGTACCAGACCGGTATGCCCAAGGTCAAGTTAGGGAGAGAGAGGGTGGCCATGACGGGGACAGAATATACTCCGGGAGGGGGAGCTAGGAAAGGGATCTGCCCAGCAGGGTAATGACCAGGAGGGATGGCTTCGAGATGGTTAAGGCCAGGAGGAACCGATCCAGGAGGGTAAAGGGGTTCAAGGATACCAGCTGTAGGGGTAGGGCCAGAAGGAGGAGGTCCGGATGGCTGAGATGAATGGCTAGGAGCGGGTTGCGGAGGGCGAGGAGGAGGTTGCTGACTAGCCGAGGCAGGCCGCTTACGGGTAGCCTGGGACGATTGCATCATGCAAACATTCGATGAGCTGGGATCGGTGACAGGAGGGGGGGGAAGGTTAGGGAAAGTTCCAAGCAGGGAGGAATCTTTGTAAACGCCGGGGCAGACACTGGTCAAGGAATCGACGGTTTGCTTGTTGGCTACAGAAGAGATGGTGGTCTCAGAGGAGGTCTGAGATTTTGGCTCATGATACGTCAACTAGTCAATGGTGACTATCTTTCCATTATGGGGGAAAGACATCTTGCGAAAGACCGTGGATGGGACAGCATACATAGCATAGGTGTAGCTTCGCCCCAATAGAATGTTGTAATCTAATGGGGCGTTGATGACTTCGACGTCAACGCAAACAGTCTTACCGGCTGTTAGGGTCCCGTGATTTGGCCGATTGGCTAGCCAAATGACGATGTAACATCAAACCAAGCTTTGGAGCCCAAGGACTCACTTTTCCTGACCCGCAGAGGGCTCTCTCTATACATGTATAAAAGATGTCGGTGTGTTTTGCTTATGGTGTTCGATATTAGGCTAGTCAGAAGCATGTTTTTAGTTTTTTGTGGTTTTTTAAGTTTGTGAGGGAGAAACTGATCTCATTATGCATAAACTGGATAACAAGATGTAGATAAATTGGGCTATGGGGTCAAACAGGTCAAGGAAGCTATGAAGTGATGATGTAAAGCTGCTGTTGGGCCGATTTGATTCACAGTAGAAGGGATCTCTAGGCAAAATGGATTAAATGGACAATAAGTTGGTGAAAAACAAGGGATTTCAAGTGTAACTAGTTAATAGCAGACATAACATGTAATAGCAAGCCATTAATCATGCTAAGTATAACTGTAAGCTAATTAATACATAGAAATCAAACATTCCAGCCATACATAGAGGTATAAGACCCTCTAACTTCAGGAAATGGATATCAGACTTTGGGGAAAACACATAAGACAAACTAACAACTCATAAACTACGCCGGAACGCCTAAACATAGTCTCTAAGTCATTGGGCACTTGGACAAACAAGTTTTCATAGTTTTAGGCAAGGGGCTAGATCGAGACTAGGCCTCCTTGGTTCAACAAGATGATCAACAAATCAGTCTAAGAGAAAGTTTTATGGACTGAACTATGGGCAGCTGATAGGTAGGTAGGGAAAACCATACATCCTACTCAACATACATAGAACTTATGAATAAAACTTAGCAACAATACCTTAAGTTACTAAAGAGCAGCAAAGAATTCTTTAGCATAACTAAGGGAGAAGAAAACATCAAGCTATGAAGATTCAGGGATTTTGAGGTGCCTCCATGGGCATATCTCAAAATCAATCTTTACTGATCTAGAAAATAAGAAATACAGTATGGAATGAAAACTAGAAGACAAAACACATTAAGCACTATACCATTCTACCATGTCAAGGAATCCAAGAACAATCTTCATCATTCCTCAAAAGCATCCAAGAGGCAAATTCAAAATCATAACTCAAGTGTATTCTTCAAAGCTCATATGACCAATGTATTACATCTTTCTCTCAAGTTCAGCCTTGTTTACAATGAGAGCTTGTGGAATAAATAGGCTCAAGTGAGGAAAACCTCATGGTTCAACTTCCATCCTCATTGGCCTAATCAAAATATCTAAACTTGTCCTCGAGGCTTTGCAAAGCCCAAGGCACAAAAATATCTCATAAAATATCTAAAAATTGCTAAAACGGGAATTTAATTGACTTTGCATCATTTTCCAAGTGCAAAAATAGCTAAACGCACATTTGGAAAAAGCAGATTTTTGAGGTTCAAAAATTACAAAAATACTTCAAATTTATATCAGAAAAAGGTCCCCTGACTTGTTGGAAACATTTGGCAGCCCCGATGTCGAAATGAGGCTCATGAGGGCTTGCTGGAAAGCTTCCTGTGTCTATTTTCCGGCGCAACTAGAACCAACTCAATCCAAGGTCCGGAAGTCATCCAAAACTGTACCTGTGTGAAAAAACCCAGAAAATAGCAGACTGCTGATATGGCGGGCGAATGTGCAAAAGGAGGTCGAAGCCGCCAATTTGAGGGGGCGAATGATCTTCAAATGCCCCGGAAAATCGCTGGAGACCTGTTCATGGAATTATGGCATCCATCGGTATCATTCTCTTCCTTGACGACTATCAAATCGAAATGCCAAATTTATGAGTTTTTGGCCAAAAACTCAAAATGCCAAAAACAAAAAGTTGCCGAAAAGGCCCAAAATTAAAAGTGCATGACCCTCAAGGGTCCATAGAAACATGCTCCGAAGCTGAGCCTAAAATATCAAGGGATGACATTCTTTTCCCTTCCTTCCGTGCTAGGCGCTTCCCCTTCAACTTCTTCAATTTCTCTTGTGCTACCTTTAATTTTCGCCTGGCAAACTGATTTAGCTTCTGAAAGTGAAGAGTCCTCTTTCTTTGTAGCTCAAGATCCCTGTTCGCCCTCTCAAGCTTTGTTTCCAGATGTTGGTTAGCTCTCTCAAGCCATGCTTCTTTGTTTTCCTCAATTTCCTGCTCAAGGAGGGCAGTGAGAGGAAAGGCTTCGAAATGAGCTTGTTCTTCTGCTCTTTGTTTTTCCAAGGCTCTTCTAAGCCCGATGGTCCTAGGCCTCTTCCGCCTAGGCTGGTCTTCCTCCTCTTCATCATCAAACTCGCCAATGAGCTCTTCAATTCTTACTTGCGCCCTTTCTGCCTCTTTCTTATACTTGATTGCCCTTGCCTCATGAATAGCTGCATGAAACTTCATCTGTTTGTTTTCAACTTCCAAGAAGTGGTTGAAATTCCTCGCCCTTTGAAGGTCTTCTTGTAACACCTCAATTTGCCCTTCCTTGTGAATGAGGAGATTTTCAAGGAGGCGGGCCTCATTGTCACTATCATCGCTTTGGATAGGGATAATAGCTAATTCACCTCCATGCTTTGTACTTTCTCCAATTTTACTTTTGCCTTTGAAAGCCAATCTGGCACTTTTCCTCCTTGGCAAGCTAGAAGGTGTCTTTTTGGGCAATTTCCTCTTGCTAGGAACAATCTTGGTCACTGTTAAGGTGGCAGCTTTCAGCTTGCTGTTCTTTATCTTGCACTTGCTGCTGTTCCTCATCATCTAACTGCTGTTCATCTTGGACCTGCTGTCCTTCACTTTCTATATGCTGCTGTCCCTAAATCTCTAACTGCTGCCCTTCATTACCTATCTGCTGCTGGTGTTCACTGCCCTCTATCTCTTCCTGTTGACTTGGCTGTCCCTCAACATCCAACAGTTGCTATTCATCAACCTCTAGCTGCTGCTGTTCACTGCCTTCTCCTTCTCCCTGTTGACTTGGCTGCCCAGTGGTCATTTTGAGTTTTTTAGGGGTAGGCCTACTAGACAAAGGCACTGGGCGATGGACAGGCTGAGCAGGAGACACATGAACAGGAGGGACAGTGGCGAAATCTGAATGGCTAATGAATGAATCCCATGAAACCCCTTTCTTCTCCAGCTGGTGTAAGAAGATAATCTTGATCAAGGAATGATGAAAAAGAGAAGGGATTTGCTGAGGTGGAGCCTTCTTTTGGACAGTAGCTGCCATTTTCTCTATGCTTTTGGACAAAAAGTATGGAAGGTTTAGTTGCCTGCTTCTGGTAAAATGCATCAACAAGCGGACATGATAGGCATAAATTCGGTTAAACCTCCCTTCACAAGTGAAATATCTCATTATGGCTTTCATCAGTGGAGCATAACTGTCAAGAAGATAGGAAAAAGGGAAAATAGCAGTGATGGTTTCCCTATGTTCAGGCTTGATGAAAGGTTTATAATCCTCTAGATCAAGATGAGCTTGTTTAAACCACTTATCACCATGATACGGGATCTTGGTAGCCTTGGATACATACCTTGGAGAAATTTTGAAGTCAAGACCCGCCAATTGGAAGTGTTTGTCCTTGAATCTCAAAGCGCACAAATGTGTGAGTGGCGAAAAACTCTTGACTTCTTCTATCCTCTGGCAAAAATCAAGATAGCCTACTTCATGGAAATTGAAAAGCACGGATGGGTGAGCATTGATTTCTTCTATGGAGATAGGCTCATATCTCTTATGTGGACCGCTCCTGTGATCTCGCTTTGGAGGCATTCTGACTTTGACCAAACTTTGGAAGAGGCAAACTGCCTTCACTGTATGAAAAATGCTCTGCTAGATTGAAACTAGTCACTAGACTGTTTGGACAGATTAGACAATGTGGTTAGGATAGATTGCAACAATGTTTCTTTGAATAAACCACCTCTGCACTCCTTAAAAACAGCCCTTCAACTCTGGATGCACTTCAGCCAGGCAAACTTTTAATATGGTACCATGTGTAAAGATGAGACAAACTGTTGTGTAGATTCCCTGTGCACAGTTTTAAGCAATCACTCCTCTTGTGAATTTGTTAGAGGCTAACCAACACTTGTATTTGTGTCTCTAAGACCAATCTTCAAATATTAAAAACCCTGTTCTTCAGAAATGGTCTCCCTCTTGAAAAGATATCACAGTCAACAGCTCTTCAAAACGATACAATATGGTGAAAAGTAGGGCAGACCTAGGTTAGGTGAAATATCAGTGCACAATGCTTTTAGGAAACACACTCTTTGCTTGTGAGTTTAAGAGATCTACCAACACATCTATACCTCTGTCTCCAATGTTAGAATTCAACCATCAACATCCTCTGCCCTTCAGTGTTCTGTTCACCTTTGGAAAATCCCTGTCAACAAATTTACAGTAGTGAAAAAAGAGGGGCAGATTGCTAGAAGGGGCTTGTTGTGATAAGTGCTTTGATTACCCTGTTCTTGAAACCTTTAGATGTCCACCAATACACTTTACTTCCTGCTCAAGAAGGTTTTCAACCATTAAAAACCTTGCCCTGCATAAGTGTGCCCACTTTCCACTGATCTTGCACATGTGAAATCAACCCTTAGCTTTTAGGCAGTTAATACACAGTATTGGAGCACAAATGACAGAGCTTTTTAGGAGACTACAAAGCTTTTAGACAGCAAATGTGTGAGTTTTCCTTTTGTCAAAACAATCAATGGTCCCTCATGAATGTAGCCTTCTGGTGATATTATGAAAACCTTTGCTTGAATGGATGGCAACTTTGTCAATAAGTTTTGAACAATACAAGGTAGCCAACTAACAATCATTGAATACTGTATTTTTATGAGTAAGGTGAACCAGCTTCCTCCGGAGCTTCAATATATACACTTCTGCTTGACCAAGAACCCTCTTTCCCATTAAAATTTACTGTTCTCTGTGTATGTTATTTTCACTTAAACAAAAACATGCTCATTTTAAAGTTAACCCTGTTGTGGATATACAGTCAGAATCATATTTCAGAGCGGAGGTAACAGGGTTTTAAAAGCTTCAAAGTTTGAGCAAAGGCTGTAAGGGTTTCTCTTTTTCAAAATGATGAAGGCCTTTTAAAAATGGAATATCAGTCTTTGGGGAGAAAAAACTTTCAACCATACATGCTTTTCCAACCGATATACCCATGCAAAAAACTGACTTTTGTCACTTTGCAATTTCGGGAATGTGAATGAAAACTCGAAATACCTCTTGAAGACGTTGAAAAAAACCTTGGAGGAGCTTTGGATCGGCTCTGGAGACCTTTTAAACTGCGCGGTACTCTTTAAAGATTGAACGTCGCGCAAACAAAGCCTGTCGGGTGGCGTACAGGCGCGCCGCTGGTTTATACAGGCGCGTCGCGCCAATACTATCTGCCAGTGCAAACGCCCTTTCAGGCGCATCGCGCGTGTTTCCAGGCGCGTCGCTCGGCGTTCAAAAGGGCTCGGCTCTGCAAATTGACCCAAAAATTGTTGCTTTGGTGCTCGGGAGGCACGGGGTCTGGTTTTCAGTTTTGAAATTGAAAATATTTCCCTCGACCTTACACTCTTATATCAATTTAAAACAAAACTTCAACGGTCTTAACTTTTGGAAAAGCAACGTTGGTTTTTAACTCTGTTTTGTTTTAAAACAGTGGGTTTGTCATTTTGAATACATAAACCCGAAAAAATGACTCTGACCCCGAGCTTTAAACCTTGACAAACAACTCAACGATTTCTTCATCACTGCAGCCACTGTGTTTTAATAATACAGGTAATATTTATGATGCATAACAACCCTTTATAAGACTGTCAAAAAGCTTTCAAAACTGGATAATGACCGGTGCTAAAATGTATTGACTGTTCCCTTTGCAGAAATGCCTCCCGCTACTTGTGGAGTATGCCTTTTCTCTTATGCTTGCCTCATTGTAGCTGGTTTCTTTTTATGCTTGCCAAGCTCTTCAAAACTAGATGATGACTTGGGATAAAATGACCTGACTGCTCCTTGCTTTGCAGAAATGTCTCCTCCCTTAAGCTTGGTTTGACAGAGCCCTGTAGATGTATCTTTGATCGAATTTGCAATAGTGAAGTGCTTCATGGGTTTTGAGTGCTGCCCAGACCTAATAAAACTCATTTCCAGAAACCCTGCCTTAATCTGCTGATGGCTATATGATGAGCAGGCTTTGGTAAAAGCTCTTTTTGTTCATGGTGTCAATCCCTGCTTTCAGGTGATTTACAAGCTTTTCCCTGGACTGTAGCGCCTTCTTTAGGTTGCATTCTTTCACACTATACTTCATTGTTTACTCAAAAGGATCTCCTTCAGACTTCTGGGCAAGGGATAGTGGAGTACTGTTTTAACCATTGCCTTTAAAGAAACTGCTCCTTGTGGTATAAATGCATGCATATGTTCAATATTGTCCCCTTTCTACTATAGGTACAGTTTGACAGATATTCTCATTTTGAATAGGAAAACCAATACTTTTGTATCATAAGCACTATCATTTACCTGTGCAATGACTTCTATTCAATTTCTTTGTATCCTTCCATTGCATTTTATATCAATCAGTTTCAGCAACCTGCAATGGCTTTGGCCATCTGCTCATACATGGAGGAGGCTCTTCATTAGGTAAGGTATCTGAAGGTAAGGTATCTGAAGGTAAGGTATCATTAGGTAAGGTATCTGAAGGTGTTTTGACAACTCTGTTTGACACAGCTTTTCTCTGGATGTAATGGTAAGTGAACCTCTTGAAAAACATCAATATTAGCATCCCTTCTTTGCAAGTATCACTGTATTTCAGAAGAAACCCTAACCACAGTGACACTGTTTCTCTGCACCGCTCTAAGGGTGACTGGAATATCATCATTTGTTTTGGTCATCTCATGACGAACTATTTGAAGGATAGTCTTTGTGACTATGGAGGTCAGTGTCTTTTGAGAAACCAAAAACTTTCTTCCTGCCTGTGTAATGGCATTTGTTAACAGCATCTATTCCATTTGATCTTGTGGAAAACAGGCTGCTTAAGATTGGAATGTTTACTGATGACATGCTTTCTAAATTTCAACAATTCACATGATTTGCAAGTTTGAAATGACCTCCTTTATCAGAACAGACTCCCCTTTCCTTTGAGCTAGCATATTTCTACTATATTCCTGTTATGATCATCAGTCATATTCATAAAACCTGGAGTCTCTGTTTTCATTTTTTCAGTTCAAGGCAAACCTGGACTTTTGCAATCTTCAAAGTCAATACTGGCCAGCGCCCTCTGCTTGTGGAGGAAGGAGGCGCCCTAACCCTCTGCTTGTAAATGAAGGAGGTTCTGGGCCATGACCATTTGCCAGTTTGCTGTGACAGTGGTGTCTTTCTGTGATTTTTATGATTGAAAGAACTGTAAAGTCTGGATGAGTAACTTTCTGTTTTGCAGGCATATCTCAGGCTCAAGTTACATTTAGAAGCAACTGTTCCTCTAACTGTAAACTCAAACATTTACTCCATGAGATGAAATTATATTTCCTGCCTTTGTAGAAACCATAGAACATTGTGAAAAACCTAATAGTCAGCTTAAGATTGGGGTTAGTGCTGAGATCTAGGGGATGTGAGTGGCGCGACTTAGGGCTGTTTGTCAATTTCATTTGCAAAGTAAGAGGTCAGTCATGGTAGGTCTGTTGCAGATGAAGGCTTTTTGGCTTTTTTATGATTGCCAAGGGTGAAATGTCTTAAAGCGCCACTTCCTAACATAGGGGAGACTTTTGAAACAGATGTGGATTTGCCTTTTAAAGCTGATGGGCAGACCAATAAGGCTGAAGCTAGATAGGATTGTGATAATGAGGTTTTGATTTCGACATGGGCGAACTGAAAAGGTAGAAGGGCGAAAAAAGTTTTAGGAGGGTTTTCTGGATGACATATTGACATGAGGAAATCAGTTTCTAGAAAACTCAGCTGTAGATATAGTCATCACTAACATGTAAAAAATACTGATGGCTAACACCGGAAAGGGTGATAGGGCAATTACGAAACATGCCAATGGGCTGGGAGGCATGACCGTCCCACGCTCGAAGGGTGATCGTGGAAGGGGCCAGCTCAGGAGATCCGAGTTGCTTCCAAACCGAAGCGGACATCACGCATGTGGATGCCCCCTCATCAATTATGCACCGGGACACGTTGGCGTTCCGGATTTTGACTGGGATTTGGAAGGCGATGGAAGGAGGAAGGGGAGGATGATCCGATTGAGTGGCGTCAAAAATAATCATTTGGTCATCAGCAGGATCTACAGCGCCCACGGCAGATAATAGAGCCTTCTTTTGGGAAGGGCACGACTGGAGGAGTTCCAGTGTGGAAATGGCAGCAGGAGATTGCGCCAGATCATCTACTATGCTATACGAATGAGCAGCTCGAACAGAAGCAGCATTTCGACGTAATGGGCCCTTAGGAATCTTGGTATGGACCTCAACTTTGGGTTGAGGGGTATGTAAGGGACCACTGGATGTCGAAAGAGGCTCTGTAGAACCTGAAGAGGGAGGCTCGGGGGCAGACTGAGCAGGAGGCTTGGGGTACTGACGGGACCGAGTTTGAAGGTGAAGATCGACGGGCGGGTTAGGCTCAGAGTGCATCATGAGGATCTGGTAATCGGAGGAACCAGAAATGGAAGGAGGAGTGGCCCCTTGGTTATCAGGTGGTTGGGTAGCCACGAAGCCTTGCTGAGGGAAGGGATCGGTAAACACAGCTGGTTGAGTAGTGGCCACATTAGGAGGAGCATGAGGGGAGGCGTGTTGTCCGCGCAATGTGGCTTGAGACTCCCACATCTGCCGCATCTGGGGTAAAAGGGGACAATCGTGGGTGTAATGACCATAAACACCGCAACACGAACATGGCTTGTTTGTGCGAAGCAGCCTGTCCGGCTTGGGCTGAATGCCCTGTTGCTGGTTGCCAGTGTTAGGGTCCACACCCGAATTGGGTCCACGGGTACCAGGGGCAGATTGGTTTTGGTTTCCTTTCCGCCTTCTTTGAGAAGAAGGGGGATTAGTCGCGCCCTGCTGTGCAAATACTTGCCCTGGAGGGGGCTGTAAGTGCTGGTGCTGGGGTTGAGGAGGCAAGGGAGGAGGAAGCGCATATGCTGGAGGAGCTGGCGCACCAGGCTGCGGATAAGGGTAATGGGTAGGTTGGGCAACATTGAGGTAAGCAGGAGGTTGGGCAAAAGGAGGAGGCATGCCGTATCCTGGATACATGCTACCGGGAGGGGGGAGAGTGCTGGAGGAGATGGCCCCTCCCTGAGGGAGACCATAGCCCATAGGAGGTTGAGCGTATGGATGGGAAAGGGCTCCAACGATACCGTCGGCGGAATGAGATGCCCCCGGGGCGTTAGCGCCACCAGGCCTGGGGAGGTCAGGAAGAACGGTATAAACATAACCGGATTGAGCGTAGATCAAGTCATATTTCAAGGCTATTTGGAGGGCGGCTTCTTCAGTTTGAGGAAAGTGAGAGGCGACATCTTTGCCGATGGGAGCGGGAAGGGTGCGAAGGAACCAGTCCATGTAAACCCGATCTTCGAAGGGAGGGGCTCGACATAAGCTCCATCTTCTTCGCCATTCCTGAACATGGGCGGAAAGGCGTGTTGAAGAGGATTGCTTGAAGGAAGTCAAGAGCTCCGTGCCAGTATCGTATCGGAGAGGGAGCTGGAAGTACGACAAAAAGGCTTGGGCAAGAGTCTCAAAGGTGGTATGGGTAGAGGTGGCTTGTTCAACATACCATTTAGAAGCTTCGCCGGTAAGCGTGCGTTGGAAAAAACGAATACGGATGGAGTCATCGGTAATGGAATTGGAGGAACACCATATGTGGAAAGATCAGACATGGTTGGTTGGATCTTCTCCATTAAGGCCTTCAAACTTAGGGATGTCTGAGGGGAGCTTGGTTGGCATAGCGGGCCAGTTAGCATTGTGGTGAATGGGGTCATTGATCAACTGATGGAAATCGGGGAGGCTGAGGCCTGCAAGGTACGGCAGCACAGGGGTGGCCGGGGTAGTTCCTGTGGCGGTTCCGCTAGTAGTAGGGCCGGCATTGGGGCCGGGAGAACCGCTAGCGTTAGGCCCTGGACCAGACATGGTGAAGGTGACAGGGGGAGAACCAGGAGGAGAAGGAGGACCCGATGAATCAGGAGAAAAGTCGGAGTGCGGACTCGAAGGAGGACTGGCTCGACGACGGCGGTGCGGAGCAGGTTGATCAACCGGAAACTGAGGGTGAAGGCCAAGAAGTCTCCGGGAAAGGCGCCTTGGGGGCGCAATGATGACAGGAAGAAGGAAACCGACAAGGGCAGAAAGGGACAGAATCAAGTAATGTCAAGGGCAGATAAGGTGCAGTGACAATTGATTTTAGAGTCTTTTCCAGGCAGTGTTAACCAAGCGCTTCTTCACTTAGGGTCAGTGTGTGGTGTGCGTTAATTTTAATTTTTAAACCCTTTCCATTTTGAGAGCAAGAAAAAAGTGTGCTGCGTAGCTGAAAATAAACCTACAGAGAACAGTATATAATGCTGAAATAACAGAAAAATAACAGCTACTTGTGCATCTATCTAACCCAAGAAGGTGGGTCTCTCAAAAATAATCTGAAAAGAAAGGGAAAAATCTATGTAAAACACACGGAAAAGGGGCCAATAGATCTAAGGTCAAAAGGGACAGGGATCTAAAGGATAAAGCTGCTGAAAAGAGGTGCAGATCATAGCCAAGAGACAGAGGCAAGGTGGCTGGAAAAAGGAAGAAAATTAGCAAAAACCGGAGGGGGCAAGGCAGAGGCCTTCAAAGGAGGTCCAAACAAAACGACAGGAGGTGATTTGAAAGGAAGAAAGGCTGATTTCAAAGGATCTGAAAGGGAGGTAACAGATCTGGAAAAAGGGAGGCTGAAGCTCTGAAAAACAGACGGCTGAAACAGTTAAAACTCTTCCACAAAAAGTGGAGGGTACTAAAGCCCTAGGGGGCTAGGTTCCCACTTATATGAGTAAAAACAGATTAGAACTTGGTCAAGGCGGGCTGAGACAGAGGCTGGAAGACCCTGACAGAAGCTGCAGCAAAACCCAGAAAAATTGCAGAAAAATCACTGAAAAAATGGCAGGTCGCAGTTTCTGACCTGATTTCAGTGCAGGTCGCAGGAAACAGGCTGAAAAGTGCGACCTGGAGGTCCAGGTCGCTGGTTTAGGGCCAAAAAGTGCGACCCCCCGTTCCGGTTGTCTCGACGGCAGATTTTTAGAAAATTTGCCGTCTCAGTTGCGGCTGGTGTCGCTTACATGCGTAATAGGGCCAGAAACACACGGAAGTTAGAAATTTTGATGATTTAGGGTTTTATGTGAGAAAAACAACATGAAAATAGGAAAAATAAACAGCTGAAAAGAAACCCTAGGGTCTGAAGTAGCTGGATATGCAGGAATATGAAAAACGACAGCGGTCGTAATTTAAAACCCGTGTGGAGTCGCCATTTGTTAGTATGAATCCTTTTTCGAAGTGTACGAAAAAGGACCACTTTAGCTACGCATAACTAATAGCCTTAACAACAAAAGTGGCTGCCAATATCTTCAGATCTGCGGTTAGTTAGACAAGAAAAGAGCTGCAAAACACCGGATCTATGCATGGAAAGACATTAAGCAGTAAAAATAAGGGTTTGCTCCATATACCAATAGACAAGACAAGAACAATTTTTGAAAGAATTTTTGTATTAATGGGCCACCTGGGAGGAAAACCAGAAGGAGTATCCAATTCCCCTCGGTGGGATGGGTTCTTGGAAGTCCTCAGCACTTCAGATCTAAGATTTCTCTCTCTAGTTGATGTAGAAAACCCAATGCAAAGAGTAGAGCTCAATGGGAGCAAATGATGGAGATATGTGACCAAGTGTATAGATCAAGAGTGATCTAATAGGCAACAAAAGGTGAATAATGATAGGAAAAACCCTCCTATTTATAACAAAATATTGGGTCATTCTAGATCTTGGTGCATGATTAAAATAATGTTAACCAAATCTAGATCCACCTTTTATGGAATATTTTATTATATTTGTTGGAGGGAAAAGGTATTTGACTTGGGTCAAATCCCTTGAATTGTCAAAAATAAATAAATAAATGATTTATTTATCTTTTTAAGGAAGCGGTTAGAAGATAATCAAATAAATAATGATTTATTTAATTATTTAAGGAAGTGGTTGAAAGATAATTAAATAAATAGTGATTTATTTAATTATTTGTGAGTGATTTGGTCATATTTAACAAGGAATATTATCTAAATAAGGTTTAAATAATTATTCCTAGAAAATAATAAGATAAATAAAGGTTTATCTAATTAATTTCTTTGATTTTGAGTTAAACATGACTGGGAATAATAATTAATTTATGGTTTAATTAATTATTCCATGAGGAAAATCAAACAAATATAGGTTTGTTTAATATTTCCTTTTGGGGTTTCCTGTTTTAACATAGTGAAAGCAGTTTTACTTAGGGTAAAACTGGTCTTACATGGTGTACTTGGGTCCATCTAATGATAACAGGTTAGATGACCAAAAAATGGTGTAACACCTATCCCAGGATCCTAGCCTGAACTAATGTTGGTGTACGCTCAGAAAAATATTTATATGATTGATTTTATTAGCGCTTGATTTTGAGTGTACTTGATTATTATTCTTCAGAGGGGGATTGGACGTATGAAACGTAATGAGACTGACTCAAACCATGCAGAAAATGCTTTATTATTTAATTCGATGAAGAGCTTATTCTACAGGGAGAAATATTTCACACATCCATGCAACATTAAACATCCAAATAATACAGTTCAGCCTAAAAATATTCATACATTTATCTATCCTCACTAACATCTATTTAACCCAAAAAAGCAGAATGAAATCAACTATGTTCAGAAAAACTAAAAAAAATAAAATTTCCTTTCAAAAATTAAATGCAACTAACACTAACTTTTAAAATGAGAAAACTAAAATAATAGCAGGCAACCAAGCACAGGGATCCAAAACACAAAATCTCATCTGACAGTCAACAACTCCATAGCCAGGAAATCACAGCAGAGGTGTAACAAGAAATTTTGGCTGGGTAATGCAGGCTAGCAAGGGCTAAAAAGCGTTAATAGCAGGACTAACGAACTTTTCCCAATCATAAACAATGTTATAACACACTAGAACACACACAGGGGGTGCGTTACTTAAGGAAAAGTTGCAAATAATGGCTAGGCAGGGTCTGTTCTAAACATTGTGAGCTACTGAGATGGTCACATAGCATATGAAATGATTAGAAAGGGATGTGAGAAGAATGGGAAGTGATAGAGGGAAAGAACCAAAAGCTCAAAAACAAACAATTTGGGGACTAAGGATTAATCCCCAATATGGTCTCCAATTCTGCTTAGGGGTAAAATTCATGGGTGGTAGCTGATGTAAATCCCTCTCGGTTCTTCCTGGTACCCGAGGCAGAAAATCAGATTAGCTGTATAGTTCACAAAGACATTGCATACATGTTTATACTAATGCATAATTGATAAAGTGAGATATTGAAGGATTTCCTCTTTGTAGACAACAGATCCATTGGATAACACTAAGCGGCATGGCTGAAGTCCTTCCTCACCGACTCCAAGTCTAGATCTTGCAAACAAAAAATGCACACGTGTAATCTTCACAGTTATATCACTTACTAACATTTAAACAAGTATATAATCAACATTTAACTATGAAAATCTGAGCCATTTATATCATGCTTCATAGACAAATAAACAATAAATGTGACCCTAAAACATCAAATGGACAAAACATATACAGTTATATTAATATATAAGAAGGAAGATTACAACCATTCGTTGGACCAAGCTTCCCTCAGTCTTCCGACTCCTCTCTCTCTCTCTCCTCTATTTCTGAGTGCAATGATACTTGGGCCAATAGTTCTCAATGAACCTTTCCAATCATTAAGCCTCACACTCTACAATAAAGTTACGCTTTGCACACGATCAACCTTTCAACCCTTGACCAAGAGCCCAAGCCTCCAATTTATAGGAATTTGGGAGGACAAACCTTGCCAATCTTCTCAATCAGTTTGAATAGGGAAAAATTATGATGTTTCCTTGCATTTCCTTGATTTTTCCCTTTATGGATGCTCATTTGGGTTTAGTAATTTCCAATAAGAGGCCTGCACCTCAGGTTGCTGCTTTTGGACTCACTCCTTTTGAGAAAAAGCAGGAAATGTCAGTCATTTACCGCAGGATTTGTCCCTTTTCTTCATGAAAACATGGCTAACGCTTCCCCTTAAGCAATACAATGCGTTAACCTAGGCACTAACGCTCTCTCTGAAAATATGGGATGCGTTATAACTCGACCTGGCTATCTCTAGGGTGCGTTACCTTGGACAAATGGGTCTCTGTCTAGGTCATTTTCTTCCTTCCATGTTTCCTTCTCCTCTAAGCTGATGAGGAGGTCGTTTGTCCTGTAAAAAATGCTTCCCTGTATCTTTCTCAACCAATGATTTTAACTCAAAAAATTTTGAGAACGTATGATCTTTATTCTATATGAAGTAGATCCAACACTTTCTAGAAAAATCATCAACAAAAATCACATAATACCTATGCTTTGGTGTAGAAGTTGTAGAGAATGGTCCACACACATCTGAGTGAAATCTCTCAAGGATTTCCGCTGCTTGGTTCTCCTTCTCATGAAAAGTTGCCTTTGCATACTTCCCCATGGTACATCCCTTGCATGTGTCTATCTACACAAGAGTACCCCTTGGAAGCCCCGTAGAAATCAGCTGCATGACCTTCAAAGCACCGTGGTGTAGATGGACCAATCTCCTGTGACATAACTCACCCTCATCCCGACTCACCACTCTGTCTGCTTTACCCATCAACGCTGCATAGCCATCTACATCAAGTTTGTAGATATTCTTCACATGAACCCCAATATTCTTTACTTTTCCTATGGCTTTGTGATGAAGGAATGCTTTCCATTCACTAAAAACCACATCATATACTCTATCCTCCAACATAGCAACTGAAACTAAATTATTTTTCAAGCCTGGTACATGCATGGCATCTTTTAATAAGAAAGGTTTACCTGACTATCTCTGGAAAGTAACTGAACCAATCCTGGTAGCGCTATACCTCTCGTCATCACCCATTTCGATATGCATCTTAATATCTTTCTCCTCCAAGCTACTAAAGAGTTCTTTGTCTCCCGTCATGTGGAAAGATGCACCACTATCCAAGTACCACACTGATCCCATCGCACTAGACACCATGCATGCGATGAGTGAGAAGTCCAACTCGAACTGTGAAGCCAAAGCATTACTTGCTGTAGATCCTGAAGCCTTCTTATTGATCTTCTTATTCTGTGGAAAATTAGTTGCATAATGTCCATGTTTGAGACAATGAAAAAATTTCACTTTGGACATGTCACGCTTCTTGCCTTCTTTTCTGGTTTTAGATTTGGAATATGATTTATTTCCATTCCCCTTCTTTGCCTTTCCATCCAAGGCGCAATTTTCCTCATCATCTATTTTAGATGAGGATCCATCCCTAGTATTCTGCCTGAATTCTTCTTGTACCAAATCCGACCAAAGTCGCTCCCAATCTGGTAGCTTCTCCCTCCCATTGACATAGTATTGATAACTATGCCAACTCTTGGGAAGGCTTAGAAGTGTTAGGCTCACCAAGTCATCATCCACTACAGTAATCCCGACACTCCCAAGCTCATCTTGACATTGGATGAACTTGGTCAAATATTTTGGAATAGTGTCGCCTTTCTCCATTTTGATTTTCATGATCTTTTCCTTCAGTGCTAATTTTCTGTGGTAACCGCTGCTCTAAAACAGATCTGTCAAAGCCTTCCACATTTCATATGGAGTCACTTTTCCATGGAGACTCAAGACAATGTGATCTCGAACGCCCTCTAATAATATACTCCTCACCTTTGCAACCTTCTTTTGCCAAGCATCAAGAAGAGCTGCATCTGTTGCCGCGGGTTTGGGAATATCATTATCAATGAATTCTTTCAACCCGTTGTCCTCTAGAACTACCTCCATTTTGTCTTTCCATGCAATATAATTAGAATTTCCCTCGAGTGCATATTCCAATATTAAGCTATTTAAATCCATCTTTATCCTCCTGTCGTACCAAATAATATTTTTCAAATTCGAATGATATTCATCACAAAATCAATTTCTTCTCCACTATAGTGATTTCTGATACCATGTAGAAATTATACAAACAATGTGTATACCAATGGATTCAATCCAATCATGTGATATGTTAAAGCAAGATACTTAATCCTTCTACAAATTAATTGTGGAAAATAAACATGATCACACAATCACACCAAGTAAAATAAAGAAGAAAACCAATCCACAACACATATATTTTTCCTGGGGAAAGCTTGCTTCTCAAAACCCCTCTATCTTCTATTGTATATTCAACCAAGGAATCATGAAACAATACAATGCACTCTTCTCACAAGAGTCTTCTGCACTCTACCAACTCTCTCACACTAATCCAGACAAAATCGACCAACACTTAGCCAATTTCCTGCCTCTACTCAACATGCCTTTCTTGCACAATTCCTGTAGAATAAAATCCCTATTTTTAGGAATTTTAACCTTCCAAAACTGCGCAATGCTCATGGGAAATCCTATGGGTGTGTTACTGCATGTAGGCAATTTTATAATAATACAACAGATAGTTAACATCCCTTTAACCTCTATCTCAACTGGGTCTTCATCACAACTGACATGCATGCAACTATTAATAGTAAATCATCAGTTATTTGATAGATCACTGCATTTGAATTAACTCTGATTTAATTCACTTGACCTCTCACTAGTGCAACAATTAGTTACAACTATTTAAACTAATTTTAACTCAATTAATTGAGTTAACTGATTTCTCATGCATTAAACTAATACACTAACTGCAACTTGGAATCTAAAACAAATAGAATCACTTTGCATGCCCCACCAACCACCCTCAACTCGAATTTCATGAGCTAACTGAGTTTATCACACTCAATTAACTATTACAAGTGATTATGAGATAAGATTACAATTTATTATCCAATTTAATTAAGGGAAAATTAAATTAGACACACATTTCTTGTTGACTTTTCAATAGTGCCACTTGTCTCAACATTCCTTTCTGTCAATTTTGCATATATTAGAAAGTTATAAATTAAATCCTAGAATATATTGTGACTTACACTTCACAAGCTTACCAACCTGAATGACGAATCTAATGTAATTCTAGTGCAATTGAATTGACCAACAGTGAGCCACCTCACATTGATCTTGAAAATACTATTCGAGTGACACAATCTAGGAGTACGAAAATTTTAATTAAAAAGGGCTTGCAACTTTTTGAGGGATAGATAGACATTACTGATATGGAATTTTATAGTGTTGTTGTGCCTAATTCGGTGACACTAGGAATTTCTAAAAGCCAAAAAATAGTAGAGGAGTTGACTCAGCAAGAACCCACCATTTTTGAAGAATGATCTTTGACAATGCAAAATGGTCAATACAACAAGGTAGAAAAAAATATACATATAGAAAAAGTACATGTAAGAATTAAGAAAGCAACTTGAAAATGGAGCTCAAGGTAGATGTTTCAGGAGTTGGACTTATAGGACTCCTTAAATTAAATAATAAAAATGGAAATTCTCTTTCTCATTGTGTTTTAGAGAAAGGGTTATAAAACATAATAATGAAAGGAAAAATAAGTGAATTAGACGATGCTTAAGTCATGAACCTATGTTTCCACCATCAATAGCCATAGTTTCTCTATATAAACACCATAGAATTTGATTGGAACATAAAGTAAGATAAAGAAATATGATAAACTCTCAGTCGAGTAAGATTATATGTCGCAAATAACATAATAAAAAAATAAATATAATCTTAAAGGATTGGGATGTCAATTTGGATTTGAGGAATTTCTCACAATGTATTTCCTCCTTTATAGATTATATATAAACGGATATTGAGCATGATCGATGTTTTTGTGAAAATTATTAAAACACCTTCATTGCATGTGTCTCAAGTCTAAGTGATTTTCAAAGAAATAAACAAGGGTTTCCTTCAAGTTGAAGAATAAGTAGGTTAAAATAGGATGGTTCATCAAAATACAAGTGTTACAAGACCCCATTTCCAATTGTACAAAAAATAATGATCCAAGAAGAAGTGCTTTCTTTAAAGCAATCAACTTTTTTGAATATCTTGAGGGACCTCACTTAATAAGAGACTCTATGCTAGTACCCAATGATCAATTAGAGATGGAGTTGAGCATAATTAGAGCTTCATGGGCTAGTGAGTTTGATAATCTCACTGATTTTTTGGAGGAAGGGATTAAACAAAGGTTGATTCTTTTTGTAAATGGTAATGAAGATCATTTGGAAATAATTTAATAATTATGATTATAATTTAAAGAAATTGAAGAGGAAATATTATCACTTAGGGTAAGGCAAGACATTATAGTTCCACCCACGAAGGAGTATATTCAAGGTTGGCTTAAAAGATCTTTAACATAAATGTTAATCCTACAAGGTGGTTTCATCAAGAGAATTTTAAGCCCAAATATATATATATATATATATATATATATATATATATATATATATATATATATATATATATATATATATATATATATATATATATATATATATATAGACACACACTCCAAGAATTGAATGTTTAATTTAGCAGAGAGAGATATCATTCCATCAAATTTTCTTTTTCAATTGTGAGTGCATTTTTATTCTTGAAGAAAATTCCCTTCTTTCATCCCAATATTTGATCAACTAGATTTTTTAAGAAACAAATTTATTTGTTCCACGGGAGCCTCGTCCCAGTTTTTTCTAATGAATGCATTTATTTTTATCATTTAAGTATCAGGGACATTGTGTTGTGTGATTTTTGTTTTCAACTATGTTTCACGGTTACTGAGTGGCCACTACATCCACGGGTAATAATCTCGGCATATCCACCCAAAGGGATCTACCCATCGACTTATCTGGTCGGGCCTAACCCCAAAGGCGTCGATGATATTTGACCCCATGACCTCTCAATTAGCAAGATACATAGCAAAAATAACTCAACCAATTGAGCTATCCCTTGGGGCTTCATTGTGTTGTGTGACAGGAACACACTTTATTCAAATTTGAACTTCAATTTGTAATATTTTTTACTCTCATAGAAAGCTATTCCAAGAGTTCATAACATTTGTGGTTTTAAAACTTTATATAAGAATGATATCTGATATATGTTTCCTCTATGCATATTACGATTTTAAATGAAGGGAATCATTCAAATCTCTCTAAAATTATGAGTCGTCATTCTTATTTCCTACTTATGATGAATGCTTCAAATATTTTTTCCTCACTATGTGAATAGATGGATGTGATGAAATGAGTTTAGCTGTTTTTTTTGTGAGGTAATTATTCTCTTCCACTATAATTTATTTGCCACATGTCCTTTTCCACCATCTAGTCTAATCATAGGTGTATATATAATAAAATCTTGATCTTATCATTTTCACGTGTATTGAATATATGAGTGAGAAAGAGGAGTACCACCTTTATAAAACATGGGGGGAATCTTAAATATTCACTAGGAGGTTGAATCTTTTCCTATTAAGATACGAGTGAGAAATAGGAGTACCACCTGTATAAAACATAGGGGTAATCTTAAATATTCCCTAGGAGGTTTAATTTTGTCCTTAAGAGGAAAAGAGATCAACATTAGGTGAGTGGATAAGGTTGTAGATAGGGTTAATCTTCTAAAATAAGATGGTAATTCACATTCACTATAGGAAAACCTATGCATATGTTAATTCTCATTATATGAGTGAAAATAACCAATATTATATCCCAATCAATACTCAGTCACTGCAACATGTCATCCTAGGTGTCACCCCTTGCTAAAAATAGACCTACTAAAAATAAAAAAATGTCAAATATAGGTGATGATCCCAAAAGGTAGGGAATGCCTAGTAGTGTAATAAGAGTGTTCATATGTGCTCCTAATGAGGTATGTAATAGGGCCAATTGATGGCCTAAGTTATGTCATGATGAATTCTTAAGTGCGATATACCCCAACTGATCCGAATTGGATCATTATATTGTTTTTCATCCATGTCGATGCATTTGGAGTAGAGAGAGTGGAGGAAACAATTCACGGGACTGTCTTTACCGATGGGACCCATTTTGGCGAAACAAGGTTTGAAACCTTCCGGGAGAATTTTGAGGCATCAAACGACATTTTCTTGGGGGTAAAATCTTGTTGCTTTGGCGCCACACCATTTCAAGCTCTTCTACATATATAGATATTTCCAATGGTGCAAGGAACACATCAATCAGAGTCTGTATGCAAAAGTTATGCCACTCAGAATTTGACCTTCATGTTTTCACACCTATGGTTCGAGAGGATGCCGCGTCAGCCCCCATTATTCATGGAAAATGGGCTAGCCACGTTTTTTTAAAATACCCTATATTGTAACTATAGTTAAGAGTTTATTTAGTCAAAATTAACCACTAGTAGGCTATCAGGTTGTGTTATAACTAGGCCACTAGGAGGAAGAGGCATTCTATTCTTTTGAGAGCATTTTGTTCCATAGCTGAGAAAAGATAGCGAGGAGAGATAGGAGGTAGAGCATACAAAGAGGATATGTGCACTGTAGCATCCCATGGGCCACAAGCATTACTTCTTTGTACATGCAGCCACATTTCTAGACAAAGAAAGAGAGCGAAGCGTCCTCACCTTCCAGTTGGGTTTTATTCTAAAAGGGTTTCCCAGAGAGAATATCTTGTGTCTTATGCATGTGTGAGATTATTTTATCGTTCTATACTTTTCTGCATAATTTCCATTCGCATGCATGCACTAATTATTGGAAAATATATAGATCTAGAATTTTAATAAAATTGTAATAGTGTAAAAAATGATATTTTAATATATTATTATCATATATGTTGTGATGAACTGTCCAGTGGAATATCCATGACAATTTATGGATAATTTGGTATCAGAGAAGGTTTCTTTGCATATTTGTGATATTTGTAGGGGATCTATATCGGCGAGGCCAAAACTCGTAAAACCCTAATCATGGCCTAAGAATCTGTAAAAAACCTCGTGATCTCTTAGAGGTGAGGTTTTCACAGCTCAAGAAACAAGTCATGGATATAAACCATAATTTAAACATCCTCATGGAGGCCATAAACAATACCTCGGGAATGTTTGGAGAAGATGAGGGTTTGAATGCAGAGGAAAAATCAGAAGGGGGATCGAGAGATCGAGAAGACACAGAGAACCAACCGAAGAAAGAACCCAAAAAATATGAAACCAATTCGAGTGCTGTGAATCAATCCATATTTAAAATGTAAGTAAAAGTCTATATCAAGCCATGCCATGGTGAGATCGATGCTCTGAAGCTAAACCATTGGTTGCATCAACTGGAAGTTTATTTCAATGTCCATCAGATTGACGAAGGATAGAAAATCTCATTCGTGCAACTGAAATTGGAGGGCCATGCATTGAATTGGTGGGAGATTCACACATAAACCATAAGGTTGGTCCAATCACTAAGTGGAAAGATTTCAAAACCCTCATTAAGTCATAGTTTTATTGCATTGGGTACGTGGAGGACCAGTGGATATGGTGGCATTACTTCAAGCAAAATCCAGGCCAAAGCATGCAAGAGTACACCAAAAAATCCAGAAATATGGATATAATGCTGGGTATCTCTCCAAAGAAGCCACATGTACTCCTTAAGTATTTGGGGGTCTGTACCACCATCTGCGTGAGCAAGTGATGTTGTTCAACCATAAATTAGTGGATGCGGCTTGTGTATAGACACAGTACTAGGAGAACATAGGTCTAAAAAGAGCGAAATCAAGTGGATCGAACCAGAAGGAGCAACATGAAGCTTCCAAGGAGGGGAAGAAGAATAAAAATTGGGGAAAATATAAGAAGAATACAACTACAACGCACTAGTGAAAAGATAATAGAAACCACTACAACATTGATGGCCATACATAAGAGAAGTGTTGGAAGTGTCATGTAGAGATAAAACCGAAGAATAAGAAGAAATATAATAAGAAGAAGAATCTCATGGAAACTAATTTGAGAAACCAAGTTGAAAGCAACCTAGATGTGGATGAGAAGATCGTTTGTATATTAGTGAAAAATGAGGTGAATCTGAGTAGCCTTCAACAACAAGAAGAGAAAGAAATGACCAAACTCTTCCATATAAACATGCAGGTCAATCATGACAAAGATTGATGCTCTGTTTGACTCAGAATCACAGGCGAATCTCATTGCAGTAGAGCTGGTCAAGAATTTGAGGCTATAATTTCATGATCATCCAAACCCATATCCACTAGGATGGGTAAATAAGGATCCAAATTTGAAGGTAACAAAACAAAGCAAAATTATATTTGATATCAATGCTGATTTTATTGATGAAGTAGATCTAGAAGTGGTTCCCCTTCATGTTTGTGGATTCCTATTTTGGAGTCGATACATGTACATGTGTGATGAAATATTCATGAGGAGAGCCAACCAATACTGGCTCATTAAGGATGGAAAATCTTTCATCATAAACACGCACAAAGGAAATTCAAAAATTTCACTGGTAAGTGCCAACCAAGCCAAGAAATTGATTAGTTCCAACAAGAAGTATGTTTTATTGTTTTTAAGAGAAATTCGGTCAGAAGAGGAGTCAATAAGAGGCAAGGCATCCCTGGAGGGTTGTATTAAGAAACATAAAAAACAATTGATTGAGTTGTTACAATCATACAAGGATGTGTTCTGAGATCCTAAAGGGTTACCACCTAAGAGAGAAGTGGAGCATGAGATCAAACTTTTTCCAGACTCCCCATTACCAAATATTAGGCTGTACAGGTAGTCTATTTGATCTGAAAGGACTGTATTAGTTTGTTGTGCTAAGTGTATTTTAAGTTACAAAACATGTACATATTTGTCTCCATTTGTTTGCTTAAGGATTGAAGAATTGAACCATGAAAAATAGATGAATTTGTGAATTATAAGCATGAAAATAAGCCTAAATAACACTGAACAAAAAGTGTATAATAGAGAAATAAAACCACACATAATATTTACATAGTAGGCACGATGAATCAGTTCACCCCTCTCTGGCTACATCTGCTGGTCCAACTCCCAATGGCATGTCCATCTTTCATTATGCTCAAAATTGTGCAAATACACATGTTTACAAGACTCCAATGGCTATTTTCTCTGCACCAATGGCTCCAGAATGCTCAAATTAGTCTAGTTAGACTCTTGTTTTACCCAAATTGGTCGAAAATTGACCCTCCTGGTCTTTTTCCCAATGACACCTAAAAATCCTCCACTAAAACTGGAGAACTGCAGTTAACAACAGTTAAAAATAGCAAAATCACCGAATTTGGAGGGTGTGCTTAATCTCCGCCAAGCGAAACCGTCAGATTTTAAATGTTAAAGTTAAGGGGGAGGGGGTGGCCACATGCCAACCCCCGAACCTTGTGGTTATGCTAACCGCCGAGTGGAACTCCACGTAAACTGGAGTTCGCTCCTTATAAACCGGAGTTATAAGCGCGATAACTCCAAACCATCAGAGCAATAGTGGTTACCGTTTAATGTGATAGGTTGGCAGTTAATGTTTAATGCCGCAATGTTTAACTGCTGTAACAAACATTTATGTTGCAGTTTACATATATAAGATGTGACCACCTTAAATGGGGCCGTTTGGTAATAATCGCCGTTATAATCCCCCCCCCCCATATGCAATGTTTATAAAACATAAATAGTGCTAGCGCACTATAGGGGTAAGCAACATTGTGTAGCGAAGTTGGTGGAGAGTTATGTGCACGAGCCGGAGGTCATGGGGTCGAACCCCCCCGAACCAGAACAAAATTTTAGTAAATCGTACAGGGG
The DNA here is from genome assembly GCA_034641835.2 of Pinus albicaulis. Lineage (NCBI taxonomy): Eukaryota > Viridiplantae > Streptophyta > Pinopsida > Pinales > Pinaceae > Pinus > Pinus albicaulis. The sequence continues at coordinate 429,176,939 of CM076584.1, read as the reverse complement.
ACACATGGCAGCCTAAGGGCTGGCCATGTGTCACCCATCCATTGGCCCAAAAATAAAACGTACAACCACATCGACGAATCAGAATGCGCTACTTGGTGAAATATCATTGGCTTGGAAAATAGAATATTCTCAGGAATATTCCCCTTTTGCTGAATGTACCTCTGCATGCTGACTGGGCATCCCAGTCAAACCTGTTGCAATTTTAGCTGTTTTGGAAATCAATAAGAATGTGATATCTCCCTCATACGACATCGGTTTTTCGAACTTTTCACGACACTGGAATCAAAATGGCAAGATATACCCAGTCGCTCAGGTTCGGAATAGTTTTGAGCACTTTCAATTTTAAGCAAAATTCATGAACTCTTGATCACACCTCCCCATTGGGAAGATTTTGGACTCCAAAAGACTTGATTGCATGTTCAGTATATGAGAGTACAACTTCCTCACCTTTACAACTTCCATCCACTTTTTCTTGCTTGGCTTACTGCCTTTGAACCCAACTCGAATGTAGTCAACACTTCCCCTCTTGGATGCTCTTGTCCTCCTGTCAAGAATTTTATCTTGTTAGCGATATGATAGCAGCTGTTGTCCTTGATGGCCCACTTATCTAAGGCTCGTATATACTTGATGAAAGTTGTACTTAATGGAAACTGACTTGATATACTAATTAATGATGTAAATCTGATGTGTCTATAGAGAAGCTTAGATGTAATGATGAAAGGAATTCCATTATGTGCTAGACCAATGATGAAAAGTGTGTGTCTTAAGGCATACACGGGTTTGTCTAGGAGAAGTAGCGCATGCACACAGGAAAGTACGTGCCAAGTCGTGTATGCTCAATTGCGCTCTAAAAGTGTAAAACCAAGGGTTACTACCATGGTATTGACCCATTACCGCTGAAAGCGGCAATACATTTGATCCCGTCCGAGGAATACCATCGGATGAGATCGTTTGGCTCATGGTATTGAAAAAAGGGTAGAAGCCTATATAAAGAGAAGAAATTCATTGTGAAAATCTAGGCAGCAGAGTGCAGATGCAGGTTTGAATGGATACTTCACTGCGAAGTATGTGCAGCCATGGAAAGGAGATAACGAGTTTGATGATAGATTTCTTAAATGTTCAACAGTACTATGTTAAATGATGAAGGGAATCTAGATACGAAATGTATTTGTATTTTTGTATCTTCTAGATCGTTTTTCGAATGCTTAGATGCGAGATAGGCGAACATACGCGAAGTAAAGGGTTAAATCTGAACTGAATATCTGATCTGAAGAAGTATGCTGCTCTATAATGTCTGAAGATATATACTCTAGTTTGGAACAGTGGAAGCGCGTATATACGCGGGTTGGATAAAGCGCGCGTATATACGCGGGTTGGATAAAGCGAAAGCGCGTATGGGTTGTGAAATCGGTTTTGAAGTATGCGCAGAGTAATACGCGAGTTTATATGCATGGAAGCGCATATATCTGTGAGATGAGTGAAAGGAAAAGCGTGAAAAACTAGGGTTTGCTGAAGTTTGTGATATGAGATCTACGATGCTGTGGTAGTTTCTTGCTATCTATTGGCCAGGGTTATAAGTATCAGTTTTGATGTATGATTGAGCTTAAATGTGTGGAGTGGGTCCAGTCTGAAAATATGATGAAAAGTGGCCTGCAAGTTGTGTTCTAAAGGAAGCTTTGGATCTAGTGTGAAAATTGATGAAACATGGTCCATGGTGGTGCTGAGGGTTGTAGCCTTCAGTCAGGGGGTTGTAGCTCCCTTCCAGGTGAGGCTGGTAAACGAGATCAGGGGGTCGTAGCTCCCTTCCAGGTGAGGCTGGTAAACAAGTCAGGGGGTTGGAGCTCCCTTCCAGGAGAGGCTGGTAAACGAGCGCAGGTGGGTGCCTACGTGCTGGTAGGAGTCTGCGCCAGCACATAAGTTGTAAGATGTTTTCTTTATAATAAAATATTGAAGGCTGAGACAACGGCAGCGGTGGTTTTCTCCCGACTTGGGTTTCCACCTAAAATCCCGGTGTTCATGTGTGATGCTTATGTGTGATGGTTTGTTCTGTTGTTACTGCACATGTTTATTGTTAACTAAACATCAGAAGAATGAATGTTGCATAGATCTAAGTAAAGATTTAATTGCATAATAAGTTCTCTGTGTATACGCGAGTTTAATGAAGGAGATCCGCGTGTATACGCTAGTTGGCTTCATCAAAGTAGCGTATGGGTTTTAAAGTAAGAAAAGTGAAATTTTTTGAGTAAGTCCTAAATACTGATTCATCCCCCCCTCTCAGTATATTTCCGAACAATTGGTTTCAGAGCAGGTCCTTCTGCAGAAGATTGATCGCTTGAAGGAGATCCGTCACAATGGGAAGGAAGCAAAAGAATAAGGCTACTGAAAAGGAGATATCTCAGAAAACATGTGCAGCAGAAAATGAAGAAGATGAAACAGGTATTGATTGTTGTTCTTGTGATACACTTTCCTGTGCATGCAATGGTGAAGATAGTGAAAGTAAAGTTTTGGATCTAAAGGAAGCTATCAAGAAAATTGAAGATCAACAAAGATCATTTAATAAAAGCGAAGCTATGTACAAAGAGATGATCTCTCAAATGGAAAAACAAATAGAAATGCTGAATGGACAGGTGGACAAGTATCAAAGGTTTCATACTTATGCATCCAATCGAATTAAAAGACTAGAAGCAGAAATCAACGATCTAAATGCAGATCTCGAAAAATCAAGCAAGAAGAATGAAGGTCTTGAAGCTGGAATCATCTCTCTACAAGCAGATCTTGAAGCATCAAGTAAGAAGAATGAGGAACCTCTACAATCATTTGAAAAGGAAGGTCTTGAAGCAGAAATAATTTCCCTCAAAGAAGACCTGGATAAATCAAATAAGAAGAATGCAGGACTTGAAGCAGAAAACATATCTCTCGAAGCATCGAAGAAGAAGAATGAAGAACTCTTACAAAATTTTGAAGAACAAGGAAATGGGTTGAAAGAAGAAATTCTAAATCTGAATGATCAAGTAGAAGACGGAAGAAGGAAAGAAGAAAGCATGAAAAAGCAATGCCAAGTCTTGGAGGTGGAGGTAAACATTCTTAAAGGTAAATTAGAAGAAAATGTTAAAATTTTGAGGTTTCAAGATAGTACTAAGATTCTTGACAATATTCTGAGTAATCAAAGGTCTCCCTCTATTAAACTTGGTCTTGGTTTTCATGAAACTGTCAAAGGAGAATCTAGTTCACAAGGAAATGCTAATGATTCAAAGGAAGTCAATACAAAATCTGAAGTGTTGAAAGAAACAAAAAGTCAACCAACAATCATGAATTCTCAAAGGAAATATTTCAATAATGTGGAATGCTTTAAATGTCATAATTATGGGCATGTTGCAGCAAATTGCAGAAGCAGATCATTTCAGTCACTATCTAACAGATTTTATTCAGAAAGGTACTCTGGTAGCTTCAAGGGATATTGTTTTTCATGCAATAAGTATGGTCACAAAGCCGCTGATTGCATTAGGAGGAAGAACAGAGAAACACACTATGATCCTTATGCTTACTTCTTTGGCCACATGAGATGTTATGCTTGTAACAAGTATGGACATGTAGAAAAAGAATGCAGAATGAACAGATCTGAGAAAGTGGACAATTTCCAGCACACGATTAGAAAGTTCAAACAAATCTGGAAAAAGATGGAGGACCGATCAGAAACGTAGGGAATATTGACCCTACTGCAGTCATCCGCTTCTGAAGCTTACTTCTCTGAATGACTGCAGAAGTAATGTGAAGATACATTATGGGGATGTATCATCACAGGGGGAGAAATGTATGATGATTCTCATGGTTGAGTTAATTATTCTGGTTATATCTATTTCTGACAGAGCATCTGATATGAAGAAGACAGGTACAGGAAGGTCAAGTTCAGGGGAGATGAAGGAATGTGAAAATTTCTATGCTTCACTTTCCATACGCGGGTTAGATGAACAAAAGTCGCGTATACACGCAAGTTCCAGCAGACACAGTAGCGTATGCATTAATGATAAGAGAATTGGGATGACAGCTGAGGAACAGGAGCACAGGTTCAGGGGGAGCATCAGTCTGACTGCTAATGATTGTACTGTTAAGCATTATTCTGGTTATACTCATGCTAATGAAATGATACATGGTTTCTTATGTTGAAGATTATGGATGAGTCCTGTTTGCTTTTTGATGAAGAACATTCGTTGCTGAGATGAAAGTCTTATAATTCAGAGATAAGGACAGATCATACAGAGATTGTTGCTGATGACTTGCTGATGAAGGTGTTCAGGTTGCACAAGTTAAGGAAGAGCACTGGTTCAGGGGGAGCAGCAGGTTGAATACTAATGATTGCATTGTTGGCATTATGACTGCTTATTCTTTGGTTATTGTGATACTCATGCTCAAATGATGATGGCTTGATACATGGTTTATTATGATGAGACTTTGAATGAGCCATGTTTACTGTTTGCTAAAGTTTATCTATTGGATGAGATTGGAAGTATTATGATTCAGAGATAAGAATAGATCATGCAGAGTTTGTTACTATGGTTGAGATCTTTTCCCTACATATGTTACTTCATGTTAAATCTTAAAGATCATGGTGATGTTGGACCACATGGATGATTGCTTGACACTTATGTGAAGATGTTGTTCTGGTATGATAATTTCTCTTGGAAAGAATGTATTGATGCTGCAAAGAATCTGAAGGCTTGGTTACTAATGTGTTTATGCTACAACCATTGGATGACACTTGAAGACACAACTACATTGTTCTATCTATCTGTATTCTAGGGAAGCATTCAAATATCTCAGAAAGAAGCTGAACACTGTCTTTGCCTCACAGAGGATCAGATCTGGTTAAAATATAGAAGATGGTATTGGATACGCAGATTTCCTGAAACACAGTCGCGTATATACGCGAGTTCATGCACATAAAACCGCGTATGTCTGATTGTTGACAAATTTCTGTTTAGGGTCAGCTTTCTTTAGCACAGCTGCAGTACTGTTTGGTATCTCTGGTATCTCTGGTGGTGTTCCAGTTCTTATAATACTTTTTCAATCTCTGATGTTTTAAAGATGCCTTGATGTTTGGTTGAAAGTGTTCAGGATGCACAAACTAAGGGGGAGCCTTAGTCATATGGAAAGGATGCTTGGATGCACAGATTCAGGGGGAGAATTAGCCTTGCTGAGTATAATGCATTGTTGGCATTATGATGGGTCTGAAATATGTTCTCTTTCTTAAGGTCTTTCTGGTTTTGGTCATAAAAATTCATACTTGTAATTCGATGAAAAGGTCTTGTTGAGACCCTTGATGTAAAATTGTAATATTCAGTCATGTAAGGACTTGTCAAAATTTGTAAACCCACTTGGTTGGGTAGCTGAGTCAAATTTGTAAACCCACTTGGTTGGGTAGTTGTATTGAAATGTGTAAACCCACTTGATTGGGTATTTGAGTCTCATATGTAAATCCACTTGGTTGGATCTTTGATGTAAGTATGAGTCCTTGGTGATAGGAAGGTCATAGAGTCATGTACTTCATTGAAACATATGGATGAACTTTCAGCATGAACTCAAGAGGAGCATGATAATTTCAGTGCACATCAGATCTACAGTGCCCTTCTTCTACATGAAGAGAAAAGGGGGAGAGTGTGTTGGTTTTGATCCACCCTTTGCCCTTGATGTCAAAGGGGGAGAGTGACATGGTGTTTGAATGAAGATAATGGTGTCAAAGAATGGGGAGAGTGACATGGTTTGGGAGAGTGACATGGTGTCAATGTACTTATCTGTTGTGGTAACCAAACACCATCGTGGTTGCCATCAAGTCCAAAGGGGGAGATTGTTGGAAGTATGATGCAGAGTGTTGTCCTTGATGGCAACCCACTGAATGAAGATGATGGCAAACTCACGGATGAAGATGAATCAGGTCTTGATACACTTGCTAAATGATGTGGAATCTGATGTGATGTCAATGAGACAGAAGGCAATGAGGGAAGGAATGTCAGATAAAATAGATAATGATGAAAAGTGTGTGTCTTAATACACATGCGGGTTTGTCTAGAGAAGCAGCGTATGCACGTGGAAAATTACGTGCCAAGTCACAGATAGTCAATCAAGGCCTAATGTGTAAAACCAAGGGTTACTACCATGGTATTGACCCATTGTATTGAGCTACTGCTTGTCTATTTGATCCCGTCTCAGAATACCATCGGATGAGATGGTTTTGGCTCATGGTATTGAAAAAGGGTAAACCTATAAAGAGAAGAAATTCATTGTGCAAATCATGAGCGTGAGTGCAATGAAGTCTGGCTTGAATGGACACTCTGAAGTATGTCTGTAAGGAAAGGGTAACCGTTTGATGATAGATCTGAATCTGTGATGCACCTATGAAGAAAATGATGAAGAAGGGAATCTAGATCTGAAAAGTATTTGTATCTTCTAGATCTGTTTATGGAATGCTTAGATCTGAGATGAGGCAAACATCTGTCTGAAGTAAAGGGTTAAATCTGAATTGAATATCTGATCTAAAGAAGTATGCTACTCTATAATGTTTGAATACATATACGCTAGTTTGGAACAGTGGAAGCGCGTATATACGTGGGTTGGATAAAGCGAAAGCGCGTATGGGTTGTGAAATTAGTTCTGAAGTATGTACATAAGTATACGTGAGTTTATATGCGTGGAAGCGCGTATATACACAGGATCAGTGAAAGGAAATCGCGTATGAAAAATTAGGTTCACGGGGTTTGTGATATGAGATGTCTCGACTACTGTTGGTTTATCGCTATCTATTGATGAAGTTATAAGTTTCTGGCTTTGATGTATGATTGAGCTTAAATGTGTGGAGTGGGTCCAGTCTGAAAATATGATGAAACGTGGCCTGCAAGTTGTGTTCTAAAGGAAGCTTTGGATCCAGTGTGAAAATAGATGAAACGTGGTCCATAGAGGTGCTGAGGGTTGTAGCCTTCAGTCAGGGGGTCGTAGCTCCCTTCCAGGTGAGGCTGGTAAACGAGATCAGGGGGTCGTAGCTCCCTTCCAGGAGAGGCTGGTAAACGAGTCAGGGGGTTGGAGCTCCCTTCCAGGAGAGGCCGGTAAACGAGCGCAGGTGGGTGCCTGCGTGCTGGTCAAGTCTGCGCCAGCACATATGTTGTAAGATGTTTTCTCTATAATAAAATATTGAAGGCTGAGCAACTGCAGCGGTGGTTTTCTCCCGACTTGGGTTTCCACCTAAAATCCTGGTGTTCATGTGTGATGCTTATATGTGATGGTTTATTCTGTTCTTACTGCACATGTTTACTGTTAACTAAACATCAGAAGAATGAATGTTGCATAGATCTAAGTAAAGATTTAATTGCATAATAAGATCTCTGTGTATACGCGAGTTTAATGAAGGAGATCCACGTGTATACGCTAGTTGGCTTCAGCAAAGTAGCGTATGGGTTTTGAAGTAAGAAAAAGTAAAAAGAATTGAGTATGCCCTAAATACTGATTCACCCCCCCCCCCCCCCTCTCAGTGGTGCCCAACATATCTTCCTTGAGATTATCCAGAAATTCTGGTGAGAAATCTTCAATAGAAGGTAGCCGAACATCACTTCCTTGATCATCAATCAAAGGTGACTCATACAAACTTAAGTTTTCAACATTAACAACTGAATACATTTGCATATATGAAGACAAGTCAAGTTGAAATGCATTGTTACCAACTTGCTTTATGATCTTGAATGGACCATAGCGAATGGGTTTGAGATTTTTACCTTCTCCTTGCATCCTTTCTTTGCTTATGTGCAACCATACCTCATCTCCTTCTTGAAACTTGTGATCAAATCTATGTTTTTCATGCCTCTCCTTGTATTTTCTTTGACTCTTCTCAACCTGTTCTTGAACTTGTTGATGTATAATCTGAATTTTCTCAATGAACTTTCGAGCCTTGTCAATATAAATATGCCCATAAATTGCAACATCCTTCTCAAAGATGAAGTCTAATGGCGATTTTGGAAAATACCCAAAGCATGCTTCAAAAGGTGATGTATTTGTAGAAAAGTGATTTGCCTAGTTGTAAGCGTGCTGAATGTAATGCAGTTGCTCATCCCACAACTTGGGATGTTTGCTGCAATATCCTCTCAATAGATGCACAATGGTTTTTTTCACCACCTCGGTTTGGCCATTAGTTTGCGGATGAAAAGAAAAACTCTTTTTCAAATTTGTGTCCATCATCTTCCAAAGATTGGACCAAAAATTTCCAACAAAATTCCCAACAAAATGGCTTAATCATTAGAAGAACAAAATTCTTACTTGAATTCTCTAGCCTCTTTACCTGTCCAACATTTACCATAGAAATATTTGTCTTCTTGCGATGTGCTCTAACAATTTACTCCTTGCAATCTTTGAATAAATGTTATTTTTTCTCATGGCGATGGAAGATCGCTTTACTGTCATACAAGTAAGGACTGCCCAACACAATACCTGTTATTGCAAACCACAATATACACTTCTTTGAAACCTATAAATTTGCATCCTTACAAATCCATCCAAGTGGATATGGTTTTGGATGTGGAATGGTCTCAAGATTAAGTTTATTGACCAAGTCTTCAGAGATTAAGTTTTCTTGTGATCCACTATCAAACAATGTGTCAATCTTGGTATGTTTGGATATGACCCTCACATGAAACAATTCAATTCTCTCTTCTTCATTTGGAGCTTATATGTGACAGTTTGATGTACTAGTACTGGGTTTAGTTTCAATTTATTCCCCTTCATGTTCTTCAATCCCATGGCTGTAATTTTAGATTCATCACCTGAATCCTCTCCTAAATCATGTTGAGTTGTAGCTGCATTTTTCTGTTTCCCTTTTTTGTTGTTATTCTTAGGTCTCTTTTCAGGATGTAATTTCCAACATTGATTTTCATTATGGCCTTCTCTTTAAAAATGTTTACAAACCACTTTTTCTCCCTCTTTCTTGACAGATGCATTCTTTTTGCCTTTAACCTTTGAGGTCTTCTCTTTGTTTTTCCCCTTAAAAGGTTTCTTCCTACCCTCATCAGAAATGTTTTTCCCTCTAGCTTCTAGATGTGTGGCCTGAACACAAACTTAATCTAGACTTGCAGGGTTAAACATGAGGATAGTATATTTTAGGTAGCTATGTAAGCCTCCTATGTACTTGAGAAAAGTATCTTGGCTCTGAAAATATACCCCTAATAAGAGAGCTCTTCTCCTAAATTCTTGGGTGTATTCTTGCACATTCTGTCCTTTCAATTGTCTAAAATTTTTCCAGTTCATTATAGCTTTCTACATATGAGCTAATGGATAAAAATATTGTCTTATTGCAGTAATGAAATCAGTCCATGATAGAATAATCTTACCATGCTTCTTGATCTCCTCCTTTGTCTTGGCTTCCCACCAAACAAGTGCTGCACCTTCCATTCTCAATGAAGCTAATTGATTTTGGTATCATCATCTTGAAAGGTTCCTTGGATTCTCAACATCTCCACTTCCCTAATCCAAGGCCCTAGATTTTCCCCGTATCGACTTCACCATTAAACATTGGCAATTAAAACTTAACATCAAGTTTTAGAAAATGACTTTTACCAGTATTCTTTGACTTGTGTGGCTGATGTACTGAAGATGAAGTAGAGGATGATGATGATGAGGGAGAGGATGTTGACTTTCCACTGCCTCCATTTCCTCCATTGCCCTTCTTTGATTTATCTTCATCATTTTGACCTCTTGATGATCCCTAACCTTCCTTGTGAAGTTTGTATCCTTCTCCTTCTAGTTTCTCATTCCTTTCTTGATAAAGGATTCTCACCATCTCAGTCATGTCAATGAATGATTTCCTGAACACTCTTTATTCCTCTTTGGGATCCACTTCTTCATGGATTTATCCTTCCCCTGGAGGCATGCTTAATGTTGCTTCTGCTTCTTTAGGAGGTGAACTAGGTGGTGGAGAATGTGGCAATATTTACATCCTTTTCTGTGGCTCACTTTGAGACCCTCTTGCTTCCACCAATTTTTCTTCTCCTCTCTTAAGATTGAGCCTAGTAAGCATGTGAAAACTTGCAAACAGTTAAACAAATATTTTCACACAAAAACACCAGAGAATAAACTATAGATATGATACCAACCTGATTTTAAAGGAATGTACTGGTTTGCTATCCTAAGTTTCTTTTTAGTTACAAAACATGTACATATTTTTCTCCATTTGTTTTCTTAAGGATTGAAGAATTGAACCATGAAACATAGATGAATTTTTGAATTATAAGTATGAAAATAAGCCTAAATAACACTGAACAATAGTGTATAACAGAGAAATAAAACCATACATAAGATTTACATAGCAGGCTTGATGAAGCAGTTCACCCCTCCTGGGCTACATCTTCTGGTCCAAATCCCAATGACATGTCCATCTTTCATTATGCTCAAAATTTTGCAAATACATGTGTTTACAAGCCTCCAATGGATGTTTTCTCTACACCAATGGCTCCAGAATGCTAAAATTAGTCTAGGTAGACTCTTGTTTCACCAAAATTTGTCGAAAATTGACCCTCCTAGCCTTTTTCCCAATGACACCTAAAAATGCTCCACTAAAACTGGAGAACTGCAGTTAAAAATAGCAAAATCACCGAATTTGGAGGGTGCGCTTAATCTCCACCAAGAGAAACCATCAGATTTTAAATGTTAAAGTTAAGGGGGAGGGGGTGGCCACATGCCAACCCCCAAACCCCGCGGTTATGCTAATCGCCAAGCGGAACTCTGCTTAAACTGGAGTTCTCTCCTTATAAATTGGAGTTATAAGTGTGGTAACTCCAAACCGTCGGAGTAGTAGTGGTTACCATTTGATGTGATAGGTTGGAAGTTAATGTTTAATTCTTCAGTGTTTAACCGTAGTAACAAAAATTTATGTTGTGGTTTACATATATAATATGTGACCACCTTAAATGGGGCCGGCGGCGGGTTGGGACCGCTGGCGGTTCCCCCCCCCCCCCCATATGCCATGTTTGTAAAACATAAATAGTGCTAGCGCACTATAGGGGTAAGCAATGTTGTGTAGCAGAGTTTGTGGAGAGTTATGTGCGTGCACCAGAGGTTGCGGGGTCGAACCCCCCCGGACCTCAACAAAATTTTGGTAAACTGTATAGGGTACACGTGGCAGCCTTAGGGTTGGCCACGTGTCACCCATCCATTTTCCCAAAAGTAAAACATACAACCACATCGATGAATCAAAATGCGCCACTTGGTGAAATATGATTGGCTTGGAAAACAAAATATTCTAAGGAATATTCCCCTTTTGCTGACTGTAACTCTGCATGCTGATTGGCCATCCCAGTCAAACCTGTCGCAATTTTAGCTATTTGGGAAATCGATCAGAACGCGATATCTCCCTCATACGACATCGGTTTTTCGAACCATTCACGGCACTAGAATCAGAATGATGAGATCTACCTGGTTACTCAGGTTTGGTATAGTTTCGAGCACTTTCAATTTTGATAAAAATTCATGAACTTCTGATCACTATTATAGAAGCAAGTGGGGTGAAGAAATAGTTGCATCAACTGCTGGAACAGGGTGTCATTCGACCGATTACATCACCATGTGGGTCACCCATCATCATTGTGCTGAAGAAGGATGGAACTTGGTGGATGTGTATAGATTACAGGGCGTTGAACATAATTACGCTCAAGAATAAATACCCCCTGCTAAGGATATATGATTTGTTAGATCAATTGAAACAAGCAAAGTGATTCATCAAGATGGAATTGAAGTCTGGATATCACTAGCGTTGAGTCAAAGAAGAAGATACATGGAAGACCACCTTCAAAACCAGGCAAGGTTTATATGAGTGGTTAGTCATGCCATTTGGCCTATGTAATGCACCAGCTACATTTATGAGATTAATGAATGGTGTATTGTGCCCTTTTATAGATTCATTTGTTATTGTCTATTTAGATAATATAATGGTATATAGTGCTACCTAGGAAGAGCATATTTCACATTTGTCGTAGGTGCTGAAAACATTGAAGAAGCACTAGCTATTAGAAAATCTCAATAAGTGTGAGTTTTCACAACAATCCTTGGTGTATTTGGGGTATGTGATTGGTGGAGGAGACCTGAAGATATATCCTTCCAAGATGGAGGCCATAATGAAATGGTAGGTTACTACTACTTTTTCTGATGTTAGGAGTTTTATTTTGGAAGCACAATACCTGAGGAAATTCATAGCCTCATTTTCAGTGGTAGTTTCCAGTGGGGAAAGGTTAGCAAAATTATTTCGAGGAGTTAAAGAAGAAGATCATTCAAGCACCAATTTTGGCATTACAAAAATTTCAACGACCCTTAGAAGTGGAGACAGATGGGAGTGGATATGCTATGGTTGTTGTCTTGATGCAAGGAGGAAGGCCCATTTGCTACCATGCTGAATTATATCATGGGGCAGTTCTTAACTACCCTGCCTACGATAAGGAGCTCTATTCCATGGTGCAAGATGTGAATAAGTGTAAGCACTATCTGATGGGAAATGAGACAATAATTCACACACATCACTAGCCATTACAATACTTACAAGCCTAGAGTAAGCTACAATAGACCAGACACTACAATTGGATGGGGTTTTACAACAATTTAATTTGGTGATCAAGCATAACAAGTTGGTCGACATTATTTCAAGGCCACCTACATCAAAGATTACAACTTTGCGGATGCTTATACACATGGATCCATTCACCCATGATGCATACAAATAGGCATATTCAGAAGATGAGGACTTCAATGAAGTGTATCAACAGTTGCAGAGTCAGAATCATGTGTACAACGGTGACAACACTGTTGATTACCATCTCCAGGACGAGTTACTCTATAGGTTAGATAAGTTATGTGTTCATAAAGGTGAGCGATTGAAACTGATTAGAGAGGCTCACACCTCCAAGGTTTCAGGGCACTTTGGTGTAGGGAAGACCGTGGCTAACTTGCAAAGGTATGTGTATTGGCGCAAGATGCAAGAGCAGGTAGCTAGGTTAATAAGAGGATGTATGCTTTATTGTACCAACAAGCCTAGAAATAGGAAACAAGGTCTATATCATCCCTTGCCTATACCTACTCGTCCTTGGGAAAAAATTTCCATGGAATTTGTGGGAGGTTTACTGATAAAGAGGAAGGGACATGACTACCTATTTGTGGTAGTTGAAAGGTTCAACAAGATGTGTGTTCTGATGCCCTGTAAAAAGACCATCAATGGATAAGAAGCAACAAACTTGTTCTTTGGAAAGGTCTGGGTGCACTTTGGGATACCAAGGAGCATCATTTTAGACATGGATACAAAATTTCTCAGTGAAATCTAGAATACATTTTGGGATAACATGGATAAAAATTTGAAGAGATATACAATATTCCATCCACAAACAGATGGGAAGACAAAAATAGTCAACAAGATTTTGGTGAAACTTCTGAGGGGATACACCTAGAAGCATATGAAGACCTGGGGTGATTTTTTTTATATATACAACATTATTACAACATAGAAATCCACACTTCTACATGAAAGTCCCCATTTGAGACTTGTTTTGGATATTTTCCACCTTCACCTTTGGATATTTCATATGGGAAACAAGGAGGAGTGAGGGAAGATCTTACAAGAGATGCTTTGAGGGCTGAAAATTTACAGAGAAGATCAAGCAGATCCATCTACATGTACAAGAAACACCGCAGAAGTCACATGAGAAGTATAAGGCCAGGTATGATTAACATAAAATGGAGAAATCATTCAAGGTGGGCCACAAAGTATGGTTATAGTTGAAAAAGGAGAGGTTGTAGGGGCCTGGTAAGAAAATCAAGGCTTTGAGGTATGGTCTATTTTAGATACTGGAAAAGGTGGGTGATAATGCCTGTAGACTCAGTTTACTACGATATATGCACATTTACTCAGTTGTGAATGTAGATAATTTGAAAATAGATGAGCTTTCCATGATATATTAGGAAGAGGAACAAGTCCTACCTTATGTGGAGGATTTGGCACCAGATTCTCAGGCAGAGTTGACAAAAGATACAATTTTTCATAAGAGGTCCAAAACTACAAGACATGGGAAGCATGACCTTTGACAGATTGGATTGAAGGGACAACTTCCAAGAAAAGATAAATGGTACACCAGAGAGAAGGTGGAGGAAAAATTTCTTCACCTCATTCAGTAAAGTATTTTAGGGACCAAAATCCTCCGAAAATGGGGATTTGTGATCTGAATTGGATCATTATATTGTTTTTCATCTATATCGATGCATTTGGAGTGGAAAAAGTAGAGGAATCAACTCACATGATAATTTTTACTAGCGAGACCCAATTTGGGAAAACGAGGTCTGAAACCTTCTAGGAGCGTTTTGAGGCATCAAACGACATTTTTTGGGGGCAAAAATTTTCCTCTTTAGTGCAACACCTTTTCATGTTATTATACACACATATAAATTTCCAACGTCGCAAGAAGCACATCAATTGGAGTCCGTATGCAAAATTTATGCCACTTATAATTTTCCCTTCCTTTTTTCACACGCATAGTTCAGGAGGATGCCACATCAGCCCCCATTATTCATTGAAAATGGGCTAGCCATGTGTTTGTAAAAGAATCTATAAGAGTCTATATTGTAACTTTAGTAAAGAGTTTATGTATTCAAAATTAACCACTAGTAGGCTATCAGGCTGCGTTATAATCAGGCCACTAGGAGGAAGAGGCATTCCATTATTTCGAGAGAATTTTGTTCCATAGCTGAGAAAATATAGCTAGGAGAGATAAGAGGTAGAGCACAAAAAGAGGATTTGTGCACTATAGCAGCCCACGAGCCACAAATATTACTTATTTGTACCTGAAACCATATTTCTAGACAGAGGAAGAGAGCAAAGTGGCCTCACCTTCCAGCTGGTTTTTCTCCCAAAAGGGTTTCCCAAAGAGCATATCTTGAGTCTCATGTGTGCATGATATTTTTTTTCGTTGTCTACTTTTTTTGCATAATTTCCATTCGCATGCATGCACTAATTACAATAAAATCAACAAATCTAGAATTTTAATAAAACTATAATAGTGTAAAAATAAGGTATTTTAATATATTATTATCAGATATGTTGTGACGAATTATCCAGTGGAATATCCATGACAATTTACGGATCACCAATACCTTCCCTAAAGCAAAACTAGGGAGTATATTTTTGAATGAGTCATGGAAATTTTCAACCATGTCAAGCACTCATATACAACAAATATGTAAAAAAACCAATGAACCCCATTTGTTTTTAGCCATATAAGGTACTCTTAAAAAAATTATGCAAGAAAAAATATGAAAAAAGTGAGGTAAAGAGGGAAATACCATTCGGAAGACATCCCCCCGACCCCAATATAATGCAAAATATGTCAACTATGTTGTTTCC
This sequence comes from Pinus albicaulis, assembly GCA_034641835.2. NCBI lineage: Eukaryota > Viridiplantae > Streptophyta > Pinopsida > Pinales > Pinaceae > Pinus > Pinus albicaulis. The sequence goes on along the minus strand of CM076584.1, from coordinate 429,161,536 downwards.
TATGAAAAAGGATAATATTGCTAATCAACCCCATCATGAATATTTTCTCAGATCTATCCCTTATCATCATATGAGGATCATTTTGATACTAGTTGGGCTTTGTACTTGCTAATAGTAGTAGTGAAATATCGTGGAGTACCAAAAAACTAAACATTAGTTCTCTGTGACTTGGCAGTTTCTCCCACTATCTCACTATTTTCCTATAAATTATGATGTGTAATTTGTAGCTTGTGATATGGATCTACAATGGGATATTAAAAAAATTCTACCTCAGATCCTAAAATTTGATAAAAAGTATGATTTGAAGAGTCTGGAGAATCATCTTGAAGATCTCCCTCAAAAAGAGATGTTGGAGAAGTTGTTGTAGTAGGACTATTGTAAAGTATCAAATAAGGATGCTTTAATGTAGTGATATGATTAGAGGAATATAAGCCATATTATTAGAGTAATATAAGTCTAAAATCCATTTATTAGATGATGACGTGATAATAGTCAGAACATGACCCATACCTTGATCCTTTCATGGTTTGCCTTCAGTCTTCTTCTTAACTTTGTCTAGGATGAAGTCATCTATATTATTTTGTTGAATTATGTTGGCCATAAGATCAATTTCATTTAGCGTACAAGAAATCTTTGGATGAAATCCTCTATTACAATATCTACACTTTTTTCTCTCCTTAAAATTTCCTCCCTTTGGGATCATAGTCTCCTTATTGGATTCAATGCTTTCTCCATCTATATGATCAAGATCCCTTGTTTTTTTTTTGCTTTCTTGTTAACATCCTTAACTATAAATGCACATGGTTTGGAAGGCGTAAGAGCCCCAATGTGTGTAAGCATGGTATGCTCATGTATCAAGGACTCAATAAAATCATCCAAATATGAAATCTTCCAATTTTTACCTATGATGAGCTTAGCATTTTGGAAAGAAGAAACAAAGTCAGAATATAAAGGATCTACTGTAGAGAATATAGAAAGTATAGGTTGATGCTCCTTCGTAGCTATCCCAAAATATTTTACCTGGGCCATCAGAGTCTTGAAGCTTGAGAATAAGTCTTGTGGGGTCTAAAAATGGTTGAGATCTAGAGAAATCAAATCATTTTCTAGTTGATGTCCTCTCAAGTCATATTTCTTTCCAAACAATCCATACAATTTGGCTTAAACCTCATGAGGATTTTTACGTGCCTCTACATGAAATAGCGAATCAATGGTGATGGGGAAAAAAATAATTCCATAAGCTTAATACATTTTATTTAGTACTTTGATTTCTCAATAGATGATTTAGGTTCAATTTTAGTCCCAATTTTATCCTAAAAAGTCCCTTGCCACGTAGTAATAGTTGGATCTTTGCTTCTAGGCAAAGTAATTGAAAGGGACGAGGATCAAAATCAGTTGGTCCATTCTCTCTTGGTTTTTAAAATCTTGTAAAATATTGAATAAAATAATATAATTCTTCACAAACTCACTTTTTATTTGATACCATGTTGGATTTTAAGCACAAGCACAATATTTGCGTGTGTAATACTAGACTAGCTACTGCAAAACAAGAGATAATAAATAACAAAAATACTGAGAGAATTGACTAACCAAAGAGAAAATTCAAATTACTCATGAAAATTTAATATGATATATTTTTTAACATGAATGCAATGAATAATCTCTTCATTAGATACAAGCAATTAAAACTAGTTTGGGTTTCCCTTGTGCATGCACTTAGTTAACTAGTTAACATTCCTAGAATACCAAGTAAGTCAAAAATGGAGTGTGAGACAACAAATTAGAAAAATATTTATAGTATGGTTAAATGAAAATAATTGGAGTTAAAAATTAGTTATAACTGATGTAATAACCCTCATAGGAAATAACTACCCATGAAAATTCCAAAAATAAGACTGAAAATCAACATAAAAAGTAGGTAGGTGAGTGGACAGGGTTAGTCTCTCCAAATAATATTGTAATGTTCATTCATTATAGGAAAGGATATGCATGAGTTAATGTGAATTAATGGAGTGGAAATATGCATGTCATAGCCTAATTAGTGCCCAATCATTTCTATAGGTAATACTAGGCATCATCCCCCACTAAAAAAAGTCATACTAAAACTAGCAAATGAAAAATTTAGGTGATGATCCCAAATGGTAGGAACGATCTAGTGGTGAAAGAAAAGTGGCCATATGTTTCCCTAATGATATATAGAAGAGGGTAAAATAATGGCCTAAGTGAGGTCATGATGAACTCCTAAGTGCAATGTACCCTGTTGTCACCCAAAGTGTACACCAAGGGCCACAACACTCAGGACCGTTCTAGCTATCTCCTAGGAAAGATAAGGGGGGTAATCCCTGATGGTAAATATAAGAGGAAATATTGTTGGAACAACAAGTTCGAGGAGATTAAGGGCATGACCAATACTTCTTTAGGGAACTTGAGATTAATTAGCAAGTGTGTTTATTAAATGAGCAAAGTAAATCTTAACAAGATGGAGAAATTGAGGACAATGAGGCAATAGCAATATTAGTAGATATAGAATAGTTCCTAATGAACAATGATAAGAATATATTATATTACTTGCATAAATATGAAAAGCTTCAAGTTATTAGACAAGTAATGATGCAAAGGATGTTAGTAAGATAGATCGAGACAACCATAAATATGAGCAATGAACAATTTAGGATCGATTTGCAAGTAATTATGATTTACAAAGTAATCTTAGATTGCAATTATAAAGTAAGGCCACAGTTCCAGTTATAATGACGAAATGCCAGATGAGGATGTAAAATGTCAATGCAATGCTTCAATGAGAGATATGATATTCTACTTATGATTACCTTTAAGCCCAAAATTGCAAGATTAATGAAGCATATAATGTTGCCGCGAGTTAAGTGATGAAAATTAGGATGCAAGTGTTAATTTCTAGATCTTAATTTAGCAAGATTTAGAAGGTTATTCACAAAATTATTCATAAATTTATTTCAACATTTATAAGTAAATCAAAGATTTAAGATAATTATATACAAAATAAAGAAAAAATACAAAGGGTTAGGATATATTTACAAATTAAAATAAAATGTAAGTACAAGGGCTAACCAAAAAATAATTTACAAGATTAAAATAAAAATGAAATAAAAAGCCAAGAAATTATATATACAAAAAGGAATTTTAAAATGCAATGAGTTAAGGAAATTATTTGCATAATAGAAAATACAAGGTGAAAGGTTAGTATATATAGACACAAGTTAGAGAAACTATTTTCAAGTTTTGAATGCAGGATAAAAACTTTACAAGTGAAAATTAAAAGTTAAATCTAATTAAAATATTTTAACTACAAAATTAAAACTTAAATGAAATGAATATTTACAATTTTGAGATCTAAAAATTATTTTAAAAAAAATCTAAAAAATATTTACAAGTATGCTAAAAAACCCAAAATATAAATTTAAAACAAAATCCAAAAAAACCCAAAACCCCAATTGCAAACAAAGGTTAGAAATTTAAAATTATTTGACAAAAATTAATTCAGACTAATACAAGTAGAATACAAATCTACTGGATTTGAGGAGTATGAGTCCAACTCCGCTCCCAAATCAGTAGAAATAAGCTCTTCCTAGCGAGATCTATCTATTGAACGCAATATATAAAAGATAAATAATTTAAAATGAGGCAGTAACCAAGAAACCCTGCAAGATAAACTTCATCAGATAAGTCTCGGGATTCAATCAGGAAGGCTCTTCAGATATTATGCCTTGAGAGTTGGCTGGTCCAACCGAGGACTTCGCCTCACGCCCGATTTTTCAAATATAAAATGTTTCTGCACACTCAAGGTCAAGTTGTGAGATTGTAGTAGAGATATAAAATAATAATGCAATCTTCAAGAATTACAGATATCTGTTAATTCAATTAAATTAAAATGCTATCTTAGATTCAATAATTTATGCAAGATACATATGCAATAAGTTATTCCACGAAGGCTAATAATAAAAAACTTATAAAATATACTGCATCAGAACATTAAGAAAAATATTACCATAAGACGTAGAAGAGGGATACCACCATCAATGTAAACCCCAAAGAATTTGCATTATTATTATTCCAGAAAAATATTACAATAGAGCTTTAAGCGAAAGTACATGAATCAAAGATCAGATCCTTTGTGTGACAAATGACCTCTATTTTATAGATAAATTCTCCAAACAACTAGTTAGCTTGATCCCCGTCAAAGTAATCTCGACCATTCATAAAGATTTAATTATCTTTTTTTTTCTAAATTATGCTAATTCTATTATGGAAACATACTGTTACAAAACTGCCTCAGTTCAGCTATGGGAGCCTAAAGACTGGGCTTGATGTCCAAGCTTTAACAAAATGACGAACTGCCCTAAGCGGGAAACCAGTTCTTTTAAGAAGAGTTTGACCGCCCTTGAGAGGGAAACTGTTCATTGTTCATTGCATATAACATATTAAAACAGAAAAGACTAGAGTAGCTAGCAGCTGTTGCTACTGTAGAAAACCAGAGAAAAACATAGAATCTCCCAAAACAGTAGAATGAGTGTACCATGTTGAGCCAAGACAAACGGGAATTACTGCTCGTGAGTTGGAGAAGGCGGCTCCTCCACTATACGACATCCATATTCACATTCCAATTCTTCCAACTTGTCATTATGTTCGCCATCTGTGCACATGAAGCCCGTGTCCACCTGCATGGGATGAATGCCCAGGTAGGGCAGAGCAGAACCTGGGGGCTCGACCGATCTCGCAGGAGCATGCACGGCTAGAGCGGGATTGAGACCAAGTGGAGGGGGGTGCGGACCAGGCATGGGAGGAAGACCGAGGGGCATTTCTTCTCTCAGAGTGACTGTTACAGAGACAGAGACAATGGGTCGGTTTGAGGAGCAATCAAAGCGGAATTCCGCCCTCTGAGAGGTCTGGCGCATGGAGAGGCTGTCTAAAGCATGAAGGCCAAGGGAAACAGGTCTGGTCGGAGCAGCAGAAGGATGCGAAGAAGGCTGAACTGCACTTGCCATGCCAGGATGGAAGTCGCGCCTTCTGTGGCTACGGGTGGAAGGAGAACGCCTCCAAAATGTCAGCCTTAGAGGAGGCTCCCGTTGGGCGTAGCGTCAGGAGGGACGAGCGCGTGTGCCTACCTCGGCTAGCACTCGACGACAATGGCATCCTATGATGTCATTTTCAGGTATGGAAGAAATAAAATTTGGAGACGGTCTCGAGACACAAAGAGCAAAGAAGGGGCTTGCGAGGAAACCCAAGGAGGTCGCTCGCGTAGGAATGCAAGCAATAGCCGGAATGTACCGAATGCGCTTTGAGTGAAATGAGAACCAAGTGTTGTCTCTAGGAAACTGAAAAGAGAGCAACATCGCCCTATCTGTGTGCGAGCACTTTGCTCTGCACAAGCAACAGGGCAGGCGCTCCTCAGAGGATGTAGAGATCGAATACAAGTAGAGCAAGAGCAATTCGAAACTCCTGAAACGAAATCCATCATTAACCAACAGAGCAAGATGTGAATTAGAACTCGCTGGCAAGGAGAAGTAAATGCACCAGGAGCTGGCGGAGTAATGGCATGTTTAATGGAGCTGCAGGGGGCCATATGGCCACCCCATGCGAGCCTCCTCGGGATGAGTCCGGGGATAGACGTCCCGTCAGTCCTCTCGATCATCCGCATCCCAGAGGATTTAATTATCTTTTAATCATCACTGTTGAAATTATTTATTTTTTGAGGAAAAATCGAATTTTTGATTTAATTGATTTTTAATTAACTCAAAATTAATTATTTTGAGTGAATTTCCTCAAAAAATTGACTTTGACTTAACCACCAAGGCCTAAGAGTCCAAAATCACTTGAAATTTCCCTTCGTGGAGGACATCCAAAAATCAATTCTTCTAGAACGCACAATTTTTTTTAATTTGGAGAATTTATTTTTCCCAAGACTTAACTTACACTCAAATTAATTAAATTTTTGGCTTAGGATTTTTAGATTATTTTTGTGAGAATATTTGATTAATTAACACATGAGGGGATTATTAATTTTTTTCAATCCTATAATATTTTAGCACCATTGCTAAAATATTATTTACATAACATAATTACATTTAACCCATGAAGGGGGAACGTCCATTCGTTATAGACCTTCAAATATCTACCCAATTCCGCGACTCAAAATATGATTTAGTAGACCAAGTAATTCATAATAAAATAATCTAGCCAATTAGCTAGGATTATTCCCAAATTACTTTTACAAAGAATCGATAAAAAACACTATGACTCACCTAATATCTTGACAAAAAAATCCACCTTAGCTTTGGGGTGAGGCTAGAAGGAAAGCCTATGCCGATCATTTGTGTTTAGAAAACGCAGATGAATCAGGGAGACGAAAAACCTCCTATGATATAAATCGTCACCAAAATAATAGGATTACCTAGGTTGTTACATACATGATGATATTACTAATATCATTTACATTATAAACATGTGAAATGGATTTACATCTTTAACAAACTGAAGACTGTTGATGAATCCTAGATGGTATGAATTGTCACAAAGGTACCATTAACCTATGTTTACCCATAATTAACATAGTTGCTTTATATTAAACACCACATAATTTTGAGGGCCTCTAAATAAAACTCCAACAAAATTGTGGAGCACAAATCGAAGTGTCTCGATGGGTGGATTATGAGATAATTGATGCCATAGGTGACCTATGTAGTCTAGGCCTAGAAATAAAGAGAGAAGGTGAGAAAAATATGCTTTAAGGTTATAACCTATGGAGGACCAGTGCCTAATCCTTTGGGGGAAAAAAATTCAAGGATATTTCAATGATTGGAATGGATTCACTTAGTCAAGGAGGCCTATAAAACAATTTCGCATAACAATTAGGGCATGGAAAATTGCTTTGATATGAAATATGTCATGAATTATCAAGATAAATTTTCAAAAAAATATCTCTAGGGACATTCACTTATTCAAACATGGTCCATGATGTGATGAAATGCTATACAGATACAAATTTCCACCATTTCACACAAGAAAAGTAACAAGTTTTAGCCTAGTATAGGGAAAATTCCCAACAACATGCATGTGGCATAAAAAAAGTGACAAAATAGAATTAAAAATCACTTACATGTGAGAATAAGTATATCCAATCATCATCATATGCCAATATCAAAGCTCCAAGACAAAAATAAGGAGATCCAAACATCAAAATTCATCCATCCATCCAATTTCATCTGCCAAAAAGAATAACGAAAATATCTCAAGAGATAATGATCCAATCCAAGTGATGATGATACAAATGATTCATCATGCTTGTATTTATACACTTCCTAATGAACTTTATTTGGTTAATTAGGCCTAATTTAGTCCCTAGAATAAAATATTGTGCATAATAACACTAACTTTTAGTGACAAGCCCACCAAATATCTCAATAATACATGAATACACCTCTCAAGAGGGTAAAATGAGAAATAAAGTGAACCATTGGGCCTTTGAGGAGGCCAAACGAAGTCCAAAGGGTGACATGATATAGAAATGGACTCCCATCAAAGTGGACAAGGGGGTGGCCCCTTGTTCTCCAATCAAAAACCTATGGTGCTCCCAAGTGGGTGTGGGGGCACAAGGTCATCCTCATGGGTATCGAAATCAATCATAAATGCCTGTAGACTATCTATAAGGGTTGGAATGATTACATAAGCCCTTCCTCTACAACAGGGAACAATCCTCTGGACCCTGGAGCATCTGCCAAGTGTATGGTGAATCTATGGATCTGGTTGGGCATGGTGAACCAGGTGCATCATCATCATCCCAAAGGTGGAATAGGAAAAATCAACCAACATTATTGTGGATCCATGAAGTAATTTAGGCTATGGTGGAGGACCATGGCTCTCAACGCTCACCCTATAAGTGCCAATGTGGCCCTCAGGAGGGATAAGACCCCATATAGGGAGACCAAGTCCCAAATGGAAATCCACTTGCAATCATGCACAATATCTTATGCGTCCACTTTCCCTCCAATTCAACAAATCATTAGAATAATAAATTAAAAGAGTTTACAAGTCATGGAATCAAGGGGGCACTTCATGGTGGCATGCCCTTCCATAGTGGGCTTTGTTATGTACAAGTGTCTCCAAGACCTTAGGGGGTTAGCCAAGGACCCTATTAGGTGGTTTCAACCTCTAGATGGGGTGACATGTCCATGGTACATCCCTCAAATGGTAGGTGGAAAATGATATAACGATGGAATGGAGTGGGGATTAGGGAAAACATCTAGACCACATGTTAAGGAGCCAAGGTAGATAAAATAAGGGGAAGCCCACACCTGGGTATATGAGTCTAGGAGGGAGTGAATTGTGGTACGTGAGTTACCCCAACATTTTTTTTCCACCCTTCTTCATATTCATTTTTCCTTTTATTGATTTTTATTCATAACTGCTCGGGGCTCCAAGGGATAGAAGAATGATGTGTAACATGTAGCAGTGAATACCCCCTTAAGGTGGGGAAACTCACCGCCCACTGGGGGTTGGGACAATCATGGGTTCCTTAATTGATCCGATCACGGGTTGAGAACTATTCTAACCAACGTTTACGGTGTGAGGATATTTTAATTGACTTTGGCTTATACAGGTTTAATTGAGCACATTAGTTCATATTATTATAATGCATAAAAACACATAAACATAAGTAAATGAACTTAAAACAGCAAGAAGCACATGCAAGTAAATAAGAGAGAGACAACCAATGTTGGTAACAGAGTTCACCCCTCTATCTCTCTGGTGCTACATATCTGGATCTGCTTCAATTGGAATGCAGATCTTTTATATTCCTTCCTCAAAGTAAGCTCTCAAAGCTCTCTTACATTCAAGCACTATGGTCGAGCATTAGCTAAGCACTATGGCTCTCAATAGCTAAGCATTATCTCCTTCCCCCCCCATCTCATGGCTCACATAAGGAATATATACAGTTTTCCCTCACCCACTCTCCAACAAAGAGCATTAATTACAAGACCCATAATTGTAGGACCTAATTACAAGGAAGGAAAAAAAGGATCCATGAAATTAGGATCTCCAACTATCTCAGGCTCATAACTGGGAAAAGTCTCAAAACCACCTAAAGACTCTTCAACCATGCCCTTGATTCTCTCAACCCATAATTGGGAAAAATAGAGAATTGGTGTGAGGTGGTTTCTCACATAAAAACCAATTTCCCTAATTACATTAAATGAATAATATGTGAGATAAATTTCCTCTCACAAATATTATTCATTTATATCAAAAGTGAATAATAATGCATGAGTTTAATAAAGGCTCATAAAATGCATAATAAAATGCATGAGTTTAATAAAGGCTCATAAAATGCATAATTAAATGCATGAGCGTAATTTCACCCACTTAAGCACTTTGTCACCAACTTTAAATCGACATGGCACAAAGCTCTTTCACGTGTGAATATCCTTTCGGATCACACATCCCCAAAATAAACTTTTGGTCTCCAAAAGTATCAACTTCAATCCATCATCAACTGCATGAAAATGTCTCTGAAAGGCACATTCCCACATGACTCCTTCACCTGACGCATTTCGAAATCAGAACACAATGCCAACACCTGCAACTGTTGCAACACAAATATCTGGAAAGGCACATCTCTTGAAGAATCCTTCACGCAACGTACTTCGGAATCAGGATGCAAATCCAACACCTGCAACTATTGCAACACAAATGTATGAAAATGCACATCCCTTGAAGACTCCTTCACCCAACGTACTTCAGAATTAGGATGTAAATACCACATCTGCCTAAAGCGGCAACGAAAATGTCTGAAAAGGCACATCCCTTCAATATTCCTTCACCTCAGTTCTTCAGAATCAGAATGAAAAATCCGACATCTGCCTAAAGCTGCAACCTGTAGCTGATCATACCTGTTTACATATTTTGAAACACTTGCCAAGAGTTCATTGGTCAAGTTTACATGCCAAAATGGCTTAGGAAAATCGCCTCATTCAACTTGATTACAAATAATCCAACAAGGCTTAATGCAAAAAAATATGCCTCTCACTCTCCCTCACACAAGAGTGGCTAAAATAAGCATTTTACAATGCTTCATAATCTTCTTTACATCATGACTTTCATGGTGGCAACTTTTGGATCAATTTACTGTTGTAAACTAATGAAAGTATTTATTATCAATCCGGGCTAGTGGAACTTAGAAGCATCTCCAAAGTATATGGGTTTCAGTTAAGATCAATTTAGAATATTTTTTATTAATGATTAGGGAAATGAATATTACAAATATAAATCTAACTTAAACAGAAGCAGAAGAATCTCCTAACTTAAGATATTTTTTTGTCCTTCTCTAACAAGATTACCTCATGAATTTGAAATAAAAAACTACTTAATTGAATAATAGATTAAGATACTTGAAGCAATAATTGAAGAGGTCCTGGTTGTCCTTCATCATATATTCATTTATCAGTAGTGTTATTTTTAGAAACAAGAATTCAGAAAAGCATGTAAAAGCATGAAAATATGAATTCTAACTGAAGATCTTGATTAGATAGAAAGAATGTTTAACTTAAACATTTGTTTGTCCTTTCATAAAAAAAATAAGAATGATCATTATATTCATCAATATTCAGAAATAATCAGCATAAACAAGTTAAGCATAAGCAAGACTAATTCAGAAATTGCAACTACAAATAAACTAAGAAGTGCACTTAGCTCGGTGTGGGGGCCCTCCACCTTTGCCTCACAGACTGAAGGTGAATTCAGCTACTTAAAACTTCAATCAATAAACCAACATATAGCAGCAGCAAATATGATAGAACAGATCTTCAATTGTGTCTCCAAATATCAGAAATAATAATGTTAAGTCATACAAGTTCTACATATCAATGCCTTCAAAGTTTGATGCTTAAATAGATAAAGTATCTAAAAAATTCATCTAAAATAGCTCCTATAGTCATAACTATCCTTATCTTATCAAATCAAGTCGAATTCATCCATAAGATCCATCAAAATCTAGAAAATCCCACAAAATAAGAGTTTTGACGTAGTTTCTAGGCCCATCCTCCATAAAGGCAGGTCCTGTTTGACCGCCTTTGACTGGGCCTATTAAAGCTCGGTTTGATTGTACCAACAGGTGTACACTTATTATTAGTTCCCAAGCCTTCTAGAAATATATCTAGCTCGAGCCCAAGTGTCCTGCAAATATGCAAACCATTAGGCCATTACGGGAATTTCTGATGATGTCCAAAAATGCACTTAAAGTTCAATTTTTACAAAAACATATAATAATTGAAAAACATAATTTAAATACCTGTATATGCATCTTTTGGTCAAAATAAGGTGGATATGATGGTGAATATATGGATAGTATGGAAAAATAAGATGTATTTCATAAACAAAAAGAGATAAAAAACGAGGGCCAACATCTCCCCCAAACTGATGATCAAGCATGTCCTCATGCTTTCTTTTTCCTCTTTGACCTTATGAGCTCTGATGCTGATCCCATTCCTGATCCTGAAACTTCCTGATGTGCTGCATATAGAAGAGAATCCATATCTTTGCATTGTTGTTGAGGTCTTAACCTTCTATTTCTCATACTTGGCCTTCCAGGAAATTTTCTCCTGAAGTCATCTGAATGCCTATGTATAAAGAAGATTGTTTTTGGTTTTCAACTTTCCCATTTCTTCACTTATCTTCTCATTTTCCTTAACCAAATTTTCATTAGGTATCATTTTCTTCTTTCAGGTGCCTTTCCATGATTTTTCTGACCTCTAGGCTATCAATTAATTCTCTGACCCTGCTAAGGTTTTGATCTTCCTCCTTGGTATTTTTAGAAACTGAAGTATTTTCAACCTCATTATTTTCAAAACAAGAATCTTTGTCTACAGGATTTTCATAAACTTCTTCTTGCAACCTCTCAAGGATTTCGTTGGCCTGTTTAGTTAAAGGAGATGTCTCTGACTTGCACTTCTGGTTATGCTGAATTCTTCTTTTTATGTCTCCTAGAAATGGTCAAAAATGATGTTTCCTTCTTTATCATAACTGTCTCCTGCTATTTCTTTGACCTAGTTTTAGGATAGAGAGGTGAATGCACAATATTTATTGTTTCCTGCATTGGTTTAAGTTTGTTTTCAGTGACTTGTTCTACAAACTTATTTTCAATTAGGAAATTTTCCCAAACCATTCTCTTAACTTTCAACTAGTAATCCACAAGGATTTTTATGATCCCCTGGTGAAGAATTTGGGCTTCTTTGGGTTTGGTCTCATATTTTACATTCTCAATCATCTTCATCAAACTTTTATAAAATAAGTAGAGAAAATTGATCCTGATATCTCCAATAATATGATGTAGTAACCTAACATGATATATGTGTACTACACTATGTCTGTTGTCACAGGTGAAAAAATTTTGAATTATCAAAACTAGCTCTGCCCAAGGTTCATTGAACCACTCCCTTGGAATCCCTTTTGACCTATCAAAAGAACCCTTTCTGTTTTTATCCAAGAAGAATATCCAACCCTTGTTTTTGAAATGTAATCCTTTGTGGTATAGTTCACCTGATGATGGAAATTCTCAAGCTTCATAAATATATTCTGGAGTCAAAGGAATATGTAAACTACCCACCATGGTTTCATCCTGTTTGTAATTGTTTATAAATTCTCTTGTGACATCCTCATTGTGCCCTTTCAATTTTTGAAGAAATATTATTAAGCCTGACTAATAAAGGTTCTCAAATGTTTCCCTACTCCAATGTTCAATTTGAAAATCTTTGGGTTTTTTTCTTGAAGTCATATTGTCTAAAAACCATTTGATGTGCCCATCTACTGTCATTAACTTCATATTTGTAAACCAAAATTCAAGTATTGGGAGCGTTATCACCGTTGAGATTGTAACAAGATGATGAGCTTAGTGGAAAGAAGTCGCTTCACTAAGTTAGGTCCGTAGTGCTATTTTTTGGCGCAAAGTCTATTTTTAGACATATGGATCATGTTCTATGAGTTGCAGGATGCTATTTGTGGATGGTTGGTCAAGTTGGAAAAAATATATGGAATTATATTTTTAGACATATTGGGCGGAATCTATTTTTAGATTGCCAGTCTAAAAATAGATATGTCGAATATTATTAGCTCTTAATAATATTTGGAATATAAACATTATCTTATTCTCTTGGAGCACTTCAGTTAAGTGCACAGATGTGGCACAGGAGCTGACAGAAGGAATTACGCTATTCCTAAGGGTTAAGTGGAGCTATTGCATGGATACTTCAGTTATAACTCATGTGAGAGAGTTTGGTGGAGTTGATTGAGGAAGTTAATGGAGTTGTGTTCAGTTTAACTAATCTAAACATAGTTGAGCTAGTTGTATCTAGTCTAACTGATGGATACACTAGTGAGAGTGGTGTGAATTAATTATTAATTAATTCACTAATTATAAACTCATTAATCAACTAAAGAATACATCAGTTAACTTCAGTGCATGGACAGTTTCAGTGGAGACCAGTGAAGAGATAGGTGAAAGAGAAGTGTGACTATCAGTTGTGACTATATTGTTGCATGATTTGCAACAACCAGTGATTGGAGATGCCAATGAGGATTGCGCAGTACAATCCAGGTGGTTCGAAGTTATTTATGAGCCATTCTTCAACATTGATTACGCAATAGAGGCAGGCTATCAGGTGGCAGAGATTGGAGCATGTGTTTTGCTAGATCTAGCTTGATTAGTGTGTAGCAATTGGAGATTGTACTGAGAGCTTGTGAGGAGCTTTGTATAATGATTGTTACATGATCTCTATGAAATATAATATACATATAGTTGGGGGTTTTCAGCTTTAAGCTTTCCCATGAAATACTGTGTTCATATGTGTGATTGTTTATGGTTTTAATGTGCGCATGCAATTGATTTTATTTCCGCATGTAATGATCAATGGTAGAAGAGATTCTGTATTGTGCATGAAGCTAAAATAGTGTGTGATAAGGAGAATATCGGTGAATAATATATCAGTTATTCAAATTTCTACATGGTATTGGAGCGATATTGATCATTGGAGCAATTGAAAAACATTGAAGCGGTTGAGTTTTGTGCTGGTGGAATTCGAATTTGCAGCAGTGTTTTCTTGGTGTCGAAGTTGAGATGTCTTTCAACGGATTGCGATTGGAGTATGCCCTTGAGGGAAGCTCGAATTATATTTCATGGAAGGACAGGATGGAGGCGGTGCTGGATGATAATGGGTTGAAGGAGTTCATAGATGCAGAAATTCCAAAACCTACTTCTAGTGATGCTGTCGTACTTGACGCATGGAAAAAGAAGACAAAAAAGTGTCGAAGGATTCTGTTGGAAGGTGTGAAGGATCACATAGTGTCCAGCCTTCATGGTAAGGGTTCTCCATTCTTGATGTGGAAAGCTTTGACAGACTTATTCCAAAGCAAGAGCGACCAGAGGAAGTTGGCGCTCAAGGATAAACTCAGAAACATAAAAATGGAGAAAGGCGACAGTATGCCCAAGTACCTCATGAATTTCATCCAATGCAGGGATGAGCTGGGAAGTGTGGGGGTTACTGTTGATGACGAGGACTTGGTGAGCTTGGCTCTCCTTGGGCTTCCGAAGAGTTGGCACTCCTATCAGGACTCTGTCAATGGTCGGGAGAAATTGCCAGGATGGGAGCGACTTTGGTCAGATCTTGTGCAAGAGGAGATAAGGAGAAGTACCAGGGACGGATCTTCATCAAAGAACTCTGATGAAGAGAATTGTGCTTTGGTCACAAAGAAAGGAAGGGGAAGAGCAAAAAGAATTCTTCTCAACTGTGTGAAAGGTAAGAAGCGAACATAGGAGGGGGGACAGGCTGTGAAGTGCTTTTCACCGGCTACCAGCACGGACATTATGCCACAAATTGTCCGCAGAAGAAGAAAAATAAGCAGGCTGCTGGATCTGTAGTGGGAGAGGCCTTAGCCTCGCAGTTTGAGTTGGATTTTTTGTTGATCGCATGCTTGGTATCAAGTGTGATGGGTTCAATTTGGTTCTTGGACAGTGGTGTGTATTTTCACATGACAGGAGATCGAGATTTGTTTTCTGATCTGGATGAGAAAGATCTTGGAGTGCACATTGAGATGGGCGATGATGGTAGATACAGTGCGACCGGTATCGGTACCATTTCCTTTGAGAGGGAGTCTGGTAAACCCTTCGTATTGAAGGAAGTGATGCATGTTCTAGGATTGAAGAATAATCTGATCTCTGTGGCGATGTTAGAAGACAAGGGATATGATGTTGTCTTTAGCGAGGGAAAGGCTTTCCTGTGCAGTAAGGCAACTGGTGAGACCCAGAGGATAGGGGTTTTAGTTAAGAACCCTTATCAATTGTAGGTAGATGGCTGTGCAACAATGACAGGCAAGGCAGAAGGAGTGGTGAGACGGGATGATGGCGAGTTGTGGCACCGGAGATTGGGCCACCTTTACCATGGAGCTTTGAATATACTGCAGCAGATTTCTACTGGGCTTCCTAAATGCACTCTTGCGCAGTCATATCAGTGCAAGGGATGTACATTAGGAAAATTTGTGAAATCCACCTTTCACGAGAAGGATAGTCGTGCCACGACGATCCTTGAAAGAATTCACACAGACGTGTGTGGACCTTTCTCAGTAGCTTCGACAGCAAAGCACATGTACTATGTGATCTTTGTTGATGATTTTTCTCAGAAGTGCTGGATCTTCTTCATGCAGAAGAAGAGCGAGACATACTCAAAGTTCTGTGACCAAGGACTCGCTTGAGAAAGAATCGGGGAAGAAAGTGAAGGATTTTAGGAGTGACAATGGTGGTGAATTCATTTCTGGCAAATTCAAGGACTTTTGCAGCATAGAAGGAATTCGAAGAGAGCTCATAGCACCTCATAACCCACAGCAAAATGGGGTTGCTGAGCGAAAGAAAAGAATGATCGTGGGTGCTGCACGGGCGATGTTGCATGATCAGGGCCTTCCCATACACTTGTGGGATGAGGCATGAAATACTAAGTATATGTGCAGAACCATTTTCCTCACAAGATACTTGTCATGAGTACACCCGAGGAGGCATTTTCTGGTAAGAAGCCCCTGATATTTCCCATTTGAGGATTTTTGGTTCACCTGTTTACATTCATGTGACGAAGGATGCCAGGAATAAGCTAGAGCCGACTGTAGAGGTTGGGATATTTGTGGGGTACACTGATACACCCCACAACTATTGTGTGTATTTTCCAGACAGTCGCAAGATTGTTGTGCGATGGGATATCAAATTTCATGAGGAGAAAGGCATGAAGTGTTCGTTTGAGAGGGAGCCACACTTGCATGCAGATGAGGAGCTATTAGTTCCTAAAGATGAGTCTCTAGATGTGGATCAGCCACAAGAGGAGGCTCATGGAGTGGAAGAGACCACTCATGCAGCGCCAACCATCAGAGGGCTGCGAAGCGCTACAGAAGCTGAACGACCGGCTCAAGATGCAAAGAGAAGGTTGTAGAAGCACCTACATCACAAATACAGATAGAGACAAATAATTCTACCCAGACACCGGGACACATGGATCTTGCGTACAAGTGTATCGTGACGCAGCCATCCTCGAGGAATCAGGAGGATCCCTTGCATGGGTTGGGTAGATGCCATGGTGGAAGAGTATGATTCGATTGTCAGAAACAATGCATGGGAGATTGTCCCAAGGCGGGAAGGGAAATCAGTGGTAGGTTCGAGATGGATCTGCAAAGTGAAGCAAGCTGCTGATGGGAGTGTCGAGAAGTACAAGGCAAGATTTGTTGCCCGGGGCTTCTCACAGGTTGAGGGGATCGACTATGAAGAAACCTTTGCACCTGTCGCAAGGTATTCTTCCATACGGACCATCCTTTCTCTCTCAGCGCAGATGGGTTGGCACATTGATCAGATGGATATGAAGACTGCGTTCCTCAATGGAGTGATTGAGGAGGAGGTGTACATAGAGCAGCCCGAAGGTTTCGAGATCTTCAGCAGCGAGTCGCATGTGTGCAGGCTCAAGAGAGCGCTGTATGGGTTGAAACAAACACCTCGTGCTTGGTACACACTGATAGACAGTTATTTCACCGGACTTGGATTCTCCAAGAGTGAGGCAGATCTGAACCTATACCAGATTGTGGTGGAGGATAAGTTGCTGATCATTGTACTTTATGTAGATGATTTGATTTTGATAGGTGATGAACTATTGATACTCTCATGCAAGGATGATCTTGCAAAAGAGTTTGAGATGAAGGACTTGGGCCTCCTTCATTATTTCCTAGGATTGGAAATTTGGCAAATACAAAGGATGGACCTGCCATTTCTCAAGGCAGTATGCCCGTGAGATACCGGAGAAGTTCCACATGCCATGGCTGAAAACTATTGATAATTCTTCCCGTGGTTGAGGAAGGAGGATGCTACTTCA
The DNA here is from genome assembly GCA_034641835.2 of Pinus albicaulis. Taxonomy (NCBI): domain Eukaryota; kingdom Viridiplantae; phylum Streptophyta; class Pinopsida; order Pinales; family Pinaceae; genus Pinus; species Pinus albicaulis. The sequence goes on along the minus strand of CM076584.1, from coordinate 429,144,119 downwards.
CAGAGGTAGTGGATGCCACCGTTTATCGACAACAGTGGGTCGCTATGTATCCGGGGTCAATACACGAATTCGATATATGCTACATGATGTTAACCAGCCATGCATATATACTTCTATCAAGCTCTTTTGGAAGGCGGGCAAGCATGTATTGCGCTATATCAGAGGCACATCGGGATATGGTCTATGGTACAGACAGGAGGATGGAGTGAAGCTTTCTGGTTTCACTGATGCAGATTGGGCAGAGTCTGGAAGGTCTAGTTGTGGAGCAGCAGACATCTCTGAGGGATTGCAGATTGGCTTCTATCAGCTTTTCGAAGCAAGAGAAGGAAGAGATCCGTGTGTCACCAAGCCACAGAGACTCACAGGCAATGAGTTTGGTCGCATAAGTAGGCTATATGGGATGAGGAAGATCCTGGTCGGGTTGTTCGGTTCACACTTAGATCCTACTATGATTTATTGTGATAATCAGAGTTGAATTAAAATCTCTGTTAATCCAGTATTTCATGATATATCTAAACACATTTACATCTGGTATCATCATATCAGAGATTGTGTGCAACATAAGATCATGTTACTTTCATACATTCTCACGGAGGATTAGGATGATGATATCTTGACGAAGGTGCTCACCAGGAGCAAATTCGAATACCATAGAGGCATGATAGGGGTGGCAGATAATCCTTATCTTTTTGAGAGGGAGTAAGAGACGGTGTGTATGATAGGCTTTGTAGTGCTAGTGCCGCTCACTTAAGTGGGCTTGGAGTGTGCTATTTTTGGCACAAAGTCTATTCTTAGGCTATGTCTATTTTTAGACATGTCGATCATATTCTATGAGTTGCAGGATGTTATTTGTCGATGGTTGGTCAAGTTGAAAAAATAGATGGACTTCTATTTTTAGACATATTGGGCGAAATCTACTTTTATATTTCTAATCTAAAAATAGATATGTCAAATATTATTAGCTCTTAATAATATTTGGACCATAAACATTATCTTATTCTCTTGGAGCACTTCAAACAGTAATGTAATAATGTGGGCACAGAGCTGACAAGGAATACGCCTATTCTTAAGGGTTATGGAGCTTTTAATAAGATGGATACTTCATTAGAACTCATGTGAGAGAGTTTGGTGAGGCTGATTGAGGAAGTTAATGGAGTTGGTGTTCATTTAACTAAGCTTTAAACATAGTTGAGCTAGTTGTATCTAGTCTAACTGATTGATACACTAGTGAGAGTGGTGTGAATTAATTATTAATTAATTCACTAATTATAAACTCATTAATCAACTAAAGAATACATCAGCTTAATCCCTGGCAGCATGGACAGCTTCGTGTGGAGACTAAAGAAGAGATAGGTGAAAGAGCAAGCAGGTGACTATTAGTTGTGACTATAATTGCTGCATGATTTGCAACAAATCAGTTGATTGGAGATGCCAATGAGGATTGCGTAGTACAAGCCAGGTGGTTCGAAGTTATTTATGAGCCATTATTCAGCATTGATTACGCAATAGAGGCAGGCTATCAGGTGGCAGAGATTGGAGCATGTGTTTTGCTAGATCTAGCTTGATTAGTGTGTAGAAATTGGAGATTGTACTAAGAGCTTGTGAGGAGCTTTGTATGATGATTGTTACATGATCTCTATGACATATAATATACAGATAGTTGGGGGTTTTCAGCTTTAAGCTTTCCCATAAAATACTGTGTTCATATGTGTGATTGTTTATGGTTTTAATGTGCACATGCAATTGTTTTTATTTCCGCAATTAATGATCAATGGTAGAAGAGATTCTGCATTGTGCATGAAGTTAAAATAGTGTGTGATCAGGATAATATCAGTGTATAACATATCAGTTATCAAATTTCTACAATCATAGTAGTGCTATTTACCTCTTGTTTACTGCTCTTGCCAAGTAATTGAAATCAATCCTCTGTTTTCGTTTTGAAAAATGTGAGCTTATTGCTTCAAATAAACACAAGATTTGATAGAGAGGTTTAAGAAAACATAAAAAAAAAATCATGTTTCTATTATCCTACTCTCCATTTGATTCTCTTTTTTCTTTAAAACAATCCTCTGCCTCTGTTTTGTAAAAAATATTTTGACTCTGTAAAAAAAATGATTTTTTTTTATACAACAGTGTCTTGTTACCCTTCGATTTCATACAAAATTATTTTCCAAAGGAATAGCATGATGTATATAATATAAAATCATTGTTTATGCAATAGAATAGCTCAATCATTTCATCAAAAATCTCATAATGATTTCACTGTTTTTATTCAAAAATTCACCAGACTTTGCCCTCTGCTATGCATAAATATACAAACATGTTTGATTGTGTCTTCTAAACCAATATTTCTCCACAAATCCTGATTCAAATTCTTCTACTGACTGTGCAAATAAAATTAATCTATTACACAACTCAATTAAAACAAATTCACTGTGCAATTCAAACCAGAATTATCCATTCTCTGTTTTCCTTTTGAAATAGAAGACTGTGTATGAGGACGTGTTCAAGCTCACCTGTCTTTGCAATAATCCTCGTGATTTTATGCTATGATCCTCTTGATCTTCATTCTAGTTTAACTGAGGTCTCTGTGTTTCAATCAGCGCCAATCTCATCAAAATACTCACTCAATATTTTACCATTTACTCACTTAATCAACAAAAGATTTAGTTGTTGATTGATGGCAAAGTATTTATGAGTGGTGTCAAAGACAAAATGTAATGCAATGACAAGTTTTAAAAATCGAAATAGAGAACTCCTTTTATAACTCTCAGTTTGTTTTAACAACCCCGAGACTTATTCATGAAAATCATAGTTATTTTAAACAACCAAATTTGAGTTTTTTTTCTTACCTTATCCTTCACGGGATTTTGCCTCCTGATAGCATGGCTACTTGAAAAATTTTCCGAATTTGTTGGCTTGAAACTTTAGTCAATTCCCTTATCGCTCCGTTCCTCTTTACTACTATATTTCCTACCTTCTTTACTGTGTTATATTTCTTCCATTTTCCTTACAGATTCTTCATTGTCTTCTCTCAGCTTCTGCATTTATTTATTCTCACAGAGTTGCAAAAATGGATGCGTGTTTTGATTGCATGCCCTCCTTCTCTCATTGAGCCTTCGAAAGGCGATGATGGTGAAAAACACATCGTATATGAGTTTTTTCAGGTCTTAGTAAGGGCGTAAATGTTCTCAACAATTTTACACAGTGTTGTGATATGGAATTTGAAATTGCTTTGACATTTCATCAACCACTGCTTGACCGGTGCATGCGTGGCTTTCCCTTGACTGTCATGCTGACTTTGTTGTACATTCCATCTTTTGCTTCACTTATTACACAACTCCTTTCATGTTTTTCTTTCATGCTTTGTGTTGATGACCATGTCTGCTTCCATCCTCCATTGAAACACATCATCTCCCATTATGTATGCACCATCATATTGCTTGTATTCACATCACCGTATGCCATCATTTCTTCGTTCCTCCATTATTGCATGTATCACGGTCTTATCATAGTTTCATTCATAGCATACATCATTGTCATGTATTGTTTGTCATAGCATCATACTTTAGGTTAGTTTTCATTCCACTGTTTGTATTATGATTGTGCGCTTGCTCCATTGCCTTAGCTTATAACCTTTTATGATTGCACTCTTTGTTTTGTTTTGTTGTTTGAAATAGTTGTGCTATCATATGATTTTGAACTTTATGTTTTCTCTTTTATTTAATTTTTAAAATTGACCAATGAAATGGTCATATTTTAAAATTAAATATTTATAATGATACTAACCTCTTGTTTGTTTATTGTAGGTTCACCAAGGGTTTAATGTTATCCTTTTGTTTATGATTCTTTTATTTAGAAAAATAGGGTAGGGTATGGTATTGACAGATTATGGAATGCTTTATTGAGTAATTAGGATAATGGCATGGATATGGATATGGGTAGAATAGGGCTAAAATTCATAGATGATAGAATGTAAATGATGAAAGTGTAGGTGATAAAAATGTAGATGAAATGTAGGTGATAAAAATGCATAACCAATACTAAATTAGCTTCACAATTCTAGAATATTTTCGAAAAAAATTGAAATTTTAAGAGTGATTTTTACTTACTGTACTTGTATTCCCTCAAACCATTTGATGTTCATGATGGTCGACATTGTGTTTGTTGTTATGACGGCTCTTGTAGACTATGTAGAGACTTTATTTCTGCTTTGCATCTGATTTGATTTGGAATGATGTTGTTCAAGTCCCTTCTACAGGTCAAACTTTGACATTTCAGGTCCCTTCTGATATGATTTTCATTTGATGTCGCTCAGGTCCCTTCTAACATTTTGTATTTTCAGGTCCTTTCTGGCGTAATTTGCAATAATGTTTGAAAATTTCTTCTGTCGTAATGATACATGTCCCTTTCTGAATAATTTTTTGGATAATAATTCAGGTCCCTTATGTATATGTTGAATGATGTACCAAGTTCCTTTGTAATTGTAGTTCATATTCCGTCTTTAATTCAGCTGCTGAAACTATTTTCATAGTCTTTTATTACACACCTTCCCCCAAGCTGATGGTTTGACTTGTCCTCAAGTCTGCGATGTCTTGGAGGATATATCTGCAAAATTCTTAAGTAAAGTAAAATAAAAACAAAAAGAGAATTCACATTGGCCAAACAAGTTGGTTTTCCGACATGAATTCGAGTTTGTATTGTGCCTGTTTCCTGGATTTTCACAACCAAACTCTTTTATTATTATATATATATATTTATTATTTATTATTTTTTATCATTCTTCTTCCTCTGGAATTATGGAAGGCATATTTCTATGCTGTCCCATTAGTTCCAGATCTGAATCCATCAAATTTTTTCTCAGAAAATCCTCTTTATTTATAGGCTTATTTTAAATTTTAAGCCTATGTCCATTAATGACAAATGAAAAAGATGTTTCGTCAATTGTTTTTATCTCGACAGCTCCATTGTCAAAGATTTCTTCAATTTCATATGGCTCAAGCCAATGAGTCACAAATTTTTCTTTGAAATATTTGAACTTGGAGTCGAACAAGAGTGCCCAATCTCCTTTCTGAAACACTTTATTCTTTATTAATCAATCATGTCATTTGATCCTTTGTTCTTGGACAAGAGATGTGTGTTCTACTGCCTGCTGTCGTATCTCATCCAGTTGATTTAATTCCATAATTCTTTGTTGTTGTACCTCAAACAATTCCATCCTCAATTCTGCTACTAGCTTCAATGTATGTATTTGAAATTCTATGGGTAATAGAACTTCTTTTCCATACACTAATTGATATGTACTGAACCGAGTTGTGTTTTCCAAGTTATTCTATATGCCCATAGTGCATCTCTCAATTTATCTGACCCATCCTTTCTTTTCATTTGTACAATATTTTTCATGATGTTCTCTAGGACTTTGTTTGTTGATTCCATTTGTCCGTTTTCTTGAGGATAATACAGAGTTGATTTTCTGTGTTTGATATTGTATTTCTCCATAAGATCTCGAATAAGCTTTGATGTGAATTATGTGCCTTGGTTAGTTACTATCTGTCTCAGAACTCCATACCTTACAAATGTCTCTTCAAACAGAAAAGACATAACAATATCTTCTGTTGCCCGTGCTACTGCCTTTTCCTCGACCCACTTAGTTACATAATCTGTACATACCAAGATGTACTTATTTCCATTGGATGGAGGGTTGATTGGTCCCATGAAATCTAAAGCCCACTGTTCAAATGGTTCAATCAACACTTGTGGCTTTAATGGAATTTCATCTGATGCCACTGGTCTACCAATTCTTTGGCAGCTGTCACATCTCTTCACATAGGCCTTGGTGTCTTTGAAGATGGATGGCCAGTAGTAGCCAAATTTCAGCACTTTGTATGTTGTCCTCTTATCTGCAAAATGACCACCACATGGTTCATCATGAAATTCTTTCAAAATTTCAATAATCTCATATTCTCTAACACATTTTCTAATCATTAGATCAACACCAGTATAAAATAGATCTCCATTGACCCAGCTATATCTAGCACTTTCTCTAATTATTCTTCTTTTCTGTTTGTTTGTGTAATGAGATGGTAGGATTCCAGATGATAAATAGTTAGCTATATCTGTAAACCATGGAGTTTTGACATTTATAGCAAATAGATGTTCATCTGGAAAATTATTTGATACTGGATTTGGATCACTAGGTGAATGTAGTCTTGATAGAAAGTCTGCAACTTGATTATCTTTGCCTGGTCGATCTTGTACAGTAATGTTAAATTCTTGCATTAATAACAACCATCTAGTTATTCTATCATTTGTGATTGATTTTTTCATTAAATATTTTATGGCCGAATGATCCGTGTGAATATAAACTTGATAACCTGTTATATAATGTTGAAATTTATTAACTGCATGTACTACAACTAACATTTCTTTCTCTGTAACAGTGTAGTTTAATTATGCCAGTGTTAAGTTTTTGCTTATGAAATATATGGCATAATTGAACTGATTCTCTTTTTGTCCAAATGATGCTCCAATAGCAGTGTCAAATGCATCAGTTGAAATTTGAAATGGCAAAGACCAATTAGGTCCTCGAAGAATGGGTGCAATTGATCATTTTTCTTTTAATTTTTCAAATGCATTTTGACAATTATTTTTCCATTGGAATTCCACATCTTTTGCAAGTAACTTGAATAATGGAAAATATATTTTACTGAAATTTTCAATAAATCTTCTATAGTAGCCTGCATAACCCAATAAACTTCTAACTTATTTTTGTGTTGTGGGTGGTATTAAATTCACAATGACTTGAATTTTTGCTGGGTCCACCTTAATTCCCGAAGAGGAAATATGGTGTCCCAATACTATCCCCTCAGTTAACATCATAAAACATTTTTCATTACTGAGTGATAGATTTGTCTCTATGCATATTTTTAACACTTTTTCAAGATTTTGTAAACAATCATCATATGTTGTACCATACACAGTGAAATCATCAATGTAAACTTCTACACACTCATGGACCAAACAGAAAATATTGCAAGAACTGCTCTCTGAAAGGTAGCAGGTGCATTACATAAACCAAAATGTAATACATTGTATGCATATGTTCCCCATGGGCATGTGAATGTTGTCTCATCTTTATCTTCCAATGCTATCTTTATCTGATTGTACCCACTAAATCCATCAAGAAATGGAAAGAACCTCTTTCCATCTAATGAATCTAACACTTGATCAATAAATAGTAAAGGAAAATGATATTTTAATGTAGCTTTATTGAGTTCTCTGTAATCCACACAAATTCTCCATTTCCCATTTTTATTAGGTACTACAACTAAGGGTGAAACCCATTGACTATCTGAAATAAGATAGATGAATCTGACTTGTAATAGGTTCTGTAATTCTTCTTTCACTATTTCCTTCATCATGGGGTTCATCCGTCTTTGTGGTTGCCTTACAGGTTTAATGTGATGATCAATGTAAATGTGATGGATACATGTTTTTGGATGAATTCCCTGCATGTCTGTGTAATCCCAGGAAAATTTTTTTGAATATTTTTGCAATAATGTTATTAGCTTTTCCTCCTCTGATGATTGTAAATTATTACCAATATTAAAATGTATCTCAAGACTGATTTCAATGATTTTGTTGTTTGAATTGGTAATTGAATTCATAGGAAAAATTCTTTCGAATGTATTTTTCAATGACTGTATAGTGAAATTTTCTTGAAAACATTCATTTAAAATATACCTAGCAGCTTCATATTGAGTTAATATAAGTTGCTCTGAAATATTTGGTTCTGAGATGAATAGATCTAATAAGTCCTCATTTTCTTCCTCCTCTCTAAAATTATAAACTTTATTAAGACTGAGAACAGATTGAAGCTCTTGCGGTTCTTCTCCATCAAGCCATGATAATAAAGAGGGAGATTGAGTAGGAGGATGTAATGTAACATGTTTTATTTTATCTCCATGTGCAATAATCATACTTCTGGATTTGCATCCAATGTAAGCATCTGTAGTGGCTAACCATGGTCTTCCTAAAATTAAGGGATTCCCTCCTAAATTTGTTTTTGGCTGAAAAATCAAGAAGTCTATAGGATACTCCCATGAATCCAGTGAGACAATGATACCTTCCAATATACCTTCTTGGACAACTTTAGATTTGTTTACAAGTTCTAAAACTGTAGTAGTGGGTCTAATGTTGTTCAAATTCAAATGTTTCATAGTCTCTATAGTCATAACATTGATAGCCGCTCCCAAGTTTATTAAAGTATTTGGCACTGAAAATTTGTTAATCGAAATGGAAACCATAAGAATTCCTAGATCAACATACTTTTCAATGGCCGTGTTTGTAAACATGAGACTTGATAAACTTCCAATCACCTAGATTGTAGGTGGATCCTTCTTTCTTCTGCTAAATTTCTTAATGCATAATTCCTTTATTTTTTTTTCATATATCGAAATATCTTTAATTGCCTGCAACAAAGGAATTTTGACATATGTGTTCTTCAATTCATTCAGAATATTAAATCCAGGTAGAGATATTGGAATATTCTATTGTATCAATCTCTCTGGATATGGTGGAGTCCGTGTCATAATAGATTTACCTATCTGAATTTGATTTTCTGGTTGAGATTGTTGACTTTGTTCTCCTTGTTCAATTTGTTCTTCAATTATCGAAGGAGAATATTTCTGTAACACCTTCCCAGACCTTAGGTGGAAATCTTGTATGGAAAGAATTGAATAAGTAGGATAATAAGTTGCCTCTTCCACATGATATGTTGGTCTATCCACCTTGTTACTTGGATTAGCTACTAGCTGAGCTGTCAATTGTGTTGGTCTAGGAGGTGATTGGTTAGTGGGAAGCTGAAGTTGCTTCGGTTGAGTTAGAGTTGGTTAGTTTTGAGGTGGATATGGCATTGGTTGATGTTGTTGGAATTGTTGATATTGAGGAAATGGTTGTGGAGGGTATGGTTGTTGATATTGATACTGCTGAGGATACATATGCTGTGGTGGTTGGTTTCCATACCCATATCCCCTCCAACCTTGTGCAGCTTGGTTTTGATATTGTTGTGGTGGCCAAGCTTGCTAGGGCATTGGTGTATTCCATGTATTTTGAGGATATTGGAAATTTTGGGGGTTTTGTTGAGGGAATTGTTGAGGCATCCTTGGTTGCCAAGGTCTCCTTGGTGCCTTATAATAGAGAAAATCTACTCCTTGCACTTATTCTCCTTGCAATTATTTTAATTTGGGACATTTTTCTGTTGCATGTTTTTCTGTGCTATGTCCACACACTTGTATACCTTGCAAAGGAAATTCCTTGAGTGGATGTTTTTGCCTACACTTTGGACATAAAATTGCTAAGATTTCATCTTGCCCTTATTTCTTTTTCTTAGCTTTCAAGACATCTACTTGTGCTCCCAAAGTGCTTAAGAGATCTATTTTGAAATTTTCTAACAGGCTTCCTATCTCCGCTCTTGTTACTGCACTTGCTGTAGATATGGAAAATTTTGATGAAATATCTCTCTTTCCACTCTTTGCTTTTCCCCTAGAGTATTTCTGACAAAGTTCAACTATTTATTCAAACGGTAAATTGGAGATATCTCCTTTTCCCATTACATTAAGAATGTATAAATACTCATCTCTGATACCTTTAAGAAAAATGGTGCGGATGGTATCAGGACTAAGAGAATGATGTTTGGATTTTTGTAAATTGTAAAGAAATATTTCCAAATATTCTTCCAAAATTTCGTCTTCTTGTTGTGTTATTATGAAAATGTCTTCTTTTGAGTCTCTAGCCCTGTAATAAGCTTGATACTTTTTAAGAAAAAATTTCTTCATGTCATCCCAAGAAGCAATTGTATGTTCTCCTAATCCCATGAACCATTTCAAGGCTTCTGCTTTCAGAGTAGTAGGAAAAAGTCAAAGCTTGTGTGTGTCATCAGTATATCCATAATTTCTACACAAGATATCAATTTACTCAAACATGAATGCATCAGGATATTCTATTGACATTCCATATAAGTTAGGCAATACAAAAGGTGGAATGTTTTTCATTTTTATTTATTCTCCTAATATTGCTCTCGCATCTAAGATAGGAAAGCCAAAAGTGGTTTCCCGATCATTATTAATTTCTTGCTCATTTTCTTGTGTTCTTTTATTTTTATTTTCTCTTCTTGCGTCTTCCTCTATCTTTCTAAGTGCTTCAGCTCTTCTGTCTTCCTCTGCCTTTCTTTCTGCCTCAATTCTTCTTTCTTCCTCTCGTTGTCTTCGCCATTCCCTTTGCTGTCTTTCATATTATAGTCTTTGTTCAAGAGTCATGTTTAGTCTAGTTGATCCTTATCCTTCTTCAACAATTTCTTGTTCAGAGATATGTAGTGTTTCAATATGTGGTTGATTTTGTATTTATTCGACTACTTTGATTTCCTCAAGGATGGGTTGCTCTAGTTGTTCAAAAGTTGGTTTTCTTGTGTCTTTTTTGTTTCCATACGGAAGGAGGTTCTTTAGGTGATTGATTTTTCTTTACCTCTAGGGCTAACAAGATTTTTCTTTCAACTAAAGTTAATCTTTGTCCTGATATCTGTTTTTCCTCTAACTCTTCTATAGTAGGTTTTCCAGCAACTGGTGTTGTTATTCCTGTGGATGAATGAGATGTTGGGGGGTTTTGTTTCACAAATATACCCTTCTGATCTCTATTTCTAGGCATAAGAAAACATATCTTGAAAGAAAAACTACGTTTTTTGTTGTTTTTGGTGATTTTATTTATTTTTTAATATTTTTGTCTTCCTATTTGACCGTTTTGAAATATGCTTCCCCGGCAACGACACCAAAATGTTGGCTCAATTTACTGTTGTAAACTAATGCAAGTATTTATTATCAATCCAGGCTAATGGAACTTAGAATCATCCCTAAAGTATATGGGTTTTAGTAAAGATCAATTTAGAAGATGGTTTATTAATTATTAGGGAAATGCACATTACAAATATAAATCTAACTTAAATAATTTCTAATTTCAAATGTGCAATCAGAAGCAAAAGAATCTCCTAACTTAAGATATTTGTTTGTCCTTCTCTAACAAGATCACCTCATGAATTAGAAATAAAAAAATACTTAATTGAACAATAGATTAAGATACATGAAGCAATAATTTAAGAGGCTCTTCACAGAAGAGGTCCTAGTTGTCCTTCATCATATATTCATTTATCAGTAATGCTATTTTTAGAAACAAGAATTCAGAAAAGCATGTAAAAGCATGAAAATATGAGTTCTAACTGAAGATCTTGATTAGATAGAAATAATGTTTAACTTAAACATTTGTTTGTCCTCTCATATGAAAAATAAGAATGATCATTATATTCATAAATATTCAGAAATAATCAACATAAACAAGTTAAGCATAAGCAAGACTAATTCAGAAATTACAACTACAAATAAACTAAGAAGTGAACTTAGCTCGGTGTGGGGGCCCTCCACCCTTGCCTCGCACACTGAAGGTGAATTCAGCTACTTGAAACTTCAATCAACCAACCAGCATATAACATCAGCAAATTGATAGAACAGATCTTCAATTATGTCTCCAAGTCTCAGAAATAATAATGTTAAGTCATACAAGTTCTACAAAGTTTGAGGCTTAAATAGGTAAAGTATCTAACAAATTAATCTAAAATAGCTCTTATAGTCATAACTATCCTTATCTTATCAAATCGAGTTGAATTCATCCATCAGATCCATCAAAATCTAGAAAATCCCACAAAATAAGAGTTTTGACCTAGTTTCTAGGGATCCTCCACAAAGACATGTCCTGTTTGACCGACTTTGACCGAGCCTATTAAAGCTCAGTTTGACTATAACAATAGGTGTACACTTATTCTTAGTTCCCAAGCCTTCTAGAAATATATCCATCTCGAGCCCAAGTGTCTTGAAAATATGCAAACCATGAGGCCATTACGGGAATTTATGATGCTGTCCAAAAATGCACTTAAATTTCAATTTTTACAAAAACATCTAGTAATTGAAAAACATAATTTAAATACCTGTATATGCATATTTTGTTCAAAATAAGGTGGATATGATGGTGAATAGATGGATAGTATGGAAAAATAAGATGTATTTCATAAACAAAAAGAGATAAAAAACGAGGGCCAACAACAACTATGGCCTTTTACATGGCATTCAACAATTTACATGCCAAATTTTTGATGCCAAAATATGATGGCAACTATGGCCCTTTTGCATGGAAATTAAAAGAAATTTAATGTGCCAAACATGTGCACAAAGGGAAAAGTACAGTTTTCAAACTCCCCTTTTACATAATGTGTATCATAAAAGTGCCCCCCCTTCAATTCCTAGGCATAGGGAAAATAAGGGGCATATAAAAAAAATTCAAGGAAAATTTAACATGTTTTAATTTCCTGGTATATTGGTGGCGCCGTCAAATAGAAAGGAGAGAGTCCCGTGTTCAATTCTGTAGCATAGTTCAGAAAAATGAACAAATGGAAATCTTTCTAGACACTGCTTAATCATCTTTCCACCAGGAAAATAATGAATCAAAGCACCGATTTCATTTTCCTCCATTTCATAGAGATGGTCTAACCAAGCAATAGCGCACCACCCAATAGCTTTACAATATTCTAAGAAAGGAGCAGTCATTGTACACGACCCTTGGCGTAGACAGATTTCAAATAGCGCACGCATGATTCAACCAAGGCTTTGACTTATATATACTGTGTGTAAAGACTCCTCAAGCATCCTCTCGTAGTACTCTGCCTCCCGTAACGAGGTTATAATAAGAGTATCTCCTTCCAAACAACCGAGCTTCCATTCTACATCTTCTAGTTGCATTTTCCATTTGTGAATTTCCATTTGTAGTTCCTATACACTTGAAATGCTGCCAGGGCTCGCTAGATGGTCGGCAAGTTCACTTTCGCACTTAAATTTTTTGAGCGCTTTATTGAGAAATTATTGGTTCCGAAGTCTGCCTCTCCCATGCTCCGGTAGACTGACGAACAATTGAATTGCAGAAGCCAAGTAAACTGCAAAAACAAAATCTCTTGGGTCTGCTTAACTTCTCCACAACTGGACCAACTGAATAAAAATTGACCAAGATATGCACGATGTCTACATGAAGACATGAAGAAGTTACAAGTCTCCATATCTGGATTTCTTTGATCAGGCTGTTAACAATGATCATCACTACCATTTCGACTACTTCGTTTACACCGGCGCTGTGCTCGCCAAGCTGGACGCCGACTGGGGGCGCAGGTTTAGGCCTCAGATTAATTCCATTTAGATCTGCTTCTCCTGTTGTCACATCCCGTCAGATCCTCCACTCGCATTAATATTAAACAAAGGTGGTTGGATTCGGTTTGGGTCGGGCCGCATGGAGCGGACCGATCCACTCGCATTTGACTATTTTGTTGCGTTTTGACAGAGAAACTCCCCAATAAGCTCTGGTATATAGTGTCAAAATCTTCACAAATATAAATTAGAGCCCCAAAAATAACTCCAGTATCATATCCAAACAGGAATCCTCTTATTCCAGCAGCCAGAGTCAATATGAAGATATTATTGTGCTTCATGAACACGCAGTCATAGACTGAAGAAACTCTCAATTTCAACACATTTGTAATAGATGGGGAAATACAGTAGAACAAAATGGTAATGAAATAGTTGTATGAGGATTATTAAATCATAATATCTCCGTCTCCATCTTGATTTTCTCTGACTCCTCTGTAATTGGATCAATTGTTCACAAGATGGCGGTGATATCCGTACCTTCTGATTGAATGGTGAGGCCTATGATTTAGCCTTCACAATCAGCCTCAATCATCAAGCTAAATCGCACTCCATAGAGCATTCTAACCAATGTGATAGGAGACATTTACATCTGCCCCATGTTTGATCAAATACTGAGCAACTATCATGCGGTTATATAAGGTATCCCACTGCAGAGCATAATAGCCTCCCGCATCGGGGAGATCCGTACATGAATTTGTTCGTCGAAAGCATCTGGATTGGAAAGTGGGGCCTCATCCTCCATTGGAGAACCTACAAAAATGAATTCTCAACGACAGACATTTCCGATGAGGCTTGTGCCTCCTTCATAATGAGATCCTTGTAACACTTTGAGCACAGGTTTCTTGTTGCCGAAATCCCAAAAAAAAAAATTGCAGTTATTGGCACAAAGAGTGTGCCCTTCTGGAGCTTGGTAGCCAGTGCCATCAACTCTAATGTTCCATTTTTTTTGTTCCATCCTTTAATCCCGTTTTTCAAGTGACAAAAGTGTCAAGAACGATTGGGCGATTACAACGGTGAAAAACAGGCTAACGCAGTCCATGATGCTTTGCCTAGCGGAGCGAGTTTCCATGGGGAATATTTCATTGCACACCAGCCATGAAAGTGGACCCCAGGACCAGCCATAGGTAGCTATAAAAATATAGATCAAGAGCACGATTTCAATGCCATAACTAAACGTAATATTCTCCCCTTTACCGAATTGCAGTGCGAGAAAAATGTAATATGACATAGCAGATAATCATCTGCATTCCACCCTCCATGAAGATGAATCTCCATCACGACTCCCTTTTCTCTCCAATCGAAGTCCTCCGGCAGATCGTTTGTGGTCAAAATAGGGGCATCGGGGGCGTCTTGAAGCCACGATGCCATTATTTGTTTATTTTGTATCGGAATTTTTTTTAGCGTTTTTGATCAACATAGGAATACATGCCCCCATAAAACTCGAAATTTTTCAAATAAGCATAAATAAACATTGCAGAAACATCATGGACTGATTACCAAACCAACACCAAGCACTTTCTTCTCGTAATCGTGCTTTTCGAATGGTGGATGTAGCCTCCTTCTTCACAAGCTCTTTCACCATATGTCTGCTTGACTTGTGGTGAATTTCGGGGTGCAACTTCCAACACTTCTTCTCCCAATGACCACTGATTTTGTAGAAACTGTAGAAATTATGTTGTTTCCCATTCAATTGTGTCTTCATGATATGAGGATTCAAAAGGTTCTCATTCTTCTTGGTCTCACTTCTCGTGGACACATCTATCTTATTAACCCACACTTTCTTTGTGTCATGATTAACTACATCACAGTTAGAATATCTATGGAAGCAATCATTTCTCTTATATGCAAAAGAAGAATTTGAATGACTTTTTTACCTTCCTAACTTGTCCTTGAACTGATGAGGACTAGGTGGCTTAAATCCCTTCTTGGGATCGGGTGATGAAGAGGCGACTTTCACTTCAGCTACCTTTGGGCATTCTCCTTTCTCTTCCTGTCCATAACCCAAGCCTGCAAATGGTTGTCTTGGTACAACCTCCAATGGCTGGTTGACTCCTTATCCATTTATGCCAAGTCCACCTCCTCTATACCCCATCTTCGTGAGGATATTCATGCCAACATTAGTTTTATATTGAGAGAGAACATAACATGAAGTAATATTATATACCTCGGTTTGAGATGCAACCTCCGTCTTCTCAACCTTCTGCAACTTAGAAAATAACTCTTCTTTGGCTCATAACATATCTTGAAGCTCCTGCTTATCCTTTTCAGCTACCTGCAACAATCTTCACAATTTTGCATTGTCTGCTTGAATGATGTCATTTATCTCTTGCAAGTATTGCATTCTTTTAGCGTGCTTTGCTCGTCTGCCCATCCTGCAAAGCAGTCACCTGCTCTGATACCAACCTTGATCCGATCACGGGTTGAGAACTACTCTAACCAACCTTTATGGTGTGAGGATATTTTAATTGACTATGGCTTATACATGTTTAATTGAGCACATTAGTTCATCTTATTATAATGCATAAAAACACATAAACATAAGTAAGTGAACTTAAAATAGCAAGAAGCACATGCAAGTAAATAAGAGAGAGACAACTGATGTTTGTAATATATTTCACCCATCCATCTCTCTGGGACTACATCTTCAGATCTGCTTCAATTGGAATGCAGATCTTCTATATTCCTTCTTCAAAGTAAGCTCTCAAAGCTCTCTTACATTCAAGCACTATGGCCGAGCATTAGCTAAGCACTATGGCTCTCAATAGATAAGAATTCTCTCCTTTTCCCCCCTTCTCATGGCTCACATAAGGAATATATATAGTTTTCCCTCACCCACTCTCCAACAAAGAGAATTAAATACAAGACCCACAATTGTAGGACCTAATTACAAGGAACGAAAAACAAGATCCATGAAATTAGGATCTCCAACTATCTTAGGCTCATAATTTGGAGAAGTCTCAAAAATACCTAAAGACTCTTCAACCATGCCCTTGATTCTCTCAACCCATAAATGAGAAAAATAGAGAATTGGTGTGAGGTGGTTTCTCACATAAAAACCAATTTCCCTAATTACATTAAATGAATAATATGTGAGACAAATTTCCTCTCACAAATATTAATCATTTATATCAAAAGTGAATAATAATGCATGAGTTTAATAAAGGTTCATAAAATGCATAGTTAAATGCATGAGCATAATTTAACCCATTTAAGCACTATGTCACCAACTTCAAATCGACATGGACACAACTCTTTCACGTGCGAAGATCCTTTTGGATCATTAAAGGGGGCTAATCTAGGGTCCATAGGAACCAGGGTGATGACCATGGGTAAGGGGTAGAGCTCATGTTTGGATTTTTCCCACGTATTAAATTTGTATGTCTCGACCATATTTTGTATTTTCTAGTACATTTGATGTTGATAGTGGCCAAATTATGCTTTTTATTTTATTTTCAGTTGCATCAACCTTCGGGGCATCGTTCCAGGCCTGACCCAAGTTGTGGAAAAGGGGAGGGGGAGGCTAACCCTATGCAGACCCAGTGGACACATGTGAACCCAGATGGGAAAATAGATTAATGGGTCTAAAATGAGTGGGAGGGGTGTGATGTAGGTGGTATCAGGAAGTGGGACCACACAACCAAAATTTCGATTTCCCATGTAGTGCCAATCCAAAATTCAAATGGTCACTAAAGGAGATCCCACAAGACTAGGATATAGTTGTAAACGATGAAATCGGGAAATAGAGACAAAAATAAAATCTTAACCCACTCTTTCCATTGAATCCCCCCACCAATCCATGCCCAAAAGTTCCCATGACAAGTAAGGAAAACTACTCAAATATACCAATGAAAAGCCATATATTTGGGGTCGGAAGGTCCACCTTCAAACATACATTCGTGAAAAGTGGTCGAGGGACCACATGGTTGGCTCAGATGGCGGAGAAAATGGCACATTGAGCTATCTAGTGGCTACAAGGGGATGTTGGTTGCTGACTGAGGACCATCAAGGAGAAAATGTTTCTCCTAAATACACTACCCACAGGTGGTGGGTAACAAAGACTCAGGAGGATATCAATATTGAGGTGTAGGTTGAGCTTCAAGCATTGAAGCTTCCATTGTAATAGATCATTGTTCTCATCTGATATAATATAAATAGAGGAGGGGTTTTCCCAATTCGATTCCCCAAGAAAAGTACTGTGTTCCTTGTGTTTTGATGGTTACATGCTATTGCATGTGTTTCTATCGTTTATTTTCCCTTCTACATAATTTAGTAGAAGAAATTTATGTCTATTGATTTCAGTTTTATTTCATTAGCAACTAAATTTTTTGAGTTATTTCTATAAGTTTTGTTGTTGTATAGATTATGTTGGTCTTTGTGTGAACTCTGCTACATGCTTGGGCTTATCCCTGGGATTGACTGCTATAAGTGGTATCATAATATCTATGGCTTAATAAGGGGCTTTAGAGTTAAAATGGGGCTTGTCTAGGGCTTAACATGCCCCTCCCCTTCAAACAAGTGTTGCCCTCAACGCTAGACTAATTGTGGTTATTTCCGTATGAAAAAAATATCTTCACGTGTCGCCTCTTCCAATGGTATATTTTTCAATTGGATGAGGTAATCATTAATTGTATAAATTTTCAGCTACCTAATCCTTTTTTCAAGATTTTTTTATGGTTATAGTATGGTTTTCCCTTCATTAATCTCTAATAAAATATTTTTTATTGGGATCTTGTCATTGATTAAGTTCTTTAAGAAAGAAACATGGAATAATGGATGTAGATAGAAGATGGAGGAAACTCCATTTTGTAAGCCATACTTCCAATCCTCTGCAACATCTTATATGGGCCATAATACCTTAGTGTTAATTTATTTGGACATACACCAAGAACCATCCTTTTTTGAAACCATCATCATTGGTGAAGAGAAAGTACTTTGGTTAAACTGAATGTTGCTAGCCTCTAACATTTCTCAAATCAAATGCTCAATCTCACTCTTCTATGCATATGGATACTTGTAAGGCCTAATTTTAGGTGATATAATTCGAGGTTCCAAATGAATAGCATGGTTGTGATCTCGAGAAGGTAGAAGAACTTTAGGCATCTCTCTAAATACCTCTTAATGATTGTTGATAACTATTTGTAGATCCACTGGAACATAAGTGTTGGAGGTCAAATGTGACCATCTAAAATGACATGTAGATTAAATGAAATGAAATTCAAGTGAAAAGTGAATTTAACATGGAGGGAAAATTAGTTATTAGATATTTTTAGTAAAATATTAAAATATTCCCTCCCCAACACTAGATAAATATAGAGTTAGGGGTTTTGTAGTGGGGTTAAATTGGAGTTTGTGTGTCTCTTCGTAGTGCGTTGAGTATGGTTT
Organism: Pinus albicaulis; assembly: GCA_034641835.2. Lineage (NCBI taxonomy): Eukaryota > Viridiplantae > Streptophyta > Pinopsida > Pinales > Pinaceae > Pinus > Pinus albicaulis. Next base: position 429,125,445 of record CM076584.1, on the reverse strand, counting down.
TGGGGAAATGAGAAGAGTGTGGAAGGCAGCGCAACCTCCTTGCCACCATGGTAGGGAAGCCTGCATATTATGTGAATTTTGGTTGTGATAATGAAGAATCTAGATTTTGCAATCCACTATCTAGTATTTGCAACAATATGTTTTATGTGCAACAATGTGTGTGATGTAATTATGTGTAATGGTTTGTGTAATGAAAGTTGTTGGTCAGTTTTTTGTTTGTGTATCTTTTTATGGTGTATATTTCTGCAAGTTGTCATTCTGTTGTTAATTGTTTTCTTTTGTTCGTCCTCCTAGCTAGATGTTCATATAGTTGTCTAGAATTTGCAACAACTTATTTTATTTTTAACAATGTTCAATGTAAGTGGTTTTCTAGTTTGATACATTGTTTTCCCATATTTCTCCGTGCTAACTTTTTTGATAGTTTTTTTTCTTCTTTTGTCGACCCTCCTAGCCAAGAGGGTCACCAACAATTTTCACTAGTCAGGAAAATCTTGGTTTCTCTCTTTATTGGGGTGGTAGCAATGGTGTAGAGAAGCATATGTGGTTGAACTTGTGGTCGGATGGAGGTTGTGCACCTAGATAGCCTGTAACTTTGGGAAGAATACAAAATATTTAACTTCTCGATGAGAAATTTTATAGGTTCTAGATATAGAGGCCATTAATATCGTTGGCATAAACATAAATCCATCCCATTGTGTTCTTAAAGGGTTCGTCAAAAACTTACACCAGCTGACACTAAGAAATTGAAAAGTTCGCAGAGCATGCTTTATACAACCATTTCTGCTTTATACAATGTGTTTTAATTCTCACCAGAATTTAGATGAAAGTGCCTCATTTTTTATGTTCTCTAAGTTCCTTTCAATACTATGCAACCAACTTTGCTGCCATAATTGTTCTATTTTTTAAATGGCTAACGAAGAAGGCCCCACTATCATAACTGATCTTCGAACCATATATTACTACGCCAAAATATAGAAACCTGATTGAGGTGATATTACTGCATCTAGGGTATAAATGACATCGGGTTTTGAGGGAAATGGGGGTGTGCACAATTTTTGGGTGGAGAAAAAGACCCACAGTGGAATATGAATTTTGCGCATGGAGGAGGGATACACAAAATTCAAAATGGAACTGTGTAGGAATATGGTGTTGCTCAAGGGCAGGACCCCTGACGTATGCTCTGTCAGAATATAGGACCAAGATCCTGCTTTTGTTTGTTTAAAGACTATGAAAACTAAGGAGAAGGCATGGCGTTTGAGTTTTAATGAGACTTCTAGATTTATACTAGCCCTGGCTCATGATTGTAGGGTTGTGAAAGGGGATGGATGTGTTTTCTACATGATTGCACTCGATCATGGGGTGAAGCCTCCCATGATTCTCATGGATATTGTTCAGAGTAAGTTGTTGCATGCAACCAGGAGCGATGTGGTATCGAGTGCCTACAAGTTTAGTGCATGGATTGCTCTGGATGGCCAGATCGTGGAGTTTGTGAATGTAAGGGTATTGGTTTGAGTCCCACTTTAACCATGGTTTGTGATTGTTGTGAATATGAATGGGTTGGTTTTAATAAATTGTGGTCTCTCAAACTCCCATAATTGATTTCCGACAGGTCTCCAAAAAATATGTTGGTAATATGTTGGTATTACAAGCAAAACCAACTAGCAAAAATCATTGTTATATATAATGCATTTTTATTAGGATGGTGTGAAGTAATATGGTCTTAATTATTTTTATTAGGCAACGAATTGTGTTAGGTGAGCCACAGTCCAGAATGGAAAGGACCCAAAAATTTCTAAATTTTGGTTGCAGGCCTCTTTTTATAGTCATTTTCTAACAAATTTGTACCAGTGGCATATTTTCATTTCATTATATTTTTTAATTATTATGTTCTTGTGCTGAGACACCAGTTATTTCATGGAAACCCATGCAGAACCGAGAACATGAAATGAGATCCCCAATCGCAACAAAGAAATCCAACAACACCGACAAGTGACAAAATACAAAGAGCCTGAGCAAGAACAATTTATATAAACAATGGGAGAAGGGAGAACATCATGAATATGATTGTAGGTTGCAGTAGTTGATGATGAAAAATTAGTTAGTGGTGGTATCTTGAGAGCAGAGGTTGGGACGCCCAGGGAAGAAAAGAGGACATGGGGTCTTGCGAGTAGGATTATGTGGCGCTCGTCGAAAGAGGAAGAGGTGCACAAGGAGGAAGCACAAAGTATGGGTTATGGATCAAACTATAGTTAAACATTCAAAGGTGGATTGAAATTGTACAATGGCAGCTCAAGTGAGTGTAGATGCCCGCCTACCCCTGGCTCGGGATGAGCCGACAATTTGTGCCTGGGCCTATTGGAGGTAAAATCTGACCATGTAAAATGACATGTGGATGAAATAAAATGAAATTTAAATTTAAAGTGAATTTACCATGGAGGGAAAAGAAATTATTAGATATTTTCAGTAAAATATTAAAATATTCCCTCCCATGCACTAGATAAGTATAAGGTTGGGGGTTTTGTAGGGGGGTCAAATTGGAGTTTGCATGTCTCTTCTTAGTGTGTTGTGTATGGTTTTAGTGATACGAGAAGAGTGTGGAAGGAAGTGTAGCCTCCATATTGCCATGGAAGGTAGGCCTACACATTATGTAAATTCTAGTTATGATACTAAAAAATCTAGATTCCACATTCATGCGTCTAGTATTTGTAGCATTATGTTTTATATGCTTCAGTGTGTGTGATGTAATTATGTGCAACAATTAGTGTAATGATAGTTTTTTGTTAGTGTAATATACCTCGTCAAAAATCCATGTAATAAAGTTAATAAAGGCAAAAAAATACCAAGGTCAAGGGACACATATTCCAAGTTGAATTTTGGGAAAAACATCCTAGTGTGGGTGTTCATTTGGTTTAATATGACTAAGGGAAATTGGGAAAGGAAATGGAAAAGGCTTTGGAAAGGAAAGAGGCATTAATTGGCATTTTATTTATGAAATAATGGAAAATATGAGAAAATGAAGGATAAAGGTCACATGTTACAAGTGAGGAGGAAATTGAAGGAAAATAATCATAAAATGAAGAAAATAGAGGCCTAATTGATAAAAAGGCTTATAAGGATCAGTTGGTAGCTTTTGTTAGTGTATAATTTTGTAAGTTCAGTTTTTGGAGCTCTCTCTCTCTCTCACACTCTTGGACACTTAGAGAATTATTGGATCATTCTAGCATTGGATCAAGAAAAGCAAAGGAAGAGAAAAGAAGACAAAGGGAAGCAAAGATCAAGCAAGGAAGAGCAGAATCAAGCGGCTACAATGTGATTACTTGCAGGTATCGAATTTCATGTGTGATTCCCTTGCTAGATTTGGCATGCATGGTACATGCATGTGTGTATTTGCTTCTCTTGATGTCATTGTAATGGGTTTTTCTATGTGTGACAATAATTTTCAGCCTTGCCTTTCCATTTTCGGATAACCATGGTGTGATGGGGTTCTCTCATTTTGGTTGAGTTGTATTGACGGATGGTTTCAAAACTGAGTAGGGTGGTCTCTAGAGAATAACATAAGGCCTAAGAATCCATGGACCTGTGATGGTGGGATTACGTTAAATCCATATTGTGTGTGCGTCGGTGGGCCTAGGAATCCTCGACCGCTGAATGGCGATATATACAGTAAAGCCTAGAGGTGTGTGCCCTTGATTAGGCTTAGGAATCCTCGACTAGTGAATGGCAGTATATACAATAAATCCTAGAGTCTAGGAGACAAAAAAATTCCTCATGGTGTACATGGAGAAATCCGGAGGCATCCATGCTTGTGTATGCCTAATGATCCCTAAACCGGTATATGGGGGGATTGTGGTGACACATGGTATTGCATGTTTATTTTTTGGGCATATTATTCCTGAGGAAACCTGAGGAAACCTGGTATTTCATGTTTATTGCAGTAAAGCCTGAGGAAACCTAGATTGGTTTTGTTGTGAGCCCCACATTCATGCTTGGAATACGACGCGGGGGTGGTTGGCTGAAAGAAATATTTGGTTCAGCCTAATCTATGGTCGGGTGGTTTGTGGAAGTCCCTAACTTGGTTGGCTTATGAATTTATTAAGATCTCCTTCTCCTTGGTATTTCATGTGTAAATTTACTTGTTCATATGTGGTTTTTATGGCTATTATATCCTTGTTATTTTTGTTGGTTATATGATGGGTATGAGTATGTTTTATGACATACTTGATGTATGGCTCTTATCATGTTTTGACTAGAAAATGAATGAACAATGAATCTATGACCTAATATATGATAATGAAGCTATTGTGGTAAGGAATTAATGCTTCCTTACGAATCTCAGATAAGTATGAGACCCCCATGCTCATATCTGTTGTTATGACCTGTAGATTACATATTTGTGACATGTCTGATGAAATGCCTATCATGGATAGTAGGGGTGTTGTCAATTCCTTGATCAAATGTTTTTATTAGTAGCTTGATTTCATGGTTACGTATCATTCCTGAAAGTTTCATGAAAATCTAGGTGGAGACACGAGACCTAGACTAGAAAAAATGGCTCAGAATCCAGGGTCGTTGGCTCAGAACTATCTGAAAAATTCCACAGTCACTGGCATGCCTTGAGGTGGGAGAAAATGGAAGGCCTGAATCATATGCATGGCTTTTCATGGGAGAGGATAAGGGTCCATATCAGAAAAATGACAAGTTTTCTCAAAAGTTAGGCACTTGGAAGGGTTGGTTTCCTCCTTAAGGGTCTATAGCTCCTGAGGAGGGTTATATTGGTTATGTTTTGTCAGTTCCACTTCCTTAACTGTACATGGGGAGTTGAATCACATCATACTAGCCTCTCATCACATGTTTACCCTATTGGACCGGTTAGCTTTGGTAAATGTGCGAGGAGGGTGGTTACAGGGTGGTATCATAACATGGTTACGCTCTCTCTTAGTAATATCTGATACCACAGGGTGGTATCAGAGAATGGTTGTGCTCTCTATGGGTAATATTTGATACCACAAGGTGGTATCATAGCATGGTTGTGCTCTCTTTGGGTAGTATATGATACCACATGGTAGTACCAAAGCATGGTTCAACTCTTGGACTGGATGGGCGAAATGTGGTTGTCATGCATGCATGTAGGTTGTATATGTGCTTGTTATGTATGCATGGTGATGGTCATTGTTACAGTTATGTTTTCATGTAGAATTTGATGATGTTGATGTTGGGATGTGTTTTCCATGAATTCATGTTGGTTGTATATGCATTTTTTATGCATGTCAGTGTCTATATGATTTTATGCATGCATTGTGATGGACATTTTATGTAGTTTGTATCATCATGATGTTTTTGGTATGTTATGATGTTTATGTGTTAGCGAAGATAGAGCAGGAGAAAAATATTATCAAGGCGAGGTTGCAGCACTGGACCTCGAGGTAATAGTAGATCATCGTACATGTTTGTATATTGGGGATGAAGGTGTGTTGGTAATGGTTTTTATAAGAATTAGGGTTATGTACATGTCTGTTAGTCTATGGTTTTTGTGGTTACATGTATGATAGATGTTAGTTAATCAGTGTGATCACATGTAGATGCGTCAGTTAGTTATGAAGGATAATAACTTGTTGTTATATGCATTGTAGTCATATGCATGATGATTATGGTCATTGCAACTAAGATCTTGATGTTATATGTGTCATGCTAATTTGGATTGGAATAAATTTTTGTAGTCGCTATTAACCTTTCTTAAAATTTTGGGTATATCTAAAATTTCTGTCCCCCTGCTTGCTTAGACCTCAAAGTTTTGACCTGGCCCATAGTCATTGAACCTTCTCACCATCATGACGAGATTATTTCGCCGCAGCCACGCCATGTGTGGAGGGATCATCATGCATACACTCGAATGGAAACTTCTCTGTGCATTAATTATATTCGTTAGAAGCCCTCTCACCATGGATTATTAGGCATTTTGTTTGGGTACTTCATTTAAGTTCATAAGCTCATGTAGATTATTTGAGGGGCATCATCCTCTAAAAGGTAACTCCAAACTAACCCACCCAGGGGTCTAAGTTCATTATTTGCTAAATCATTGCTTCAGTTAACTAAATGTGCTTTAGCATCAGTATTTTGAAGACTTATGACCCATGTTACGTTGTTTGTAGGTAGAGTTGGTCCGTGCACAGAGCCGGAGCTAGGGTCTTCTCTGGAAGACAAGGTGAATCCTTTCAAATCTTGAAAGAACTAAAAAGGTGCTTAGTAACTTTCACGAGACAGAGATGGAGGAAAATAAATCTTGCTGCGAAACTCAAAGAAGGTCGCAAATTTCCCAAGGATGGACCAAGTCGCAAGTCACAGATTCTCTCAGGGTCACAAGTCGCAGATCACCCAGGGTCACAGGTCGCAGGTCGCACAATCCAATGAAGTCGCGAAGTCGAAAAATAGCACATCCGAGGGAGGCTTCAACTATTGCGACTACCCGACTATGCGACCTTCACTGAGTCGCAAAGCGGTCACAGATTGCTCAACGTCGCAAGTCGCAAAATCCAGTGGGATCGCAGGTCGCAAATTGCCTGAGGTCGCAAGTCGCAAATTTCACAAGGTCACAGGCCGCAAGTAACCCCTGGGTCGCACGTCGCAAATGAACCAAGTCACAAGTTGCAGAGTCTCTCAGGGTCACAAGTCGCAGATTGCCCAGGGTCGCAGGTTGCAAATTCCCCAAGGTTGCAGGCCGCAGATTGTTAGAGGTCGCAGGTCGCAAAATCCAATGAAGTCGCAGGGTCACAAAACAACACATCCGAGGGAGGATTCAATTTTTGCGACTACCCGACTCTGTGACTTTCACCGAGTCGCGAGGCGGTCATAGATTCCTCGAGGTCGCAAGTCGCAAAATCTAGTGGGGTCGTAGGTCGCAAGAGTGGCTGAGGTCACAGGTCGCAAAATCTCCTAAGTCGCGAGGTAGCCCAATGGTCAGGAAGACGAAAAGTGAGGGAAGCCCAAAAGGCAAGTTTTGTTCTATAAATACTTCCTTCGGGAGATCGTAAAGGACCTTTGGTTTGGGACTCAAAGAGATATAGAGCATTGTATAGAAGGACTAAACATTTTTTAGTATGAATACAAGCATGTGTTAACTCCATTTTTGGATCTGATGTTGGTCAATGTGTGAACACTATGAGTATTCTGTTTTCAGTTTCTAACATCTTTTGATTAATGAAACTGTGTCTCCAATTACATCATTTATGCATTATATTTTTCTAAATATGTGTTAATGGTGCTAAGTTTATTTCGCTTTCTCAGTGAATGTTAATAACTTTGTTTACTGACATTTATATTTTCACCAAAAACATTTAAGGAAGTGAAGGGTATTCTGCCATAAAGAATTGTTTCTTCTATGGTTAGAATAGCGTACAAGTATGACCCTAATGATATGCTGTTGGAAACATTTTCTTTGGCCCCATGTCTCATAATTCAGCTTGCTATGCATAGTGTTGTATGTTCATTTAATTCATCAATCATGTGTCTTGTATCATCCGAATAAGCATGTGTCCGCGGGTGCATTGAATTCCTATCGAGACCCAAGGAAAAGAGAATTAAGCAGTAGCCAGACCCACACCCAGATGGGATCCCTATTCCAAACGACTTAGATTCTAGTTGGGACTTTTTAGCGGGGAGATCCCCTGCTGTTGGCCAGACATATTTTCCGGTCAACAGAATTTGCGCTAGAAGGAGGGCCCAATGACAAGCTAAGCCCTTACAGCCTGCAGTTAATCTCATATCTATAATGGCTCATCCCCAAATCATTCTGCCGAGATGTTTGTCAGATTTATATAAGCCTCGATTCTCAATCCCCGATGAACTTATGTATCACTTGTCCCAGTTAAAATTCGATGGTGAAAATGGAGTTTCCATAACCAAACACCTTTTAGATTTTTGTGACTTTTGTGAGTGCTATGAAATTGACAATGAAGGGTTGACTTGTATTATTTTATCCCTTACTCTCGAAGGTCACGTTAAGAAATGGTGACGCACGTTGCCAAAAGCTTCTATCCATTCGTACGAGCATCTCGTCAGTGAATTACAACAAGCTTTTCACAGGTACAATTTTCAGAATGTGTTAACAAAGTTAAATGACATCAAAATGGAACCTCAAGAACCTCTTGATGAATTCTCTATCAGATTTGTTCATTATTGTTTTTAGTTCCCTGAAAAGGATGTTGAGTGAACAGTTCAGGTATGTGATTCTCGTTTCCCTTGAACAAATTTAATTAGAAACCCAGCCTGATCCTAGTGTTCCCTATGACGACCCACTAGTTGCTAGTTGTTCAGACTTTGTCCCTAATTTTTCCTTGTCCATCTCCCCGAGTCCAAACCACAGTCAGGCCTCCAAGGATAGTATTACTATTTGTGATATTCCCGTTCATCCTCCTGAATTTCCGTGTAGTGGAGTTGTGACCTCGAAAGTTCTGAGCAATGATAGACGTGTGCAAGAAGATAAAACCTGTTGTGCCACCTCTGAGTCTTCCACGCACCGTGTCAAATCAGAGCTTCAAAACCAAAGTGGCCCATTATCTGTCCTAGTTCATGAAACCTATCTCGCGTCCACTGAATGTTTCCCTGGACACAGTCCTAAATCTTATTCACATGCTAATAATAAATTGACTCTTGTCCCAGATAAAGTCGACTTTACAAAATCATTGGACCGTCCTAGGCATGCAAGACCATTGTTCACTCCGAATGACACCGATGTGCGAGATGAAAGTCCTTTAATGGTCGATACCCTTGCATTTGAACCGTTTCATCCATTATTCTCTGATTTATTTCACAACCCTACCTCACCAGTAATTTCTTCAAGTCATTCAAAATTTTCTTGTACTAGTATTGGCGACAATCAAAAGCACGCGGGGGGTGTTTCACAATCACGTCACAAAATTGATGAATCTCTTAGATCTGATATTTTTCATCCAAAATATTTAACTAGCCATAGGAGTGACTCCCTGTCTTGGCAACCTCAATATGTCACTTTTATTTATCCATCCCAATTGTTAACTCCCAGCGAGCCTAACGTGCCAGGTACCCAACCTGATCAAATCGATGGCTCCAGTGATCACTGCTTATCTGAAAACATATTCACTCATGCCTCTGAGTACTATCATTCGAGTCTATTTGTCGACCATATGAAGCCTCCAAAATTTGATGATCCGATTTGTGAAGATTCAAGGACCCATCTGAAAATCGAAACAATTCAGCTTCTGCTAGTTGTTACCTCAAATTCTCATGATCCTGATGAGACCCCTCAAACAAGTCCAACTAGGGTCCCTCGAATTAGGGTTTCTAAAATGAAGGTTCCCTTATATCACTCGTCTCTCAGCAATACCGTGTCAGATGTCAGCTCATTTAGGCGAACCTACCATTCAAGTGATGCTTCTCTGGGCCCATCGTGCTATCCCCTAATAGCTGATATGCAACAACTGATTTACCCTAATTTATTCATTGGGAGGAAAACATCGTCTGTTGTCTCTAGTATTTTCGGTTGTTGCCAAACCAGTACCACTTGCATGCAGGCGGAAGCGTGTGATGTTTGGAAAACCTCTCCCCTTCTTGAAAATCTTCCAGTCAATTCACCCCATCCTGGGAAATCGAAAGAATTTGACACATTGGATTGGTAGTCTGTCAATGCGCAAACATTTGGCCGAATTGATATAAATCCCACTGGCATTTTTCCAATCACTACAATTGATGATCACATCCATTCACCACTTGATCTCACGAAGGCCCAGAGTTGGTCCAGGATGGTGAGGCATTTCACCCTTCACTGACAATTAATTTGGATCCTCACATCCTCAGCGAAACCTGGGAACAACTTTGAACTAGGTTTTTCAAAATTAGGGTTTCTGTAAATGGATTCGCAAGCATCTCAAATTCGCCTGGCTCACGCCTATTTTTTCCATTCTACCAAAGTGATCATCCTCAAAATCATGATGAGATTCCTGGTTGGTTTGACAATCCTGTCCAATGGATATAACTACAAATAGGCAATGCTTTTCCCTGCTTCCGTTGGACCTAAGGTTGTGTGTGGATGGGTGTGTTTCATTGATAAATGATTCTATGTTTCAAATACATATTTATATGTATCAAGATGAAAGTGAAATTCGGCTAGCACAATCCATTCTGGCACATTCTCTGGTAAGTAGCCATGACCTTCTTGCTATTGCACATGCTCTTCAGGTAAGCCTTGCTGTTGGTGCACGATTTTGTATGCTGGCTCTGATTGCGAACATTTTTGTTCTTGCAGGGCGGGAACTAATGCAGTGGTTGCACTGGAAAGCTGATTTTACATAAACTAACCGCCTCTTGGGTTAAACCATGGTTTTAGGATCAGGCTAGCTAGGATCTGCTAATAAAATTTTGTTTGTCAAGTTATTAATTAGGTTTAGTTGCTAAGGTTTTGCTTTATGGTTTAGAATTATGCTTGCTTTCTTTTCTTACGTTCAGTAGTTTTATGCATTATAAATTTCCGTTTATTTTTGCATGCATGCTGCATAATATTTAGATAGTCACTGCATGTATTTTGCCTTATTTCTCCACCTGTAACTAGTTGATATTTCTCACACATGGCATCGCATTACGTCATAAAGCCTCGCCTGTTGCTTCACGTTCTATGCATTCTTCCTCGCATCATTTACACTAGTTGTTGAGATAGTCGTGAAAGTTTTTGTACATTGCATACAACTACGTGAGCCCTCATTAAACTTGAAGCCTTGAAAACCTCGATGCCCCAGACTAGCCTTATTTTGCATGGTTTCAAATCTAGATGGATTGATTTTACCTCTTTGCATGTATCAAAATCCTCATGATCTTTTATACTTAATTGCAGAAACAATAACTCCATGGTTTGCGTGAGGTTGTGGTGGTTACCTCAAAAGGCAGCTTCTCTCAGAATAAGTCACCGAATTCATGTTCTCAACATGATGAGTTTAAATTCATTATCCAAGGAGATATGAGCTGGTTGCTTGTGGGGAACCTTAACGTGTTTGAATGGCCTATATCCATAACCCGAGCCCTGTGCCCAACATAGTATTGAACATATTAATGATTTGTTTTGCACGTTTCGCTTATGGGTGGTAGATGGGATGTGGAGGCTTGGCATGGGGGCAAACCCAAATTAGGATATCTTTTAGTTTCTGTCAAACAAGAAACAACCTCTCTTTCCCGTAAAATAAGTCGGGATCCCTCATTCGCCCATGCAAAATAAGTGCCACGAGCACATAAAATAAGTGCTTCAAGCACATGAACAAATAAGGGTAAAGGATTGAGAAAGGCTTCCTGCGTAGAGAGGTAACGCAATGACTCCGCCGGGGTAATGACCAGGCTTGCTGGCAGCAGAGCAACATTTTTGATTTCTTGAAATGACTCCGCCGAGGTACTGTCCAGGCCTGCTGGCAGCGGAGCAACACCAGAAAATTATTTTAAAAATTCTGAATATAATAATCCTGCTGCCTTGCTCGCTACAGCATCAAACAACCATTGGCATCCGTGAACTTCCACTTTGACACGTTTTGATTAACGATACCTACCTGAGGCATAAGGATTGGGCATATCCGAAAAGGTCAAAATAATACAAGGGTACCCTCAGAACTTGTTAAATATTCCCTTGCATCACTTCCCGGACTCAGAATATTGTTGGGGTGTTGACAGAGATGTTGGATTATACCAGTGGTTCGCCAATTATTGTAGCCTCTACAACACCACCCAAAATTCTTGGTATATCTAAAATTTTGAGTCCCCCTGCTTGCTTAGCCCTCAAGGTTTTGACCCGGCCAATAGTCATTGAACCTTCTCACCATCATGATGAGATTCTTTCGCCACAGCCATGCCATGTGTGGAGGGATCATCATGCATACACTCGAATGGAAACTTCTATATGCATTAAGTATATTCGTTAGAAGCCCTCTCACCATGGATTATTAGGAATTTTGTTTGGGTAATTAATTTAAGCTCATAAGCTCATGCAGATTATTTGAGGGGCATCATCCTCTAAAAGGTAGCGGCAAACTAACCCACCTAGGGGTCTAAGTTTATTATTTTCTAAATCATTCCGTCAGCTAACTAAATGTGCTTTAGCATCAATATTTTGAAGACTTATGACCCATGTTACATTGTTTGTAGGTAGAGTTGGTGGGTGCGTAGAGCCAGAGCTAGGGTATTCTTTAGCAAACAAGGTGGATCCTTTCAAAGCTTGAAATAAATACAAAGGTGCTTAGTCACTTTCACGAGACAGAGATGGAGGAAAAGAAATCTTGCTGCAAAACCCAGAGAAGGTTGCAAATTTCCCGAGGTCGCAGTTCGCAAATTTCACAAGGTCGCAAGCCGCAAGTAACCCCTGGATCGTAGGTTGCAAATGGACCAAGTCGCAAGTCGCAAATTCTCTCAAGGTCATAAGTCATAGATCGCCGAGGATTGCAGGTTGCAGATTGCCCAGGGTCGTAGGTCGCAAATTTCCAAAGGTCGCAGGTCACAAAATCCAATGAAGTTGCGAGGTCGCAAAACAACACATCTGAGAGAGGCTTCACCTATTTTGACTACCCAAATGTGCGAACTTAACTGAGTCGCGAGGCGGTCACAGCTTTCTCGAGGTCGCAAGTCGCAAAATCCAGTGGGATCGTAGGTCGCAAATTGCCTGAGGTCACAAGTCGTAAATTTCACAAGGTCGCAGGTCGCAAGTAACCCCTGGGTCGTAGGTTGCAAATGAATCGATTCGTAAGTCGTAGAGTCTCTCAGGGTCACAAGTCGCAGATTACCCAGGGTTGCAGGTCGCAAATTCCCCAAGGTTGCAGGTCGCAGATTGTTATAGGTCGCAGGTCGCAGAATTGAATGAAGTCGCAGTGTCGCAAAACAGCACATCCGAGGGAGGATTCAATTTTTGTGACTATCAGACTATGCGACCTTCACCGAGTTGCGAGGCGGTCACAGATTGCTCAAGGTCGCAAGTTGCAAAATCCAATGGGGTCGCAGGTGCAACAGTGGCTGAGGTCACAGGTCGCAAAATCTCCTAAGTCATGAGGCAGCCCAACGGTGAGGAAGACGAAAAGTCAGGGAAGCCTAAAAGGTGTGTTTTGTTCTATAAATACTTCCTTCAAGAGATTGTAAAGGACCTTCAGTTTAGGACTCAAAGAGATATAGAGCATTGTATAGAAGGACTACACATTTTTGAGTATGAATACAAGCATGTGTTAACTCCATTTTTGGATATGATGTTGGTCAATGTGTGAACACTATGAGTATTATGTTTTCAATTTCTATCATCTTTTGATTAATGAAACTGTGTCTCCAATTACATCATTTATGCATTATAGTTTTCTAAATATGTGTTAATGGTGCTAAGTTTATTTCACTTTCTCAATGAATGTTAATAACTTTGTTTACTGACATTTATATTTTCACCAAAAACATTTAAGGAAGTGAAGGGTATTCTGCCATAAAGAATTGTTTCTTCTGCGGTTAGAATAGTGTACAAGCATGACCCTAATGATATGTTGTTGATAGCATTTCCTTTGGCCCCATGCTTCATAATTCAGCTTGCTATGCATAGTGTTGTATGTTCATTTAATTCATCAATCATGTGTCTTGTATCATCCGAATAAGCGTGTGTCCGCAGGTGCATTGAATTCCTATCGAGACCGAAGGAAAAGAGAATTAAGTGGTAGCCGGACCCACACCCAGACAGGATCCCTATTCTAAACGGTTTAGAGTCTAGTTGGGACTTTTTACTGGGGAGATCCCCTGCTGTTGGCCGGACAGATTTTCTGGTCAACACCATGGTTTTTTCATATTGAGACAAACTTTGTCAAAATGCAACGTTGGACCATGCTCAACCACTGATTTTTATATTGATACAACATTTGTAATAATATTACATTGGATGATGGTTGACCATGGTTGGTGATGACTAACAATGGTTTTCCATTGTTGACAATCGTTTACCATTATTGACCATGGTTCACCACGGTTGATTTTCGTATTGAGACAATATTTTTCACAATGTGATATTGAACCATGGTTGAAATTGATTATAAACCAAAGGGATTTATATTAAACCCAAGGATTTATATTAAAATCCTTATGAATAATATTATACCCTAGGAATATGAACCCTTAGATTAATAAACCCAAGTGATTTATATTATAAACCTAAGGGAATAATAAATCCAAGGGGTTAATACTAAAACCCTAAGGATTATAAACCCAAGGTAATAATATTAAACCCAAGGGTTTAATATTATAAACCCAAGATATATAAGCCCTAAGATATATATAAAACCTAAGATAAATATTATAAACCCTAAAATAAAAATGGTTGACCAATGTTTACCATGGTCGATTTCCATATTGAGACCATCTTTGTCACAATGAGATGTTAGATCATGCTTGAGAATGGTTGATTTCCATATTAAGACAACCTTTGTCACAATGTGACATTGGACCATGGTTGACCATGGTTAACGCTGATTGACATCATTGTTGACAATGGTTTACCATTGTTGATGATGGTGGACGATGGTTGACAATGGTTACGTTTCATATTGAGACAATATTTTTTACAATGTGAAGATGGAAAATTGTTGACCATGACTATAAACCCAATGGATTTATATTAAACCCAAGAATTAATATTATAACCCCTATTAAATATAATATTAAAACCTAGGTATATGAACCCTTATATTAATAAACCCAAGGGGTTATTACTAAAACCCCAAGGGATTATAAAACCAATGGAATAATATTAAGCCAAAGGGATTAATATTATAACTAAAAGGTATAATAACCCTAAGATAAATATTATAACCCCTATAGTAAATATTGTTGACCATCCTTTACCATGGTTGATTTTCATATTAGACAAACTTTGTCATAATGCGACAGACCATGGTTGATGATGACTCATAATAGTTTACCGTTTTTGACAATTATTTACCATTTCTGACCATGGTTGATAGTAGTTGACAATGGTTGACCATGGTTGATTTTCGTATTAAGAGAATATTTGGTTAGCAATGTGAACCCTTACATCAATAAAACCAAGGGGTAAATACAAAAATCCCAAGGGATTATAAAACCAAGTGAATAATATTTAACCTAAGAGATTAATATTATAAACTCAAGGTATATAAACCTTAAAATAAATATTATAAACCCTAAAATAAACATGGTTGACTATGGTTTGTCATGGTTGATTTTCATATTTAAAGAATATGTGCCACAATATGATGTTGGACCATGGGATATTTTCATAGTGAGACAATCTTTGTCACAATGTGACATTGGACCATGGTTTACCATGATTGACCATGGTCGACGACGGTTGACAATGGTTTACATTTTTTTACCATGGTTGACAATGGTTTGATTTTCACCTTTCATGCTATTGATATTCGCCTTTCATCCTCCATAATATATATGGATATATTTATCGTGGACATTTACAATTATTTTTAAATTACTATTTAAAATAAATTCAAAGGAATTTTCAAAAAATTAATGTAATTTAGTGTACAAAAATTATGTAAAACACAACTTTGAAATCCCTTCATCCTCCATGATATATATGGATATATCTACAGTGGACATTTACAATTATTTTTAAATTACTATTTAAAATAAATTCAAAAGAAATTTCAAAAAATTAATATAATTTAGTGTACACAAATTATGTAAAACATAACTTTCAAAGAAATAATTGATGTGTGAAACTCAATTTAAGCAAAAAAGATATAAAAATGTTAAGTTGACCAATTTGCGCTTTACATGGAAGGAGTGTTGGGTATGTGTTATATTCTTTCCACGACTAGTCACGTGTGGGGGCGTGATAGATTGTCCTGTACGTTGCACCGGGCATAGTAGAGGGGTCACAGGGGGGTGGCAGCGCCCCCTGTTCAGGGTCCGGCGTAGTAGCCCGAGAAAAAAAATTGGACCTTGTTTTTCGGTGGGCGGACCTACCCATGGTTTTTTGCATGGGTTTGCACATGGTTTTGGGGCATGATGGTTTTCGGCTGCTGGTATTTTGTAGATCCAGTCAAGGGAAATACAGTTATGTTCTAATCGAGGGTTAATAGACTGGGGTTTATGTATGCTTTGACATGTATATATATGTGTTGTAACACTAAAAGGAATATAATGAAAAATCAAGCTGGTCGTCCTGATTTGGGATCTAGGGGACAATATCTGTGTATATATGTTTTGTGTTTTATGCTCTCGCTATTGTTTATTTTCTGTTTTTAAGATTCGTTTGTAGATATTTTTTGTACAGGGTTAAAACCTACATTTTGTACCAGAGATGTTTCCGCTTCAAGGGGACTCCTTTGTTGCTGAGGGTTTTTTTCCAAGGCCTGTGGTAGACCCTGTTCAGTGGGAGATCCAGGCAGGATTGATTCTTACGGTGAAAGAAGATGGTGAGTAGTGGAAAGATAGAGATTGAGAAATTTAATGGTCAGATTTTTGAGTTGTGGAAGCTCAAGATGGAGGATCTGCTGGTGGATAAAGACTAGTGGATCGCGGTATATCCAGGTACTAAACCAACGACAATGTTAGATTAAGATTGGAATAAGTTGGAACGGAAGGAAAAAAGCACAATATGGTTGTGTGTCTCAAATTTGGTATTGTTGAATGTATCTAGGGAAGCTACGACAAATAATTTGTGGTACAAACTTGAGACTTTGTACCAATCTAAGTCTCTAGTGAATAAATTGTGCCTACGGAAAAAGCTATATAACCTAAGGATGAAGGATGGAGACTCGGTGACAGAGCATCTGAACACCTTCAATACTGTGGTAAGTCAGTTGTCATTTGTTGATATTAAAATCTCAGATGAAGATAAGTGCATCATTTTTTTGTGTTCTCTACCAGAATCGCGGGACAGTTTGGTTATTGCAATAGGTAAAAATACAACTACCTTGAATTTTTATGACATTTTCTCAGCCTTGTTGTCGAAGGAAATGAGACAGAAAACTATGGTGGGTCATAATAGAGATGCCTTATCTATATGAGGAAGGTCCCAGAACAGAAACAAGAATAAGGTTTCGAGTGGGAGATCTAAATCTAGATGAAGATCTAAATCTCCTTGAAAGTTTATAAATGTGTGCTGGAAATGTGGAAAGGAAGGGCACTACAAAAATGACTGCAGATCTAAAGCTCCTAAGAAAGGAAAGGGATCTGATGATGCTCCTTCTACAGAGGAAAAAACCACCTTGGATGATGGTGGGGATGTATATTTGGCTTCTTCTTCAGATACGCATGTATATCATCAGTCATGGTTGATTGAATCGAGTGGATCCTTTCACTTCACTCCCCGTAGGGATTGGTTCTGCGAGTATGAGAAATATCATGGCAGTAATTTCTTCTTAGGTGATAATAGGAAGGCCAAAATCGTCGAACGTCGAAAATTCAAGCTGAAGCTGCAAGGTGGAAGGATTAGAACACTTCCTGGCTTTATGCACATTCCTCCATTGGCCAGAAATCTGATTTCTATAAGCAAGATGGATGATGCGGGTGTAAAAACAATGTTCGAGAAAGATATCTGGAAGATTGTTCGGGGAGCACTGGTATTAATGCGAAGAGTTCAGATTGGAACTCTGTACAAGCTTCAGGGAATCACTATTATTGATGGGTGCAATAGCTATGTGGTTTCCGAAAGTGGAGCAGAAAGCCTATAAGCGGTCTCTGGAGAAAAGACCATGTTATGACATCAAAGGCTTGGACATATTGGAGAGAAGGGCCTTCGGATGCTGCATGAAAATGGTATGGTAGAAGGTATGTCTAATAGCTCTCTAGATTTCGATTTCTATGAACATTATGTATATGGGAAGCAAAATCGGGTGAGTTTTCCTTCTGCTGCTAAGAGGGTGAACAAGATATTAGAGCTTGTGCATAGTGATGTGTTTGGACCTGTGTCGGTTCCATCACTGGGTAAGTCTGTGTACTATATTTCATTCATAGACGACTTCTCAAGGAATAAATGGATATATTTCTTGAGGAAGAAATCTAAAGTCTTTAGCAGATTTAAAAAATTTAAGGCTCTGGTGGAAAACTAGACAGAGAAGAAGATAAAGGTGTTGAGGACAGATAATGATGGGGAGTTCTGCAAGAAGGAATTTGAAGAGTTCTGTAAGATGTGTGGTATAGCACGGCAGAAGAATACTCCATACACACCTCTGCAAAATGGAGTTGCAGAAAGAATGAACAGAACGCTGATGGAAAAGGCAAGAAGCATGCTCAATGGTACCGGGTTAGGACAATAATTTTGGGCAGAGGGAGTGGAGATTGCATGTTACATGGTTAACATATCACCTTCATTAATGTTGGAGGATAAGACTCCACATGAGGTATGGACTGGTAAGAAACCCTCTCTTTCACATCTGAGGTTATCTAGATCTGATGCATATGTACATGTTCCAAAGGAGAAAAGGAGAACGTTGGATAATAAATCTGAAAGGTGCATCTTTATTGGGTATAAGGATGGTTTAAAGGGTTACAAACTTTGGAACCCGGAAACAAGGAAGGTTGTGTACAGCCAAGATGTGGTGTTTAGAGAGGTGAAAGATGATATTAAACATGAATTCCTACCAAAGGAACCTGGGAAGATAGAGTTTGAGCTAAAGGAGGATGAGTCAGACTCTACAACAGAAGAAGACTCAGAAGAGGAAGAGCCATAAACTCCAGCTGTGAGAAGATCAGTTTGGGAAAGAAGACAACTAAAAAGGTATAGTCCATCTTCTTTCTGTTAAAATTTTGCTTTAACTAACTTATGATGATCCCAGAACCCTTAGGGAGGTAGTAGATTCAGAGGATGGAAAACTCTGGAAGGAGGCCATGGTTGATGAAATGGCATCCTTACATAAATATGAGGAATGGGATCTGGTGGAGTTGTCAGCTGAAAGGAAGCCCATCGAGAGAAAATTGGTGTTTAATATGAAAATGAATGTAGAAGGAAAGGTGGAGAAATACAAGGCTAGGTTGATAGCAAAAGGTTATTCCTAGGTACCGTGAATTAATTTTGGTGATATTTTTTTCTCATGTTGCGAAAGTTACTTCTATTAGATTACTTTTATCTGTTGTTGTTGCATTTGATTTTCAGGTAGAACATATGGATGTGAAGACATCATTTCTTCACTGGGATCTGGAAGAGGAGATATACATGAAACAAGCTAAATGCTTTATGGTGAAGGGGAAGAAAGAATTGGTATGCAGGTTAAAGAAGTTTATGTATGGGTTAAAACAGTCACCAAGGATTTGGTATCAGAAATTTGATACCTCTATATGGGGACTTGGCTTCACCAGAAGCAAGGATGATCACTGTGTTTATTTTAAATTAATTAGTGACCATGTTATTTATTTGGTCTTGTATGTGGATGATATGTTGTTTATTGGAAATGACAAAGAAATTATCCAATATTTGGAGACCCAACTGTTCTCCAAATTTGACATGAAGGATATTGGTGCTGCAAACTGTATTTTAGGCATGGAAATTAAGAGAGATCGGGCAAAGAGGAAGCTCTGGTTAAACCATAAGAACTATGTGGAGACTATATTGCAGAGGTTTAATATGCAGGATAGTAAACCGGTGAATGTTATAATTCCGGCAGGTACAAAGTTGTCTGTTGAACAATGTCCCAAGACATAAGAAGAAGAGGAGGATATTTCCCATGTTCCATATGTAAACGTAATGGGTACCCTGATGTATGCAATGGTATATACTAGATCAGACATTGCACATGCAGTGGGAGTATTGAGCAAGTTTATTTCAAATAGTGAAGCAAGTTTTTAGATATTTGCGTGGCACTAGTGATTATGGCTTGTGCTACCAGGGAAGACTAGGATTGGAAAGAGTGTTGGAAATTCATGGCTTTGTTGATCTAGACTTGGTTGGAGATCTAGACCAAAAAAGATCGACAAGTGGGTATGTGTTTAGCCTGTTTTGAGGTGCAGTCAGTTGGATGAGTAAAATACAGTCTGTAGTGGTTCTTTCAACTACAGAGGCAGAATACATAACAACCACTCATGCAAGAAAAGAAGCAGTTTGGTTGCAAATATTGTGTTCAAGTATGGGGTTGGTGGAGCAAGCTATAAGGATATACTGTGATAGCCAAAGTGAAATTTTATTGGCTAAGAACACTGCTTATCATTCAAATACAAAGCACATTAATGTTCAATATCACTTTGTGAGAGATATGGTTAAGGATAAAAGGGTGTTGCTGGTAAAGGTGGACACTTTGAAGAATGTTGCAGTTGCATTGACGAAGTCTGTAAGCACTCATAAGTTCTCTTGGTGTAGAGAAACAATGGGTGTTGCAGACCTGGGCTAATGACTAAGCTCTGTTGTGGCCCCCCGCTAAAAGAAAACAACCAGTGGGAGAATATTGGGTATGTGTTATATTCTTTCCATGACTAGTCATGCACCGGGTAGGGTGACAACCCCCCCTCTACGTTGTGCCGGGCGTAGTAGGAGGGGTGGCAGGCCCCCCCTATTTAGGGTGTGGGGCAGCGCCCCAGGAAAAAAAAATTGGACCTTATTTTTCGGTGGGCGGACTTGCCCATGGTTTTTTGCATGGGTTTGCACATGGTTTTGGGGCATGATGGTTTTCGGCCCCTGGTATTTTTTAGATCGAGTCAAGGGAACTACGGTTATGTTCTAATCTAGGATTAATGGATTGGGCTTTATGTATTCTTTGACATGTATATATATGTGTTGTAACAATAAAATGAATATAATGAAAAATCATGTTGGTCATCCCGATTTGGGATCCAGGGGAAAATCTCTGTGTATATCTGTTTTATGTTTTATGCTCTTTCTATTGTTTATTTTCTATTTTTAAAATTCGTTTGCAGATAATTTTTGTACAGGGTTAAAACCTACACAGAGCACACTTGGTATATAATTGAAAAAACACATGGTCATTAAAAATGATGCGTGAAACTCCATTTAATCAAAAATTTGTTGAAGTCCACACATTTTAATTTTATAAAAATGTGAAGTTCACCAAGTTGCACTTTACATAGTGGGAGAACACTTGGCATATAATTGAAAAAAACACATGGTCATTCAAAAAGACACATTTATAAGTAAAAAACACACACATATCAAAGATAATTTACAATGTCCATCAATAAATTTTGAAGGAGAGCATCTGAACACGAATTCATCTCTGAGAGATGAATCTTGAATTTTTGAAGAACAATGTATAGACACTAATTCATATTTGAGAGATGAATCTTGAATTGGAATTTCCCCGTAGAATACTAATTCATATATTAATTCATCTTTGATAGATGAATCTTGAATTGGCATTGCCCCACACAATAGATCACCAGACATCTTATTAACATTTTCACAATGTCTTATACTAAAAGTTTAAAATTGCCTAACAATATTGTTTACTTTTCCATAGAGTTGTTTTAAGCTCTCCTTCTTAACTTGGTACACGCCTTTCATTTTGTTGCACACAAGTTTAGAATTAGTGAAAACTAAAATTCCATTTGATCCATACTCCCTAGTTGTTCCCAAGCCTTATATCAATGCAATATAATATGCCTCGTTCTTTATTGTTCTTTCTGGTATATTCATTTTCCTTTCAAAGACCTTGCTAGTCACAATATTGCAGAGCACATATGTAATCACTGATTTCCCTGGATTGCGATAGAAAGAAACATCTATGAATAATGTCCATTTTTCAACCATATTTAGTGGTTTGTTTTATCCCTCAAAAAAACAAATTCAATAAAATATATTAAACTAATATTTATTGCAAATGCATGGGAGAAATTACCTGTGCATGGTTTTTCTTAAAGTTTTCCTTAAAGTTTATGGGAGAAATCACATCTAGAAATGACACGCCTTAAATATTTCCTTGCCTAGAGTTTAAAGGATAAATGACATGTACGTGTACATGGTTCCAAAAACACTAGAAAATTATGCCTTAAAGTTTATCGGAGAAATGACATGTACATGGTTATCCTTAAAGCTTGCCTTGAGCTTATGGGAGAAATGGGAGAAATGACATGTATGTACATGGCTATCCTTAAATTTTTCCTTAAAGTTTATGGGAGAAATGACATAGAAATGACATGTACATGGTTATCCTTAAAATTTTCCTTGATTTTATGGGAGAAATGGGAGAATTGACATGTATGTACATGGTTATCCTTAAATTTTGGCTTAACTTTTATGGGATAAATGGGAGAATTGACATATATGTAAATGGTTATCCTTAAAGTTTTGGCTTAAATTTTATGGGATAAATGACACAGAAATGACAGTATTAAAGAGTTCCAAAAACACTAGAAAATGCCTTAAACTTTATGGGAGAAAAGGCATGTACAAATAAATGGATATTATAATGAAGAACTTATATTTAGGTATGTTTAGGATTGGATTATAGGGTCATTTATCGGATATGTCACCTTAAGAAAGGATGAGATCTAGAGGATACCCGACCCTTTTACAAACTCTTTCCTTTAGAACTTGTAGAAGTTAACACTCAATAGACGAACTAAAATCCTATGGAAGTGAGCCACTTTATGTTTGGTTTTTAGGCCTTAATGTTTTCGTTGAATTAATTGGAGAAAGCCTTGATTTTGGGGGATCCTATGGAAGTTGAGCCACTTTATGTTTGGTTTTTAGGCCTTAATGTTTTCGTTGAATTAATTGGAGAAAGCCTTGATTTTGGGGGAGAAATGACATGTGCATAGTTTTCCTTAATGTTTTCCTTAACATTTATGGGAGAAATCACATCTATAAATCACATGCCTTAAATATTTCCTTGCCTAGAGTAAATTTTTCCTTGCCTATAATTTAAGAGAGAAATGACATGTACATGGTTTGGCTTAAATTTTGCATTGAGTTTGTGGTAGAAATGAAATGTGCATGGTTTGCCTTAAAGTTTTCCTTAAATTTTATGGGAGAAATAACATCTAGAAATGACATGCCTTAAATTATTCCTTGGCTAAATTTTAAGAGAGAAATGACGTGTACATGGTTTGCCTTAAATGTTTCCTTATAGATTAATTAAGAAATCAAATTTACTTATAGTTTATGGGAGAAATGAGATAGAAATGACAGAGAAAGAGTTTGTGGGTGAAAATTACATGTGCATGGTTTGCCTTAAAGTTTGTCTTAAATTTTATGGGAGAAATCACATCTACAAATGACATGCCTTAAAGTTTTCATTGCCTAAATTTTAAGAGAGAAATTAAATCTACATGGTTTGACTTAAAGTTTTCCTAATAGTTTAAGGGAGAAATGACATTTCCTTATAGTTTATGGGAGAAATGACATTGAAATGAAAAAGAAAGATTTTGTGGGAGAAATGGCATGTGCATGGTTTTCCTTAAAGTTTATGGGAGAAATCACATCTAGAAATGACATGCCTTAAATTTTTCCTGACCTAAAGTTTAAGAGAGAAATGACATGTACATGGTTTGCCTTAAATTTTTCCTTATAGTTTAAGGGAGAAATGAAATTTCCTTATAGTTTATGGGAGAAATGACATAGAAATGACATAGAAAAGTTTGTGGGAGAAATGACATGTCCATGGTTTGCCTTAAAGTTTTCCTGAAAGTTTATGGGAGAAATCACATCTAGAAATGACATGCCTTAAAGTTTGCCTTGCCTAAAGTTTAAGAGAGAAATGACATGTACATGGTTTTCTTTAAAGTTTTCCTTGTATTTTAAGGGAGAAATGACATTGCCTTATAGTTTATGGGAGAAATGACATAGAAATGCCAGAGAAATGACATAGAAATGACACAAGTCTTACAGTTTTCCTTGCCTAGAGTTTAAAAGAGAAATGACATGTACATGGTTTGCCTTCAAGTTTTCCTTACAGTTTATGGGAGAAAAGACATTTCCTTATAGTTTATGGGAGAAATGATATGCTTTTCCTTAAAGATTTCCTTAAAGTGTGTGGGAGAAATTTCATGTACATGGTTTGAAAATTTATTTTATGCACTTACTAAAATTTATGGGAGAAATGGGAGAAATTACATGTATGTACATGTTTTGCCTTAAAATTTATAGGATAAATGACACGGAAATGACATTTACATGGTTCCAAAAACACTAGGAAATTCCACCTTAAAGTTGATGGGAGAAATGACATGTACAGAAATGGATATTACAATGAACAAATTCTATTTAGATATGTTGTAAACTATGGCATGCCTTAAAGTTTGCCTAAAATTTTATGGGAGAAATGATACATGTACATGGTTTGCCTTAAAATTTGTCTTAAAGTTGTGGGAGAAATGACATGTACATGGTTAGCAAAATTATTTTATGCACTTACAAAAATTTATGGGAGAAATCGGAGAAATGACATGTATGTATATAGTTTTTCTTAAAGTTTGCCTTAAAGTGTATGGGAGAAATGACATACAAATGACATGTACATGGTTCCAAAAACACTAGAAAATACCTTAAAGTTTATGGGAGAAATGGAATGTACAGAAATGGATATTACAATGAAGAACTTCTATTTAGATCTGTTCCAGAGATTGACTATAGGGGCATTTACTGGATATGTCACATTTGAGAAAATATGAGATCTAGAGGTTACTTGGCCCTTTATAGACTCTTCCTTTAGAACTTGTATAATTTAACACTCAACAGACAGACTAAAATCCTATGGAAGTTCAAACACTTTAGCTTCGTTTTTTAGGCCTTAAAGTTTTCCTTGAATTAATGGGAGAAAGACTTGAGTTTGTGGGAGAAATAACATGTGCGCGGTCTGCCTTAAATTTTTCCTTAAAGTTTATGGGAGAAATCACATCTAGAAATGACATGCCTTAAAGTTTTCCTTGCCAAGAGTTTAAGAGAGAAATAACATGGTCATGGTTTGCCTTAAAGTTTTCCTTATAGTATATGGGAGAAATGACATTGCCTTATAGTCTACGGGAGAAATGACATAGAAATGACATAGAAATGACAGATAAATGACATAGAAATGACACATGCCTTAAATTTATCCTAAATTTTTATGGGAGAAATGACACATGTATGAGAAAAATAACACATGTACACTGTTTGCCTTAAAGTGGTAGTGGTTTGAACTTACTTAAACAACTAGTGGTAGTGGTTGATTAAGTTATGTCAAAAGTCACACCTTGATGGGTTTGTAGGAGAAATGTCATGTACATGGTTTGCAAAATTATTTTATGTACTGACTAAAACAACTAGTGGTAGTTGTTGATGAAGTTACATCAAAAGTCACACCTTGATGAGTTTGTGGGAGAAATGAGATGTACATGATTTTCCATAGAGTTTAGTTTGCCTTGAAGTTTATGGGAGAAATAACATCTAGAAACCTTTACTTGACATCTACAAATAGGCTAAGAACATTAAAAAATAATTTTCAGCTTGCATTAGTTATCATTAGGGGAATTTTGAGGTCTAAAATGGGGCTCCTAAGAAAAATGTACAAAAAAAATAAACTTTATAACAGCCAATAGGATTCAAGATGATGATGTCAACCATCGGGGATAATTTACCATTTTTAAATAAAAGGGTAAAAATATAAAAAAATAATAAAATAATAAAACTACTTTTTCAACTCGTATTTTCAACTTATCTCCCACAATTTTTACTCAAATTTCGAGTGGGAGTACTCGTTGGATGGAAAATTTAATTCCTCATCCAAGGAGTGCCCATGTTGCATACTTTCAATGAACCCTGCTACATGAAAAATGGGAAATACATAAAAAACGTGATTACAATCATGTTTTTTATGTATTTCTCATTTTTCGTGTAGTAGGACCCATCGAATGTATGAAACATGGGTACTCCTTGGATGAGGAATTAAATGTCGCATCTAATGAGTGCTCCCACTCGAAATTTGAGTAAAAAATTTGGGAGATAAGTTAAAAATATGAGCTGAAAAAATAGTTTTTTCATTTTTCCCTCTAAAATTTGATGATGTCATCAAATCTCATTTGATTTTTTCCACTATTATTTTATAATTTCCTTAGGAGGCCCATTTTAGACCTCAAAATTCCCCTAATGGTCCTTAATAAGAAGTATGATTTAGCACCTAAAAATTTGTTTAATAATTTATAATAATATCATTTTTGGCTTGTACTATCAATCATCCTTGATATGTACAACAATTTTACAACTTTAACATCAGCCTATACTATCATCATATCACTGTATGATAATATAGATTATTAATATCCATTACATCATAAAACACTCCACTTTTAACATTTTAGCAGACTAGAAGCATCATGGAATGTGTAGATTTAGGTACATTAATAAAATACAACCATCTTAGATGTTGGAGGGACAAAACTAACAGTGAATGTACCATGTGACTTATTCTACGTAGGATGACAAAGCTATTGTGTGTTTCTTGGAGAAAACTTGAAGAACAGATACATCTAGAGACTGCTTGATATCATACCTATTAATTTCGCTTCTTGTTTTCTTTTAGCACATTAATCTCCAAACAGAGGGAAGATTCCATAATGGTCGTAGATGAATAGAATGACTAAAATAGATGCTGTCATAAATTGATGAATATTTAGAGTTGATAATCATCATAATACCAAAGATTAAGCATGGTATTTATAGTAAATTTGTAAGCACAAATAAGATTAAGAGGACTTATCATCAAGTATTGAATTTTCCATAAATAAGATAGCATATTCTTGATCCTGTTGAAGATGGAGATCTACAGGATAATGTTGTAGGTGTTCCTAAGTTCCTATATGATTTTATAAAAATGTTTTTATTTCTGTAACTTCCTGGCTTGATTCAGAGGCACTGAAAAGTCTTCTTGTCTTGTTAAAAGACTCTGTAAATATTTTTTTTTAAATGGACAGGAGCCCACAACCAAAACTTATGTAGCATGGTAACTTTTCCAATGCCCACGTTCAATGGGTGTTATACCAAATTTGTAGTAAAGATGCCCAAGTACAGACCATATGTCAAGTTGACTGAATTTCGTATTACATTTTCCAGTTGCTAAATCACACGTGGGATAAGGTAGACAATGATCATGACTAATGAGAGCAGTAGGTCGAGCGATTTTGATATTGTGAAAATGATTGCAACGTCGAGAAACTCAAAATTGAAGATCATCTATGGAAGGAAATAGTGGAATCGAGGAAAGCATTGGATTAGTATATATACGATATGAGGAAAAGGTTCAATAGGGAAAAAATAAGAGGAAATATGGAGAATAAAGATGTTGAAAATATTGAAGTAAGTCTCGATGAGGCAGGTGAATGGCTAAGTGAAAATGAGAATGCACAAAAAGATGAATTAGAAAAGAAAATGGAGCACGTTAAAGGACTCTCTAAATATTTAAAAAAAAAATAGACAGGAGCCCATAGCCAGAAATTTTTTAGAATGGTAACTTTGCCCATGCCCAAATTCAATGGATGGTATACCGAATTTGCATTAAAGATGCCTAGGTACAAACCAGCTGTCAAGTTGAGTGAAATTATTATTACATTTTTCAGTTGCTAAATGACAAGTGGGATAAGGGAGATGATGATCATGACTAATGACAATGGTTGGCTGAGCGATGTTGAGATTGTGAAAATGATTGCAGAGGTTGAGAAACTCAAAATTGAAGATCCGTTGTGGAAGGAAATCGTGGAATCGAGGAATGCACTGGATCAATATATATATGATATGAGGAAAATATTGAATAGGAAAAAAATAAGAGGAAATATGGAGAACAAAGATGCTAAAAATATCGAAGAAGGTCTCATTGAGGCAGGTGAATGGCTCGGTGAAAATGAGAATTCATAGAAAGATAAATTGGTAAAGAAAATGGAGCATGTTAAAACACTCTGTAGAGATTTAAAAAAAAAATAGACAGGAGACCACAACCAGAACTTATGTAGCATGGTAACTTTGCGCATGCCCACATTCAACGGATATTATACCAAATTTGCTGTAAAGATGTCGAAGTACAAACAAACTGTCAAGTTGAGTGAAATTCATATTACATTTTCCAGTTGCTAAATCATTTTGGTTTGTAGGTATAGAAATAGTTATAGGTCTATCTATTTTGGAGGGAGGTTTTAAAAATTTGATTTAATTATTAATAAGGTTTTATAGCTAGTGTCTTTAATGATAATAATTTCTAATAAAAAAAACAGAATTGAAACTTCTAGTAGGTATGTCTCTATAAGCCTAAAGTCATTGTTTGGATTTTCGTCTACCTGGAAATTCAGAGACGAGGCCGCAACGAGAAGACGAGACAGGAGATCACCAAAGACGTAGAGGCCACAACGAGAAGACAAGCAAGAGATCACCAAGGACGTCGCGGAGGATGCGGATTATGAATTACCTACAAACAAAAAAACACAACAATAAAATTAAAATTGTAGAATGACAATAGAAAAAATTCAGAAAAAAAATAAACAACAGAACACCAACAAATTTCTCACCTCCTCACCCCTGTGTAACCCACCTTTACGTTTTTACCCAATGAACCAGACTCATGCTGAAACCTATTTTCTGTTGTTGTGAAAACAAGAACCAGGTTACAATGTTGTTGCGGAATTTATTATTGGGTACTTATCACTTGGAAAACCAATTGCCAATATCATTTTCAATAATTATGGAAGGATTAGAATTTAGTACAATACACGCTCTTTATTTTCTTGCATACTTGAAGCTTGAGCACTGCATGAATATTCACCCATGTTTCATGTATTTCGCTCAGGTGTGGCTCTTATTTTTTCACTTGTTCTATAGTTTTCAATCTTATAAGAAAATTATAAACCACAAGTTTCATTTTGTCATCAAAATTGTTCTCAGAGAAATATATCAGGGAATTTAACATGGTAATTTGGCATTTACTGATAAGAGATTATATTGTTGATGGTTATTTTTGCTTTGCTTCAGATTCACAGTCTCCCGTACTTGTTTTTTTCTTTAATCAGTGGCAGGGACTTACTGCTTCGTAGCCTCCCTTGTCTTTTTTAGTTTCTGTTGTTAGGAAAATTCAAAAAAAGTTACACAGTTAGGATAAACATTACAAAAGAAGCTCCCAATGGAACATCATTGACATGAACCTGGGTATATTTTACAAGATTATATCAGTCACCAATAAATAAGGCTCTCACCTTCTCTTTTAGTTACTCAGCAGTACAGGATGCGATGAGGTGAACAGAGAATAGTAGATTTAAATTAATTTAGCTCGTCTCAAACTAATCTGGCTTGTTTACCATATCTTAAGTTTCATTGTTGATGAGGAGAATACCAACTTCAACTTCAAGGGTTAAATACTTCTCCACACACAAGGGCTTTACATCAACTGGTTTTGACTTACATTGTCTACATGACAAAGCAACAACTAAACCACAGCTCGATGGATACATATAGTACTGGCTAAACATGGACACCCAACATCTAAAATGAACCTGTCAAAACATGAGATATTCACACTACCCATGCTTCTAATCATATGGATTTCAAGGACTACAACAACATTCTGCATGATTTGTACTTTGAAGATATACAATAGCATTCTACTGGAGTTGTGGCCACTAGCAACACATTAGTAGGTAATTCAATGATGATTTCATAAACAACATGTATACATCCTCCTATTAAAGCCTCCGATAAATACTTAGCCCAAATGATCTAACTTTGAAAGTTTAGAGGTTCTGTGGAATGTATGAAATTGAGATTTGGTCCTAATAGTCACAATTCCCCAATATTTCACAGTATAAAATAATCACATAATTTTAGAATTCGGGCGGAAACGTGAAGCTGGGTTACACTTTTGTGAGAATCGGGGGTAGAAATTTTTTTTCGGCAATAGTTCGGCCGAACATTTTATAAATTTTGGCCAAACTCTTGTTACCGTTTAGGTTGACGGCACACGGACGGCGCAAGCAAATAGAATTTTTGCCGCAGATTGGAAAACCGGCAACAAAAGTTCGGCCGAACTTTTACTTCTAAAATAGTTCGACCGAACTATTTTTTATAAATAAATTGCCCGCGAAATGTTGTGGTTTACAGAGTTTATTTTTCGCGCGTTAACTGTTCATTTGGCTGCTGCTGTGTTGGCGCGTTAACTGTTCATTTGGCTGCTGCTACTGTCATCTCGCTGGAGTGTTTCCACGTTGGTGTTCATTCGCGCTGGTGTTCGTCTCACTAACACCATAATCTCTTGCCCGACCATTTCCGTAGTTCCTTGGTCTGCAGCTCCGAATAGCAGAGAAGTGCAATGTCTTCTCTCTGAATCGAAACAATTGTAAACTCGATTTTGTGAGTATTTATTCATTTTTCCTTTCTTTTGCATTTCTGAGTATTTGAAACTATTCTTCTGCATTTCTGAGTATTTGAAACTATTCTTCTGCATTTCTGCTTGTGTGCTCGAATGTTGAACTATCTGCTTTTATTTCGGCTTCGTTGCTATGAGAAAATTTATCAAACAATATTTGATTTATCTGGTATTTCTAATAAAATCCAAGCTTATCAATGTATCGAAATTACTTGTATCTAATCCAATCCAAGCTTGTTCCAGTATGTTAATGAGTAATTATTATACGCATATTGTGATTAGGGTTTAAAGGCTTTTTTCAGACAGAAGTATTATACATATTTTGCCATTAGAGTTTCAAGGGTTGGCTCTGACAATATAATTTTTCCTCCAAAGTATGTTGTTAATCTGATAAATTGTAACTTCAGATATGATTAAGTTTTCTTAAAATATTCACCACTAATTGTTTCTGTAATTGCTGGTCATGAAGCCACCATCTATCTATTGGTTATTTTATGGAGTTCAAAAAAATCCGCGCTGGTGTTCGTCCGCGCTGGTATTCGTCCGCGCTCTTCCTGCCGCGCTGGTGTTCGTCCGCGCTCTTCCTGTCGCGCTGGTGTATGTTCTCCTGTCCGTCTCGTATTGCTGTCCGGGTATGTTCTCCTGTCCGTCTCGTATTGTTTTCCAGCTAATAAAATTACATTTCTCGTATTGTATGTTCTCCTGTACGTCTCGTATTGTATGTTCTCATGTCCGTCTCGTATTGTATGTTCTCATGTCCGTCTCCGCGGGTATGTTCGCGTTAGTGTAAATTACATTTTTCATGTAAACATTAATAGATTCCATCTGGCGTGAATGCTATGTTATTTTCTGCTATTAGCTCCACAATGTCAAAAATAATCTCTGAGAATTATCCTGCACACCTGCAAGAAAAAAAAAACGTTATAAGCACCTTCAGACAGACATTTTATTGCTCAAAAATTAAATATAACAGAAAAAAAACAAAGCACCCAGGACTGCATTCATAAACAACTTGAATCACAACTTTGTAGATTTGGACTGTATTGATACTGTTTTGTTTTTTCTCACAATTTTTTTCATCAGATTCGAACTATATTTCTATTGGAAAAATAAGGGAATTTTTGCATGAGATTTGGACTATATTAATATATATGTTTTTGTTTTTGTTTCTATTGGAAAAATAATCTCTGAGAATTATCTTGCACACTTGCAAGAAAAAAAAACGTTATAAGCACCTTGAGACGGACATTTTATTGCTTAAAAATTAAATATAACAGACAACAAACAAAGCACCCAGGACTGCGTTGATAAACAACTTGCATCACAACTTTGTAGATTTGGACTGTATTGATACTGTTTTGTTTTTTCTCACAATTTTTTTCATCAGATTCGAACTATATTTCTATTGTTTT